>JADKXX010007137.1:0-302683 GCA_017310255.1 Butorides virescens | reverse complement strand
TTCCTTAACGTTTTTGTTTGTTTCCTTAACGTTTTTGTTTGTTTCCTTAACGTTTTTGTTTGTTTCCTTAACGTTTTTGTTTGTTTTTCTTACTCTGTTATGTAGCGAATGGCTGGGGAAATGTCCAAATAGTTCCGATGTCCACCTGTGTATGGAGAGCTTCCTCCACTATCATCAAGCATTAGAACTGATGATCCTGATGGGGATTTAATCAGTATTAAGTGGTGCCCCAGATGACCGCTGGCTTGAAGACGGTCAAAATGCTTGGTTTGGTAACTGCCAGCAAGCCAGACTATTGGGAGAAAAAATGGAAAAGTTATTCAGGGTGTCAAAAAAAGAAAAAAAAAAAAAATGATGAAAATTACTGAAACTTGTGAAACTGGAATGGGAAATAATACTTTGATGGTGAGTGTTTGGTGTCTGCTATGCCAGTCTTGACCATGTGTAACAGTCCCCTTTGCCCACCCCGCAGGAAACACCGGGCACACGCTGGCTTCTTATGCACAGGCTGGATAATTTGTAAGCGATTTCTGCTCTGACTTGTGTCAATGCCGAAATCTCAACATCGGTAAGAACATGCAGCTTTGAGTGTGACATGGAATTTGAATTAGATCAGGTGCCTATTTGACTTGGAAATGGCTTCCTCTCTGTTTCTGGGCATCGTGTTTTGATTTTAGAAATCACTTCATTCCAATATTTCAAAAAAAATGAAATGGAGAAGCCCAACAGGTATGAGGAAGGATATTGATGCAGGAATTCTTAGGTTTTTGCTGTTGTGGATCAGCGCAGTTAGTTTAAAACTGGCAATCTCACTGTGGATATGCTGAATGACTAAATCTCTTAACTTCTATTAAGAGGAACACTCTCAGTTATTTTTATTTTTTTTTTAAACCATTTGATCTCACATGACTTTGTCAAGCATCCTCTGCTGATGTGAATTTCTCCCTGTAGGAAATGGTTATTTGATCAGGTTTCCCAAAATCATGCTGCTTATTAAGATTTTTTTTTTTTTACTACCTTCAAACTTGTGAGTGATTTCTGCACCCCTAGGCATGTTTGCTGCTTTAAGTACCCTCTAGCTGATTCAAGAATACTTGCATAATTTAGCTTTTTGCATACTATTTAGTCAACCGAAATGTCAGTTGACTGACAGGTGTATTATGCAATAATTAATCCATTAATATGGTTCACCTGGACAAGCTGGAGCCTGTGTGAACCTCATGAGGTTCAACAAGGCCAAGTGCAAGGTCCTGCACCTGGGTCGGGGTAACCCCCAGTATCAGTACAGGCTGGGGGAGGAAAGGATGGAGAGCAGCCCTGCCCAGAGGGACTTGGGGGTGCTGGTGGATGAAAAGCTGGACACGAGCTGGCCATGGGCACTGGCAGCCCAAAAGCCAACCGTACCCTGGGCTGCATCAGGAGAAGCGTGGCCAGCGTCGAGGGAGGGGATTGTGCCCCTCTGCTCTGCTCTGGGGAGACCTCCCCTGGAGCCCTGCGTCCAGCTCTGGAGCCCTCAGCACAAGGAGGACATGGACCTGTTGGAGCAGGGCCAGAGGAGGGCTACTAAAATGATCCAAGGGCTGGAGCCCCTCTGCTATGGGGCCAGGCTGGGAGAGTTGGGGGTGTTCAGCCTGGAGAAGAGGAGGCTGCGGGCAGAGCTGAGTGCGGCCTTTCAGTACCTAAAGGGGGCCCATAGGAAGGGTGGGGAGAATCTTTTCAGTAGGGCCAGCTGTGACAGGACAAGGGGTAATGGCTTTAAACTAAACCAGCGTGGATTTAGACTGGATCTAAGGAAGAAACTTTTTACAATGAGGGTGGTGAAACCCTGGCAGGGGTTGCCCAGAGAGGGGGTGGAGGCCCCATCCCTGGGACCATTCCAGGCCAGGTTGGACGGGGCTGTGAGCAACCTGATGTGGTTAGCGGTGTCCCTGCTCCCTGCAGGGGGGTTGGACTGGATGGGCTCTAGGGGCCCCTTCCAACCCAAAACATTCTGTGATTCAAAAATGCCTCCCTCTTCCTCTCCTTCCTCTGCACCCCCCTCAAGGGTTCTTCATCTCAGCGAGTAAAGTTTATAGCATCTTGTAGACAGGACCAAATGTTTCTCTGTTTTAATGGATTAAAGACTTCGCAGAAGTGAACTATTAAATGTCTCTTGTGACTTGTAAGCTGCTTTCATTTGAGAATGCGTTTAATCCACAGGGAACGTAAACTTGGAAGTGGTGAATTCAGGGTTTTGCCTGAGACTTCAGGTGGCACCAGTTGGGGAGTCTGACAACCTTACCCTTTAACTCTGCCTTTTGGTGCGTATGCATGCCATTTGGAAAATGACTGATACCGAGCTAGAAAGCTTATGTGTATGGAGAGACATAGCAATATAAACTAAGATGGAAAGATAACTTTGTATAAAGGCTATCTAGATTAAATTCCGCATAAGCATAGGGATTAAAAGATGGTCCCTGAGGGAGCTCTAGTCTAAACAGACTAGTTTGGCCATGTTTGGAGGAAGTAAGCCCTTAGTGATGCAGGGAGATGAAGGGAAGCAGTTCCCGCCTTCACCAGAGGCAGTATTCAGTCCCCAGCAGCTTTCCCTGGGTGTACTGGGTACTTAACTTCAGAATCTGCAAATGACGTTAACACCCTGTGGGTCACGAGCGTGCAAGTCTTCCAGTGAGGGAACAAACAGGAGAGCACAGGGGGGTGGATAGGAGGAAAAGCACGGGCTTGCCATCATGCACCCGTTCCCATGTCCTTACTCACTTCCAAAACCTAAAGCCTTCTGTAGCCAGCTGCCTTGACACTAGTAGGCTTCAGGTGTTGGGGTTTTTTTAATTAGTGAAAAATCTAGCAAGTGTAATGTTTCTGAATTCTGTTGGGTCACTTAACCTTGGAACAAATTAAATTTGAGGGTTTTGCTGCAGCCCATGTTGTGTTCTGTCCAGGAGGTTTTCCAGAAAGGCTGGGTGTATGCGTGTGGAGGTGGCTCTTCCCCTCGGTGATGGGCTGGTGATAAGAAGCTGGGGACATATTGGTGATGGTATTACATGTGCTACTGTAAAATGTGCTGCTTTGAGAATAGAAAGGCTCAAGCTGATGTCTATCTCTAAGCTAGGCTTTAGAAAAAGAAAAAAAAAGCCTTGACGCAGTCCAGGGTATGTAGAGTTTTTCCTGTAGTCTTCTGTGACTAATAAATTGGGTGTAATTTCTCCGAAACATCCGGTAATTCTGGTATTCGGTGATGCTGCGTTAAGGTTTAGGATAACGGGTTTCTCCTAATAGTGTGGACTGTTCTTGGTACAGGATGCTTTATTCTGTTCCAGAATTTGGTTTGGGCAAAACTTTTTCCTACTCCTGTCAGCTTTGCTTCTGCTGCGCCGCCTCCGCAAGCTCCTTGCCAGCAGGGAAGCTGCTGCATGCCGCTTCGGAAGCGTCGGGGGGCCAGTGGGCAACTGGGGGGGGAGGAAAGGAATTTTAGCCTGCTTTGGAGGTACGAAGGTTTGGCCCTTTCCTAAGGCTTTAGCAATAAAGAGTTTTTTTAGAGCTAGAGGGAAAATCTGCTGGGACAGCTGAAGTGCTGCTGTCCGTGCTCATTCCGATCAGGGGAGGACTGGCACGAGCCTGTGTCTGACCAGTTAAACCATGGGACACTGTGCAATATTTTCTATCAACTATTTACAAACCCGATGTGGTTCTGGTCATAAGATTAAAATAACTTATTTGCCAGTCTTTTTTTTTTTTTTTTTTTTTCCCCAGGTGCTTAAATGTCTAGGGGTCAGACTTCAAAACTAATGATTTTATCATTTCAGACCAGCTTTGGGCTATTAGAAATATCATTCAGTCTTGTTGGGGGGAGCCCTAATAGTGAAAGTCTGAAAAAGCAAACAAATGCCAAAGAAAACACCCCCCCCCCCCAAAAAAAAAAAAAAAAAAACACAAAGAAAAAAAAAAAGGGGGGGGGGAGACACGTACCTGGAGAACTGAAATATTGCAGACAGTGTGGGCAAGGGAAAGCTTTAAACTTGAAATAGTTGTCCATGTCACATGCTTCTCCTAATGCTTCCGTTTATCTCCTTGTTTTCCTCATGGCTTCCGTGGAGTTTCTGATAGTTGTGTGGAAAGCTGGTTTGTTTAAATACTTTCTGCATTCCTTGGTATGAAATAACTGCCTTGACCCTCGCGGAGCTGCTGCCGTGAATCTCTTTCTCTTGCTGTATTGGGAATTTGATCACCTGAGATCCACGCTCTAGTTTGGATGATGTAAAGCAGGCAGACAGATCTGAGAGAAGCCTGACACGTGTGTGGTGTTCCTGAGGTTTCTAAATATTATGGTACGGTTTTGCTTTTTAGCTTTGATTAAAAATTGCATCAGGAGGCTGCAAAGCCCTTTTGCGCCGACGTGCGTGCCGCGTGAAGGTTTGAACTTGGAAAGTGGACCCTTCCAAAAGGTGGAAAAACTGCTTTATCATAAAACTCTCAGCTGTGTGTGTCTTGCCATAAAAGTTTCTGCCAGCTCTGGTCCCCGATTCATGACTTCACTGAAGGAATAAGTTGCGAGAGGGGAGAGGATTGCAGCCAGCACATGAGCTCAATCTCACTTCAAGGCTAGCTTTCCCTTCTGCTGCTTTTCAAGGTCCGGGGCTGGGTTTCAAGCATTCTTTAGTGGTGATTAGTCATTTCTATTGTTCAGCTCCTCCAAAACATGAATTTCCTTTCCATCGTTCTTTTTTTTCCTGTTCAAAGACAAGCCAAAGCCTACTGGCAAGAAGTATTTCCTTTTTTTTTTTTTTTTTTTTTATTTTAGAAAGTCCTTTAGAATCCTTTCAGAGTCTCATACCATCTTAATGAGTACCACTGATTGGAAAATACTGTTGTGTATACCAGTGTGCTGGCGTGGCGGGGCTCAGACCTTGGGTCTGGTTTGATGGAGAAGCTTCTGAAAGGTTCCCCCTGCTCCCCAGAGGGCAGCGCCGGTCTCAGTACGGGTCACTTCTGTGCCATCGTGAAACCCATTCTCTCTCCTCCTTCAAATACAGGATTTAAAAGGATGCAAGAGTCTGTAAGATGTGACTTTGCTTCACTTTCAGATCAGCAATCTATTTGATGGTCTTTTTGCTCTTTCAGCATCCTGAGAACCTGTCATACTTTAAAGAGGCAGAAATAGCTGAGTAACGTGCTGCCGTTAAATGCAAATTATGGGAATTCACTCAATTCACTCCAGTTATGTTTACCCCCTCACCTGTAATTTAAGATTATCATGGGGGCAATGTTTGTATATTAGTTTTCAACAGTGATACTTCAGTGACCATTCCAGTGTGTTGCTTGCTGGTTTGAGGTGATGCGTTATCTTTATAAACAGTGAAGGAGTAGCGTATGGTTTTCCAAACAACAGCTGATATACATTAAATGTCCAGAAAGGAAGAGAAAGGTTGGGGCACAAAAGAGAAGATTCTGTGGTGGGCAGAAAGAATTGGGGACTTGGAGGAAGGGAAAATAAAAATTTAAGCAATGGAGAGGGAGTCTTCACAAAGGTCTTTCCTTGTACTTTTAATTTGCGCCTATTTTGAGATGATCCTTTGCGTACGGGGATGATAAATGCAACTATAGTGAGCTACTGTGTGCTTTTAAAAAAAAAAAAAAAAAAAGGCTCCAAGTTAGTTTCTCATAGTTGCATGCTTTTCTGGAAACACGAGCAGCTCTTCAGGTGGAGAGGACCTAGCTGCTCCGGCCATCAGCATCGCGCCTCGCACGCTGCGGCGGTGCTGTGTTGTGAATGCTGGTACCTAAGATTTGGCATGGAAGAAGTGATGGAATGCTGCTTACCAGAGGCACGTTTGTCAGACTGTTTCCCAGACTGGACCTGTTGTTTAAGGACCTCTTGTTCAACTTGTTAATGCCTTAATCCTCTTCCCTGCTTTAGATGCATGCTATGACAGGACTTGGGAGTTCAGCAACCCAGAGCAGCGCTTGCATTGTTAGCAAGCCGAAACATTTTCTGTGCAGAAAGCAAGTGATTATATGAAGGATGGAAGAAAATGAAAAACAAAAAAAAAGTGTGGGATTAACATGGTGCCTCCCATGGTTTCCTTCTGGTATGAAAGCACACTCAGAAGAATTAAAGTAGTACTATGTCCAAGACCTAACTTTAGTCTGAGCAAATGCAGAACTACTCCTTTGTCTGAAAGGGGAACTTGCCTGAATGAGTTGGAAAGAGTGGGCAACTGCATGTGGATAGAAATTATTTGAGAGTGACTTTCAGCCCATAGTTATTGGCCTGCTGGGAGCGTTTGAACCGCTTCTAGGCGTGCGTGCAAAAGGTAATTGAGTGGCTGTCTAACACCAGCCCCACGTCGGCTCAGGACTGCCAGAAGAGTAGCCCTTCTCTTTTTTGGCCCCTGCCTGATCATGCCAGCACAACGAGATGGTGGAAGTTGCAGCTAAACTAAGATCAATTTGAATGAAAACTAACAAGTTTGCTTGGGCTGCTCTTCAGCTGGATTCTTTCTAAAAATGTAAGAAAGTTGAACGCCTACTTGATTTTTGTATTTTTAGGTGTCCTAGAAGTCAGCTCGTGGATAGGATGCACATACTGAAGTTTGAGGGGCTCTTAGATTCTCACATCTGGGTTTTGTCAACCCTGCTTGCAGAGGAGTAAAGCATTCAGAAATGATTATATCTCAATTTCTTCCTTCATATCATCCAGGCTTCTGAGAGGTATGCGTGAAAGAGCACTCTCCTGAAAAGGAAGGCACAGAGGAGGTCAATCAGAGGATGCAGGAAAATGTTTGGGCTGCAGTCTGGAATTTTTCATGAACTCTCCCAGGTCTCCAAATCACTGATGTGTAAAAGTTTGGGGTTTTTTTTTTTTTTTGGAACAGTCTGCAGGGCATGAGGATTTTGGGAGTAATGGAGGCTAGGTTATATGCTTCACAGAGCCTAGACTTTGTCCAAGATGCGTTTCCGTTGTCAGCTGAAATATTGCTGACCTCCAAAGGAAGGAGTGTGCTGTACTGGACCACCGGTTCTCTGCATCAAGATGAGCACTGGGTGCCTTTGCATCGAGTAACTAAAGCGTTGAATCGAAGTGAGACACGGGGTTCATCCCTTCAGCTCACGTGAGCGCTTTCATGTGGTGGTACCTTTCTCTCCAAGGAATTTTGTTCTGCCTATACTGATGCGACTTCTGAGGGTTTACCCAGAGTGATAAATAAGTCTTCATTTAACAGGGCCTTTAACTTCTGTTCATAAAAGGACAAAATCGACTAGGAGGAGGAGTCTTAAGTCTGCATGAAAGATCGCACTAGACCTTGCATTGATTTCCTAAGCTAAACTAAGCTCTTTTCTTGTTTCACGTTTGCTCCTTCATTGATGGAAATCTTGTTTCTAAATGAAATTGTGTAAAAAGCAGTCTGGTAAAAGATGTCCAAGGCTAGAACTGGATTTGCATTCTTCCCGTCTGAATGCGACCGCTTTGTATTCGCTCACAGCAGTGAAAAATACCTTGTTTCAAGATTTAGTGTGTTAGATGTATAGTCTGCAAGTGTTCCTGAGGGATTTCTCTTCTCTTCCATCCTCTTAATGGCTATTGAGCTAATTTTTGAGAGGTGTGGCACCGAAGACTTTAGGCACACCTTGTACTGGGCTGAGTGCTTTCTCCGTACCTCCTTTTCTGCTCCCATCTGAAAAGCCATGAGAAGGTGGCAGGTGAGATATCAAACACTAATCTGTTCTGGAAACCGGATAATATTGTGAGTAGTGCCACCATGGAAGGGATGGCTCTGCTTTCTGTGGGTCCCACCTTATGTGGGGTGAGCAGCTCTTGTGTAACCTGGGCTCTGCTGATCTCTCTGTCAGCCTTGGAAAAAAAATCTAGGGCTGAAATGCCCCAGGGCAAAAACTCGCAAATGCTCTGAAGTGGTGTGCTGGAAAAGCAAAAACTTTAAAGGTTATCAGAAGGTTATCCCCCCCTCTGCCGAGAGGGACCTGGGAGTCCTGGTGGACGACAAGCTGACCATGAGCCAGCAGGGTGCCCTTGTTGCCAAGAAGGCCAATGGCATCCTGGGGTGCATTAAGAGGAGTGTGGCCAGCAGGTCGAGGGAGCTTCTCCTCCCCCTCTACTCTGCCCTGGGGAGACCCCACCTGGAGTACTGTGTCCAGTTCTGGGCTCCTCAGTTCAAGAAAGATGAGGAACTCCTAGAGAGAGTCCAGAGGAGAGCAACAAAGATGATGAGGGGACTGGAGCATCTCTCCTGTGAGGAAAGGCTGAGGGAGCTGGGCTTGTTCAGCCTGGAGAAGAGAAGGCTGAGAGGGGACCTCATCAACACATACAAACATCTTAAGGGTGGATGTCACGAGGACGGAGCCAGACTCTTCTCAGTGGTGCCCAGCGACAGGACAAGGGGCAATGGGCACAAACTGAAGCATAAGAGGTTTCAGTTGAATATGAGGAAAAACTTCTTTACTCTGAGGGTGCCCGAGCCCTGGCCCAGGCTGCCCAGGGAGGCTGTGGAGTCTCCTTCTCTGGAGATATTCAAAGCCCGCCTGGACAATGTCCTGTGCCCCCTGCTCTGGGTGAGCCTGCTTGGGCAGGGGGTTGGTCTGGGTGATCTCCTGAGGTCCCTTCCAACCCCTGCCATTCTGGGATTCTGTGAAGGGCACGCTGCTGTCTGCCTGCCCCCCGCCCGTGCTGCAGCGGTCTCGGGGCGCGGGTGGGCAGAGCAGCTCGGGGGAGCCGGGGCGGGCGAGGGTCCCAGCCCGTGCGCGGTGGTAGGGGAGGGGAGCTTGCCTGTCGGAAACAAGGAGCAATCCAAACCATTTTCTTCAGACGGATCTGGGTGAAGCTGCGGTTCCGGCGGTTCCAGAATTTGAAACACCAAATCCTGGAGCGTAGCTGTAGCCCCTTTTGTTCTTGTCGTTACGTGGATTACTGCTGCGATTTGTAAAATACAAATTGTCCGGGCTGTATTCCGGCTTCTCAAAAACAGGATGTATTATTGTTCTCCCAAATTCTCATGATCCCTCTCCTGCCCCCCCCCCCCTTTCCCTGGCTCTGCCTGCATGGCTTCCTCACGATGAAAGTGTCCCAAGCACTACTGAAGCAGCATCTTCTCTTGAAAGAATTTTAATAGTTTCTCTTCAGGAACTTCTACACTTCCTTTGACTTTTATTGATACAGTTGCTGTATGGGATGATAGGTTAACTTTAACTAAAAAAAAAAAAAAAAAATAACGACAAATTACTTCCTGGGGTTAATGACGACTCTTCCTTTGCTATTTTTATGGAGTAGAAGAGCCATGAGGTTCCTATGGAGGTTCCCTTCTTCACATCCAAAATCGACTTGGTGGTTTATTCAGTCCTTTTTGTCAGCAGGGTACTTTGCTGACTTAGGAGAGAAAGCAAGCAGTCGGTCGTACGGGGAGAAAGGTGCCCATGAGAGTCTGCTTCTGTAGGTCCTGTACCGTATGTGACTGGGAAGCAGCTCTTTCCAGGTGCTGGTTGTTTTTTTTTTTTTTTTTCCCCCAAAAAGAGGAAAAACTGCAGGTGAGCGGATATGCTGC
This sequence comes from Butorides virescens, assembly GCA_017310255.1. Lineage (NCBI taxonomy): Eukaryota > Metazoa > Chordata > Aves > Pelecaniformes > Ardeidae > Butorides > Butorides virescens. The sequence continues at coordinate 293,132 of JADKXX010007137.1, read as the reverse complement.
CTGCTTCTGTGGGTGGACAGTACTTGCATGTCAACCTCAGTATATGTGTGTGTCTATATTGTATATATACTGTTATTTGCTATCAGTTTTCAGACTTCCGTTGAGTGTCAGGCTACTGAATGGCAAACAGTTCGTATTTGGCTGCGGGCTCCCATACTCCAGCTTCTGGTAACCCCAACAACAACGGAAAAACCTTCGTAGCTGGAAAACATCTTACCTTTTTTGAAGGGTTTCTTGGCAGAGTCTGTACTGGAAGCTCGCTTGTTGATAGTATGTAAAATTGGGGTGAAATGCCAGAAGGCACAACGTGAAAGCTGCTGTGAAAGAATAAGGATATAAAGGCTGAAAATAGATATTTGTTCCTTTTGTCATGGCTAGAAGTCAGTGGACTGTGTGAGTGTTTTGTAGTACTTTTTTTTTTGGTAGATGCATAAGGTTGGAAAACGATCTGGTGCTCTATAGCAAAGAATACCTAATATTTAATTTATTTTTTTACATGCTTTTTATGCAGGACTGATCTTGCTTAAACTTCTGAGTCGCTGGGATGCCGCTGTATGTGCACGTGGCCTAAGGAAGCTGAGATTTTGTAGGACTGGTAGTCTTGTTGGAACTCTGGATCGACTGGATTTATCGCTTCCTAGAGGAGGAAAAAAAATACAATCTTGTTGCATGTAGCCTCCTTCTAAAAGGAAAACAGGCAGTGGGGTTATGAGTTGGGCACGTTTGATGGGCCTGATTCAAAAGGAGCAGAATTATTTGAGTGGTGAGACGCATTCTGGCCTGCCTGTCCCCCTGCCCCATGACAGCAAGGGGCATGACGTGCCTGAGCAATTCTCCTAGGGCATGGATGGCAATCCAGGGGTGCTGGAAAACTCACTTTCGGTCATATTACAGAATCAAAGGCTTGGCATCTTGCAGTATTTTTATAATAAAAAGTTATCTCTGTGGAGTGAATTCTGTGTGATGATGTATTTTTTTTCATCGGGTTTAAAAATGTTCTCTTTCTGATTCAATTTTGACTTCTGTAACAGCTGCAGATTCTGTCCGACGTTCTCGCTTCCATGATAAATATAACTTCAAGTATCTGTACAAGTTATTTCCCTTAGAATAGCACTCATTTGTAATACAACTATGCTTTTCCCCGCGACAACATAGTTTTTCACACAGATGGAAGTAAACAATGCCAGTAGCGGGAGCAAAATGGGTGATAGAACAGCTGCAAAACCCAGTATTTGGCAAATCCCACCGTTTAGATTAATCCATTATTTTCTCTTAATCTGTTATCTTCTGTTTAGCACGATGTTGAACTTGAAGTAAATCGCACCCAACTCCAAAGCAGCTGAATTTATATCCTGCAGCCGAAACCCAATAGTGAGCCAGTCTGTTTGTTTATTTTAGATGAAAACTGGGATGATGATCAGCTTCTTGGATTTGAACCGTGCAATGAAAACCTTATAACAGGTTGTAACATAATCAACGGGAAATGCGAATGTGACACCATTCGGACCTGTAATAATCCATTCGAATTTCCAAGCCGGGATACTTGCCTGTCGGCCTTAAAAAGGATTGAAGGTAAGCACTTGTCTTCAGTAATTCAGAGTTAGTAATTTTTCTGTGCATTTGGTGAAAAGCTAGGGTCTGATGTAATGTGCCTTAGGATGACTTGGGTAGTTTGATACCTGTGGTCTTACACTCTTCAGAAGACAGTTGTATGCTTTAAAGGAAGATAGGGCTTCAGTAAGCTTGGCTTTCCAACTGGGTAGGTCTAAGAATGGAAGAAACTAATGCTTTGTGCTTTGTGTGTTACGATGTTTGCAGATTTTAAGACTAAAACCGTTCTGTTTGTAGTTCATGGTAGCTACCTTAGCGTATCTTTAGCTGTAAAGCAGTGTGGAAAACTCTCCTTAGATGTATTGATGAGACCGAATCATGACTAAACATGGTGGATTTCAATAGCAAGGGCATAGAAAAAGGAGTAGTTGTTGATTATACTTGTATCTTTTCTTACATGAATGCATGAATTGCTATTTCCTTTAGGTTTACATAACATAGCATTACTTTAACGCTCATTTTCCAGTTTCCATGTTCCTTTGCATAGACTTGCATTAGGCTACATATGTTTATGCTTCTGCGCGCATACATGATGGATTTTTTGTTTGGGTTTTTTGGTGTTTTGGTTTTGGGTTGGTTTTTTATTGCGTGTGGCTGAACTAGAAACGAGTTAGCTCAAATATATCCCGTTGGAATTAAATGCCCATGGTGTATTTTGAACGTTTGTGAAGGTGTATTGTGAAGGTTTGATCTCGGGTCCTTTCTATGATGCTGTAATTGCTGTTTATTTTCCAAAGTGTCCAGGAACATGCAAAAGTTGATTAGTGGTGTGAACCTGCTTAATTAGTCTGCTTTAAACCAATGTTTAAAGTCATATTGCAAAAGTAAATGTATTTATAAGGCTACTAACATATTTAAAGTTACTGTCTTTGAGTTAAAGTGTGATCTGATGTCATCTGTCATATTCCTTTTTGTTGAAGAAAATTGTTTTCAAGCAACAGACTTTAAACAAGGAGATCTTGTGAGAAGAATGTAGTTGGCAGAAACATGTTCATTATCGCCGGTCGTGATGTTGGTCACTAAAGGCATACAAGTGTGAGGGTTTTTTGTGGTTTTTTAGTTCTAGGAAGAGGAAAGACACAACCTTTGGCCTTTTCTTTGTTGCTGTAGTAGTGGGCAGTAGCATGTACGGGTTCTTAAGTAACCTTACTCACCACTTCTTCCTTTCCTTGTGAATATGTGACTAAGTCTGTAGTAGTTCAGCAGGACTTCTATTGGCATGATGGTGTGTCCTGTGTTTAACTCGCTAAGAAAATCTGCTGTGGGATGCCTTTTTGGTTTTTGCAGGCTTGGAAGAGATGGGCTTAGTTTGTGGCATGGCAAAGCTAAAGCAGGTTGATTCTCTGAGTAGCTTGCCTTCAGCAACCTCTTGTTTCGGCTAAATTCCCCTTTTAAAAAGAATATTCTACGTGTAAACTGTCTGGTATGACAGCAATGGTGCAAACATTTTTCAGAGGTGTAACTTCCTTTTTTGTTTATTTGTTTTCTTGGGTTTATTTCTTTTTTTTTGGGGGGGGGGGGGGGTGGGGGGGGGTGTTCTTCCAAGGCCGGAATATAGGACACCAGTGGAAGAGTTTAGGACCTGTTGATTTTTTTTTTTTTTTTTTTTTTAATCTTTCAGAGATAGGAAGGATAGTTGATGCAAGTGATGAAACCACAACGATACTCTTGAATACCAGAAATCTGGCAGTTACAACTTGAGTGTTACAACACTCCAGCTTTTACTCGTAAGAATGTGAATTTGCATTTTTCATCCTCAGACTGTCAAACCCTACCATCGAGGACTGTTTTGAAGTTAAATCCGCCCGTACTTCCTAATAGAAGGGCAAAAGTCATAGCATAGTTTTGGTTTGTCTGTGTTTGACAGCTGTCGTCAGTCAAATCTGCCTGCTGTGTTTTGTGCTGTAAATGCTTATTCCCTCTTTCTCTCAGGGATTGGGAATTGAATGCTAACTGCTCATGGGGATTGTTTCTTTAAATGCATTATTTCCTGTTGCGGTAATTAAAATGTATGCTTCATCCTGTACCTAAGCTAATGGAAAAGAAGAATAACTTTTTCCCCTTGCGCTTGCCACATGCCTGTTTGGTAAGCAAGCCAAGTCTCTTAGGTAGAATGGGATAGAACACTTCGGTGTGTCTGAGCCAGTATTTGCTGTTTGAGTCTTCCAGGCTTTCAGAGTTTATAGGCTAAAAGTTGAATTAATCCATTTGGAAAGTCCACCTGAAACACAGCTTGGGCAGCGTGCAAACCAGGGGCTCTTCCTGGCAGTTTCTTCAAGGCAAGCTGAGTCTTAAGCTGTGGTGTTGTGTAAAAAGCAGTGATTCATAAGATCTGTTAAATAAGTCTAAGATTTTCCTGAAGTCCAAAGTACTGATGAATACTTCACTCTTTTGGCTTGTTTGTTAAAGATAACAGCAGGAAGATTTGGAAGTAGTAATTTGAATCTTGAAATACTCTTAATAGAATCTGCTGCCATGGAAAGTGGGACCAAGAGAGGGTAGTCTACCTTCCATCTCCTCAGCACACTTGATATGAATAATTAAATACACAGTGTGATTAAAAAAAAAAAAGACATAAGTTGAGCACCTGAATGATGGATACACCATAATTGGAGTTTCTGAAGAAAACTTAAAGAAGTGCCATCTAAGCAGCCACTTCCATGGGTTTTCTACTTTGAGGATACTAGCTAAGCCTTTGAGAACGTTTTGTGTTGTTCAGTGACCTGTGTCACCCTGCAGGATTTTTGATCCTCATTGTAAGTTTGTGTATCATTCATATGTCAATGAATTTCTGTAACACAGCTGAGGCAAGGGAAGATGCTTAACCCCATCCTGCGGAGGGGAAAATGGGTCAGGTAGTTTTCCTTCTAATTATGGTGCTAATTGGGAAGGGGGAATGTCATATCAAGTGAACTCTATTTATTTTGGTAGTACTGTTCTTAAAAGCAAAACTGAAACAGATGTATAGCTTTACAGAATATTTAATAAATTGGAACCTAGAAAATTAGTAGTATACAATGAGATCTAGAGAAATTCTGGCTCAAGCAATTTCATTAACGTTGCATAGCTATGACAGCTTATCTCAGGCTGTATAAATTTATTTGACTGAGGACCTGTCTTTCTGTTTCCTGAGCAGTTGAGGCAAGGGTATTACAGAGACCAGTGGTGCCAGATCAGTGTGGTTTGCTTTCTGTGATTAGGATGAGTTCTGTGGCTTTTCTTTTTTTTCTTACACTTTTTTTTCTTCTTTTTGTTTGTTGGGTTATTTTTGTTGTTTCCTTGAAAGGAGAATGAAGGGTGCAGTTAGGCTGTCCCAACCATACTAAGTATACATAGGTCCGGGCACAGGAGATGCTGATGCTAACGCATAGCATTAGCTGTAGTTGCCACCTCTATCAACCTGTATGGCTCACTGAAAGCTACCTTTGCCTGCAGATGTGGAATCTGTTCCTTAAATACAACCTGGCAAATAACAAGGGGTGAGCCAAAATCTGGAGTCCCATTTCCAGATACAAATGCATATGTGCTAAGGGTTTGGGGCTTTTGCATGGACTTCAATTTCTTGAGTCTTCCTGTGTTCGCGCCTTCCCTTTCAAGTGCCTCTCTAGTCGTTGTCTTCTTTCTTTCTTTTTTTTTTTTTTGGTCTTTTTTTAATCTAGTTTGTCTTATACTTAAGGTTTTCAGGCTGTGTGTGGTCTTCCCTTCTGGGCTTGATGTCAGTTCTAGCTTGCTTACTGAGCTAATCCAAAGTTTTTTCTTGCTAGCTTCATATAGGATCTTCCTTTCTCTATTGGCTCGTGTCTTCCTGCCTTCCTGGGCTCCTCATATTTTTTTCTACCTTTCCCTTTCCCTACGTCCTTTTCTTGCTTTCTTTGCCTACCTATTTCATAGTTTGCACCCCAGTTCACTTAAACAGTCCACATGAGACAAATAAGACAACTTTATCTGTCCTTCCTTCTCAAAATCAGGCTGCATGGGCTATAACGTGGCATTGCTTAGATGTCATTGACAGGACCCAAACCCCATGTTCTTTATTTTGTCTCCCAAAGTCTTGCTCTGCCCTGAACTGGGGAAGCCTGTAATGAGGAGAGTCTGTATTAATCTGTGCTCAAATGTGTGTAACTTCTGTAGGGGTGCTGATGTCTATTTGCTAGAAAGTACTGAGAGGCTAATGTGGGGTCGCAATAATACGAGTGATACAGGCAGTTGTCATCCCTACCCCATGCCCTTTTTTTTCCTGGAAAATAGTAGGATTAGGTAGATATGAAAGGATTGGTGGCTAACTTCCAGCTAATCTTCATGTAGACATACTGCAAATGTTCAAAGACTTTGAATAGGTTATCATACAGCATAAAGCACGTTTATGCCTTAGAGGTCTCCCAGCTCCATTACCAGGCTTAAAGTGCCTGCTTCTCTGCATGGAGCATCAGTGAGTTTTCATGTAGAAGGTTGGTTTGTATGGAGGTCGTGAACGATCCTACTGTGAGGAAATGCACGCGTTTGGGGCTAGAAAGAAACTGTCTGGAAAAGCTATCACATATCTAAATAATAATAGATTCCTGTGTTGGGGTGTTTTGTTTGTTTGTTTAAAATGCTTTTGCTTTTGGTTATTGTCTTGATGAATGCCTGCTCTGATGTGGTTCAGGAAATCCTGTGTTCTCGAGCTTAGAAAGCTTGTTTCTGTTCAGCAGACTTGCTAATGATGACAGCTTGGTTGAACCTGGACTGCTGGAGTGGACTGTGGAAAATATGGCCAGAGGGTGAAAAGTGACGAGATGCCATCTGTCTGCTGAGCCACAGTAGCAGGCATTAGTCTCATAAGCTGCATCTACATGTCCTTGCAGTCATGATCTGCTGAGAATCAGCTGCAGTCGGTACGGAATAGTCAGTTCTTCAGAATTTGTGTGAGATGCTGAAGATCGGGGGTGAGGGAAGTGAAAGGAGGAGTAATTTTTTTTCCATCAGGATACATTTTTAGGGCATTGGTAGGTAGTAGCATTGAAAACTTGTTGTGTAGTGCCAGTCCAGTTATCTCAAAATCTTGCCTAACATGTATGGAGAGTCACTAGGAAGTCAGCATCTGAAGTGACCCAGCCTCAGTAGTTTCAAAGACTGTATCCCAGTTCTGGGATCTTCTTCTTTCTCTCCTCTCCATGCTAGGCTCTGGCAGCTGTTCAAATAGCCCAGCAGAGCTTTAAAGAACAGGAACCTAAGGATGTTCTTGAGTCTGTTCCTCCTCCTCTACCAGAGCAGGTCAAGATCTGTGCTCTTGTTCAGAGGCAGCGGCAGGTCTTTGGAATGTTAACTCATTAAAAAATGTTGCCTGCTAGAACAGCCATCTCCCCTCACCTCTTGGAAGTGGGGGGAAAGCCGTGGGTCAGAGGCTACGGAGAGCGTAAGTGCTACCAGCCGTAGGGAAGCTGCTGCTTTTGTGCGTATCTTGGGTTCTCTCAATGTACACTTGAGCTCTAAGAGTAGGAACCAATTGACTTTCTTTATCAGTTCATACTCTCCCAAAAGCATAAGCAAGAGACCACATCTGGAGCACTGTGTCCAATTCTGGGCTTCCCAGTTCAAGAAAGATGAGGAACTCCTAGAAAGAGTCCAGAGGAGAGCACCTAGGATGATAAAGGGACTGGAGCATCTCCCCTAGGAGGAAAGGCTGAGGGAGCTGGGCTTGTTCAGCCTGAAGAAGAGAAGACTGAGAGGGGACCTCATAAATACTTAAAAATATCTTAAGGGTGGGTGTCACGAGGACGGATCCAGACTCTTTGCAGTGGTGCCCAGAGCCAGGACAAGGGGCGATGGGCACAAACTGAAGCATAAGAGGTTCCAGTTGAATGTGAGGAAAAACTTCTTTACTCTGAGGGTGACTGAGCCCTGGCCCAGGCTGCCCAGGGGGGCTGTGGAGTCTCCTTCTCTGGAGATATTCAACCCCCGCCTGGACGATGTCCTGTGCCCCCTGCTCTGGGTGACCCTGCTTTAGCAGGGGGGTTGGACTGGATGATCTCCCGAGGTCCCTTCCAACCCTTGCCATTCTGGGATTCTGTGATTTTTTTTTTTTTTTTTTTTTTTTTCCATGTCAAAATTAAGCCCAGTTATATTTCAGAATATATCTGAAATATATATGTATCGCTCTTATATCTGTCAGAATATGTGTGAACAATAAAATTTATACCTTTTTTGATGAAAGGTGGGATGCTTTACTAAATGAATGCTTTAGCTAAACGAACACCCTTCACTTGCATCTATCTCTGCGTGTAAAATCTGCTGCTGATAGGAAGTTTTTGAAATTCTTACTTTAAGAGTTGCTGCTTCGTTAGCTGGCTTGCACCTTTTTAAGGTATTCACTGCTGTCCTTCAGAGGTGAAAGGAAAAGGACTTTTAAGTCGCTGGTATCTGTTAAGCTGACTTCTTGCAACATGCTCCTTGCATTCCATTATTTTTACATGTAACTGAATAACTTTATACAGGCAAATGTTGCAATACCTGTTAGACCAGTCCTGGAATAACAGATATGAGAAGGGAATTTTATTCTGAACGCTTGTTTGGTTGTTGTTAAGTCTGATTTTTTTTTTTTTTTTTTTTTTTTTTTGTGTTCAACTTCACTTGTGTGGTCTTCATGGCTCCAGCTTGTTGCCATTAGTTGAAAAACTGGAACAGAGTAAATCCAGCTTTATGCTGAATTACCAGGCAAGAAGGGGAGCGAAATACTTTCAAATGTGCTTAATCTGATACACTTTCCATTCCTCTCGCCTAACAATTAACGTATGTTTTTGCTCAAATAACTGAGCTTTGAAGGTTGGCAGGTATTAGCGAAGAGGAATGCGATTGTGGCAAAGGTCCAGATTTTTACCCTTGAAGACGCTTGTGAGAGCCAAATAAATGGATCTGAAGGCAAAATTTCACGTGGTATGCGGAGGAAAATGGCAGTATAGCTTTGGGGCTCTGTTTCTGAATGCATAGATACAGAGGGAAAAACCATTTAGTGTGGAAAGAATACAGATTAGGAATGCTGATACCAAATTGAATACACAAAGAAATCTTCCAAAAAGCAAAAGGGAGGAGAAGTCATTAATTGATAAGAGGCTCTTGTGACAGTGGCACATCTGTCACAAGCGCAGTTGCCTTCACGGCGTAAGAGAACGGTGTTATATTTGCAGGACTTGTCACTTTTTCTGACTCTTGCTCCTCAGAGGACTGTTCCCTGGTCAGGGAAGCACGATCTTTTCCTAAGGTATTGGCTCTTTTGGCATGCCCTATTTTTAAGATGAGCGCCCACACACAGAACATCTGCGCCGTGAAATTTCAAGCTAACCGTAAGAAAACCTTGCAGAAGTTTCTGAAAGATATCAGAAAGGAAAAGTGGCTTTCATATTTCTCAATTGCTGTGGCTGGATACCTAATTTTAGGCTTAATTAGATTATGAATAATGCTGTTTGTATTAATGGGGGGGGGGGAAACTGCATTGCAGAAACTGTTAGGAGGAAAGATTGAGGAAGGAACTCAAAACTGAGCAGCTGGTTTAAAAAAAAATTGGAGCGTTAGTATCACATAAATGACTTTCAATTGTAACTAATACTGTATCTTGACACTTATATTTTTTTCCTTGCCATTTTATGTAAGTGTGTGGTGTTTCTACGGTGTGGTCCCTGAGCTTATTTTCCTTCTGTGCTGTGCCTGCTCAACGTGAGCTGCTCTGCAGGTGCCACCCTTGCCTTGTTGCCTTCTACGTCCAGGTCCCTTCAGTACATGATGCTTACGGAGAAGGTACGGGACCTTCAATTTGTGACACTTCAGTTTCCTTCAAACTTGCCGTTTCGGAGGTTGCCGTGGATTGTAACCTTAACTGTAGGCCTTGGGGTAGGACTGGCTGACAAGTGCATCCTACAGAGCTGGCAGTCAGGTGTGGATGGTCAAAGCATGGTTGTTCCTGGAGACAAAGGAGCATTCTTACTGCCTTTTTCTGCTTGAAATGCTTACCTGCATTCATCTGAAACTGAATACGAGATAACTTACTGTACCTGGAGCCTCTGGAAGAGAAGGAAAAGAACAGGACAGGTATCTTACGGCTGGTAAGATCTTGCTTTCGATAAGTTCAGTGCCTTCCAAATGTTCTTTTCCATGTTGGCAAGCAGGCTGGGCTGAAGTACGTCCGCTGTAACTGTAGCGGCAGGTTTTAATGAATGCTTGACCTGAACTTCTCTTAAAGTTGGGGAAGAGAGAGAAAACGGAGCAGGCGGCTTTTAGCAGAGCGCTTCCAGGTGGAGTGTTGATTTTAAGGATCAAAAGTTATCTACAGGTGACAGAAGAGACCTGAGCAAAGCTCTCGAATCGAACGGTGTGTAAACATGAGGCTGATGTGGCAGACCGAGCTGGAAGCCGTGTTCCTGTGGCGCCTGGTGTGCTGGGTCACAGGTCTTGTTTTGAGAGGGCAAATTTTGTTTGGATATATGCAGCATTGGTGCCGACAGAGGTAACTGAGTGCGGGATGAATATCCAGTGACAGTGGTATCAGTGCCATACTGGTCAATATGACAGTTTTAATAGCATGGTTACATCTCTATAAATATTGAGGAACAATTCATTGGAAAATAAAGTTGTCTTTTTTTTTCCTGTTTGTTTGATCACCTCCAATAGACTTCACAGTTGCATTTTAAAAAGAATTATGTACCAACATTTTGTAATTCTGAATGGTTGTATAGCATGGCGACAAACTAATTTAGCTCTTTGTCTCAAAATTTAGGCCGTGAATTAATTTGTGAAATGGTGGTGGTGGTGTTTTCTAAACAAAGCAAACACCATGCAGCTTCCACAGCATCAGACTAACTTTTTTGCGCAATAGGATGAAGTATTACCAGCCCAATATTTGTCTCTAAGATAGCTAGATGGAGATTAGAGTTGAAGCAAGATCCTGTGAACCAGCTGGGTTTTGGAGAAACTTTGGTGAAGTTGGATCATCTCTTGCAGGGGGTAGAAGGTGGGAAAGGAAAGGAGAAAAGGAGCAGTGTTTCTGGAAAGCTTCTGTTGGCTCTACTTCAGAACAGGCTACAGATAGGATGCTTAATAAGCCTGGTTTGCCCCAGCAGCTTTTAAGTAGAGCAAGGATACTTGTATAGCTGTTCCAACTGTATCCTTTTCAAGATGCATGAGAATTTAACTCGGTCAATACCTTCCAACTTCCAAAAGTGTGTGTGAGCCTGTTTTTATCTGTGTTCACTACTAGAAGGTGAAACACTTCTTCCCCCATGTACAAAAGCACTTGCTAATTAATACAGTAACAGAAGATGTTCCTATCAAATAATTTGCGAATGTAAAATTTTTGCTCTCTAAGCAAGCAAGATGATTAATATTTGCAATGGAATTGTGATGATAGTGTGATAAGAAAACTAAAATTCTTCCCCTACCAAAAATGTTGGGTATTTTTAATTATAATAATATTTAGTGTTCTGTGCATTAACTTTTCTAATATGGGACTTGACGTGCCTTGTCATGGTTGGTTTTTCTGTGCTGGTAAATATGGGGGAGTTTTGATTGCTGGTCAAACTTTTGGGGTCTGGCTGAGCTCCTGCGCCCATCACCTTCAACCCAAGGTTCCTCTCAGCGCTGCTGCTAGCAGTGGTGCTGATCTTCAGGGAAAGAGTCTCCAGTTTGTTTCCGCATTCAGCAGAAATGTATCAAAGACTTCAGTGTAATAACCTCTGGAAAAGAATGTTGTAAGTCGGATACTGTCCTAGATCTGTCATGGAGTTGTGCGTTGAGCACCCGCACCACTTGCTGCTCTGGTTAGTCTGTGAATCGTTTGAAGTGGAAAACTTGGCCTACTTCTGTTCCTCTTCCTTCATCCCATTGCCGTTATCCACTTCCAGCAACCTTGGGAATGGGATATTTAGTCTGGGAACATTTTCTTGCCTAGACATGGCAACGTTTTCCTTCTGTGCAAAGTGGACACCTCATCAGGTCTAGGTGTGAGGCACCCCTCTAGGAAACTGCCCTTTCATTATTACTGGCTGTGATTACTTTTCTGGTAGAGGTACACCTTTGGAGAAGAGTGCTGCTATTATAACAATTAAAAATCACATCTGAATCTCTTCAGATACGTCCCTAACTACTTCCCGTGGGGTTGGGTGGAATTTTTTCAAAGGGCACCCTGCATTACTAACCTTTTCTTCTCCAGGTTATCAGTCCTTATTAATTTAATAGCATTAGATCTGGCTGATGCTATGTGACAAATCCATAATCTGCCCTTCTCTTTCAAAAAAGGCATGTGCAGAACCATTTCAGGTTTCCCTGTAGCTGTGACTTGCTTCAGTCTAACTGGCTGTAATCGGTCACCGGCGGTCTGATCTAATGATCTAGGCAGGAAGTTTTATTTGGAGCTTATTGCTCCTGTTTGCCTGTTACTCTGCCTTTCCAGGTTCAATATGAGCAGGTGGTGTGTGATTGCACCCTCCTGCCCCACAGAAACCCCCCACATGAAACTTTTTTTACAAGTTCCTTTTACAGAGACTTCTGAGAAGAATTTCTCGCCCTACCCTGGAGTGTTGGCAGGGGTACGGCTCACAGGAGGAACAAAAGTCCAAACATCTGTTTAAGGGTATGGGAACTACCCTTAATTGTTGTAAATGGGCTTTTTGGGACCTGGTTCCCACCTTTCCCAGTGACACGGCAGTGAGATGGTACCCTGACCCGTATCCCTATGTACTGGACCTGAGCATAGGTGAAAGCACAACTAGTATCACAACTAAAAAATCACATATGAATCTCTTCAGATGTGTGCCTACTTCTCATCTTCTTATGGCACTGGGTGGAATTTCTTTTTTCTCTAAGGGGACCCTGCATTACAAACCTTTCTTCTCCAGGTTATCAGTCCTTATTAACTTGGTAGCATTAAATCTGGTCCTCTGTGGATGCTTAAAAATAAAATGCCTGTGCTCCAAATGCTGGGGCATCTGTCTACTCACTGCCAATATATTTTTGGGCATGTGTTTGTGCTTCTAGTTACTGATAAAGGATTCCTCTACACAAATACTGGGGGAGAGGGTGGCTGTTTCAAAGGTGAAGCACTGACCTCAAAGTTGAATGGCCTTCTCAAAAAAAACCCAAAACATAAAACCCACAACAAAAAAACCCCACCAAAACCAAAAAACCACCCCCCAAGAAACCTCAGCCAAAGGCTTTCTTAGCCTTAGTGCAACAGGCAATAGCTCTACTCCTTCCTGGATTCCTATGCATGTTCTCTTCCCTGTTCTAGATTCCCTCAAATGTTCTTTATTCAAAGTGTTTCTTTACATTCTTGCTGTTCAGATCCAGGAGAACTCCCCTTCTCACTCATGAAATAACTTACACGATGTACATTAAATAGCTCATCTAGAATCAGCTATGTAAACTTATGTTAAAAGATGTAAGTTCTGCCTTTCTGTCCAGAAGAAGTAAAGCTTTCACTAATTCCTAGCTTCAGTTAGGGAGAGAACAAATAGTACTTTTGTATGATCAACTTTGTTCTAGAGACACGTAAAAATTGTTGTCATAGTGACAAACCAATCTACATAATTTAAGGTGCTAGAATTTAAATGACTTGTCAGATACGTATGCCAGAATCACAGCTTCTATAAATGAATGCACTAATATGTTAAATGTTAAACACGTTTGGCGCTCGCACATAACTTCAGAAGGGCAAGGAAAACACTCCCTTGTTTTAAAACAAACAAACAGAAAAACCCCAACCCTAAAATGGGAAATTCAAATCTGCTTTTGACCTCTGGCTGGTGGATGTAGTCACATAGTGCAGCGGAGGAAATGCCTGACATTCTAGCCATCTGAGCTGGGGCTTCCAGCTTTGGCACCCGTACATGTGTAGGTCTGAGCTTTTTTTCTCCATAGTTGTCATTCTATACTTCTTGTAGAAGTGGAGCGGAGGACAGCATAGTGCTGGCAGCAGCATGTTTCATCTTTCTGCTTTGGGTCTTGCTGTAAAATGCATTCATTGCTTTATGAGCGCTTGGAACACGGTTTCCTCATCTCTTGCACTTTTTTAGAAGCCCCATTAGAAGACGAGTATCACGATTTTACAACCTCAGTAAAAATACTGTATTTTGAAAAGCCAATCTGGATGCTTCTGAAGAAAACCAGTTCAAACATTAAAAAGTTGGCCAATAAACTTGCAACTGATCTACCATACTGGATAAGAAACAAGATATAAAATAAGTCTGTTATACACCGTTTTCTGATTATTGTGGTGGTATAGTTTGTGGGCACTGTGGGTATTCCTTACCTGGATAGATCACACGTGACAAAATTAAAATGGCAATCTCAGCACTGCTGCTTTTCAAGTCTTGCACCCTGTACTGCCTCACCAGCTGCAGAGTTAGAACATAGAATTTAGTTGGTGACGCTGTTCTAGGCATCCAGTCCTGTGTTCAAGCCACTGATTTCAGCTTCCAGCTTGCAATAACTGGATACCTTCTGCTGGGGCATTGCTGCCCTGCCAAGTAGCAGACTGGGGAGAAGGACAAACACCTTGAGCCTGGAACTCGCCCGCTAGAGCTACAGAGCTATTGGCAGCTAAACCCTGCCTCCTTGAGCCGGACCTGTCCCTGGACAGGATGCTAGCAGCTCCCAGAAGTCCTGAATTAGAGGAGCAGAGAAAGGCAGGACTCCTCATCCCGTCTGTCCTAGAAGCTGAAATAAGAAAGAAATAACTCTTCCCTGCCCCCCGACATCTCCTCCTAGTGTTGGAGAGATAAAATGCTTAACAGATCACATCAGTCTGCTTATGCTGTTCCTTGTGTGACTTGAAGTGTATTAAGCAAGAAATTGAGTACTTCAGGGAAGTGGAAGTTTTGGAGAACATGTAAGTAACGAGGGGTGGATGGGACTCGGTCCTGACTTGGGAGCTGTACTGGGATTGTAGGGCTCCATTGCTTATAAAGAAAGAGGTGAACTGACTGATTCACTGGTAAGTCTGGATCTCTTATAAAATATAGAATCATAGAATGTTTTGGGTGGGAAGGGACTCCTAGAGGTCACCCAGCCCAACCCCCCTGCAGGGAGCAGGGACACCGCTAACCATATCAGGTTGCTCAGAGCCCCGTCCAACCTGGCCTGGAATGTTTCCAGGGATGGGGCCTCCACCACCTCTCTGGGCAACCTGTTCCAGTGTTTTACCACCCTCATTGGAAAGAATTTCTTCCTTGTATCCAGTCTGATATGATATGCATAACATCTAAAGACTGAGTCTGAGGCGCAGCTCTAGAGATTCATAGACATGAGGGGAGAAGAAAATTGTTGCCCTCCTCAACGTATAAAGTGTGCTATTTTAGAACTTTGTGTTATAGCCTAAAATTCTAACTTTATTCAGAAAAAAAAAAAAGTGTGTTTCCTTAATCTTTTACAAACTCTGTAGCATGGTACTGAGATTCCTGAACAGGGTCTGTGGGAGCCAGCACCAGCTAAAGGGATGATATGCATTGATACTGCCTGAAAACAACCTAGTGGCATCTCTGCCATTTGTCTGAGCACGTTATTTATTGAAATGAGGCATAAATGAGGACTCTGGTTAACCTGTAATTAACAGACCCGTATGAGGATGGTCCCTATGTAAGGGACTGTGGTTTACTACAGTGCTCCGCAAGTTACTTGGGTTGCAGCTGAGTTTTGACAGGAGCTATTCAATGTGAAGTGAGATTAAGTGAAACCTGGACGCTGAGATAAAGGTGTACCTTAGCTATAGCATGTCCTTCGCTTCTTTTGAATGATACTGTGACTTTCCAGTGACGTGAGTAGCTTTCCACACATAGACCAGAGCCTGAACGCTCGCTGTAAGAAAGCCTAACACTTTCTGTGCTGAGCCATCGTTGGTTTGGTTCAGCAGGCTGCGGACAGAACCAGTCTGTGTCTGGCTTTTACTCATGGTCCTGTATCTGTGAAGTGTTGCTTTGCCAACACGTTTGTTCCAGCAATCTCTCTTTTCCTTCTTGATCCCAGGGACTATTGCTCTGAAAGCTTCTAGCTTGTCGACAGGGGAAAGAGCTTTGCTTTCCAGCAGAAATCTAGTGTGTCTTTACAGCTGCAGCCCACAAAACTCTCATCGCGGAGTGATCAAACATGGTTTCACATCAAGGTACACGTGCACCTCTTTTCATCGCTGTGGTAGTTCTTGCATGTTTGTTTTACAGCTATACTTGACACAGCTGAGATCCAAATCCGTGCAATACAGAGCAAGAAATGAAACTTGCTGAAATCTCCTCCTTTTATTTTCTGATAGAAGTCCAGCAGACATCTGTGAATCATTGCTAGCTCTGCGGTATTGGCTCACCTGTGGTCTCCTGTGGCAGATCTTCCTTTTTTCTTTTTTTTTTTTTTTTTTTTTTTTTTCCCCTTTTTCTCCATCCATTGAGGGGGAAAATTGCCGTAGGCTACAGCTAAGGAGCTTTGCGGGTGGTAGGGGCATTGCTGCAGAGTTGGAGGAAAAAAACTTGAGAAAGCAAAGGGAACATGTCAAAATGCTAGTACTCGCAGCTGTGTAGTGTTTGTGTTCTTGCTTATATTTTGGGTTGGGGAGGCGGGGGGGGTGTTTTTGTGTTGTCAGTTTTTTTTTTCCTGGACTGAAACTACAATATCCAAACCTCTCTGTTATTTACTAAGGAATCGGTAGTAGATGTAGCCCAGAAGTGCCCATGGCTTACCAGGGTTACAAAAGTTGAGGAATGGGGGCTCAAACCTAAAGCATCTGTGAGGGAACAGCCTAGCGAGATGATGAGATCGTTTCAAATTCCGTTGTTAAATCTCCCACGGAGGAAGCCTGTCTGTCTTACACGGGAAAGAGTTGTTCGTTACCTGGCTACATCTGTGTGAGGGGCATTCTCTGACCGTGCCTTCGATTAGATTTCATTTCTTAAAAGAAAAAAAAAATAAAAAAAGAAGAAGAAATAATAAAAAGAGATGCCATGCGCCGCTCTGGGCTTTGTAGTAGAGTGGTTTGGACTGATCCTAAGTTAAATGAGTGATACTTCCTTTCTCATCGTGTTTTGTGTAAACAAAGACTGACCTAGTTTAGGCATTAAAATGCTTCTGGCTTTGAATCCCAAGTGGGAAGGGGGCTTTTGAGTCTATGCCCTGGCAAAAAGGGGTGGTTTCTGCTAGCCGCTTGCCCGAAGGAGCTCCTGCCTCTGTGCTCCTCCGTGTCCCTGTCCCCGTCACTTTGGCATGACGTGCTGTGAGTCCATGCTGTGAACTGGGCAGGGGCATCCCTGAAGCTCTTTGGGCCAACAAAGATTCTTTATGGACAAGCTGCGATGCAGACGGTGTCGTGAGGAAACGAGGCTTTTATCATGCTGCTGCTTTTCTCCCTCCGTCTCTGCTTTCTGCCCGCGATTACTTTTGAGATTTATCAGATTCCAGCAGTTGTGACGAATGGATAGGGACCTCAAAGATATTGTAACACTGCAAATACTGAAAATAGGTGGCTGGCTAGGAGAGGGACTGTACAAGATGCCATCAACTTCAGTACTAGGCAGCAGAGAATCTACAGGAGCCGCAGGAGGGGTGAAGAGAAATATGCTATGAGTATCCAAAGAGCTAGAAAAGCTTCAGTTGAAACTTTCATCATCTTGGGTGCTGCAGAATGCAATTCAGGCTTGGTCATTTCAACGCTAGTGAAACCATTTGTTCTCTGTTCTATGCTGTCAAATGCTTTCAGTTAAAATAATAATAAAAATATAAAGGTAATATGGTAGAAACAATAATTTGAGGCTCTAGATGCCACTAGGTGGCAGAACCCCTGCATCTGTTCTGTGGATGTTTTTTTTTTTTTTCTGTGTCTTGATTCTTCACCTGAATATATTGAAAATACTTTTCAGCTATAGTGTAATGAGACTAGACATCGGTAGGGGAGCTTAGGTGCTGTCCGAATTGGGCTCATATTGGTCGTTGTTGGGGGAACCAGACAGGGCTTTCAGCACTCTCTGTCCTTTATTGTTCGGACATCAACCCCTTCTGCAAAACCTCCTACTCAAAGCAATTGCTTGCATTTAGCTGTATTTAGGTGTCAGCCCATGATTCTTTTCTTTTCCTGTTTGTTGGTTCTGTTGTTACCAGATCAGAAACTAGGAGATGACAAAATGATGTTTAAGAGGAATGCATTGAAAGGACTGGCAGGTAGGGGCATGGAGATGGTCAACCTGAGTTTAACCTGTGGGGGAAGGCATGATTTTTTGAGTGTTGGAAGCCTGTAGTGTTGTGGAATGACGCATTTCTGTTGGCGAGAGGTCTGTAGCTGTATAAAGTTACCACTTGGAATCTTGAAGCCATACCTGTTAATGATTATCTTTAATAAGGTTCCTCTTAGTGCTAGTCTTTGATTGCAATGTGCTTGTCATCCACTCAGCATGGAAGATTATTTTAGCTTAATTTTGTTGCTGTTTTGACTTACAGAGCAGCTGGAGAGGTGACTGAGAACGGCCCAAGAACAGGGGCATTGCCTGCCTGGATTTACTAATAGAGGGCTGCCTAGGTCCTGGGCATGGGGACATGATAAATTCTGCAATTATTATTGTATGTTTGCATCTTGTAATACTTGGGGTACAGTCCTCTTCTTGCATTTGAGGATACACTGGGACCAAGGCAGAAGAGATCCACATCCTTGTGATCTACTTCATAAGTACATCATCCATCAAGGTCTTCATTAAAAGAGATGGTAGATGCCTAGATGAGTCTGCTAAATACTGAGTAACAAATCTAAAACCAACAGTATGGGTTTCTTTCTTTAGGTGCTGTATTTTAGGAACATCTAGGTATTTCAATTTGGAGTATTAATACTGATTAAAATTGAAGTGTCAGATTTCAAAGCAACTTAAGCCTTTCGAAAGGGGTTAGAACCACTTAACAGAACGTGAAGCTTCCTCTGAATTTTGTATACGGTTGATGCTCTGCTGGAACCAACTTCATGTAATAGATACCTACAAAGCAGTACCAGAGAGGTCATTCAGCAGACTTTGTGTGGTGTAAAAGCTATGGATATTTATGCATAATATAATTTTCAAAAAGAACTCTACTTATCTCTAGTATATGCCTTCAGTTCCTCATTTGAAATTACTGCTTTCCTACTTCATATAGGATTTCGAAGATGGTATTTCTTGAAAGTTTGTGAGGAGCTTGGTTATTATGGTGATAGCCATTTGAATAGCAAAAGGTTTTTTTGTTGATTAGAGCTTGACATTTCTGTAAAAATTGTGCGTAGAAAGCAGTCTTCCTTTCAGAAAGAAATGTGCTGACTCTCTGCTTCCCTTTGCCGTGATGGTGGAACCCTGGCAACTTTAGAGCTCCGATACGCAAGATCAGTGGGATGCCTGGTGAATCTTAACACCATCATTTAAGGCAGTACACAGCCTAGCATACTAAACTGGTGATGAAAGCAAGTTTGTACTAAGCAGGTGAATTTTGAACAAGAGTGATGCCTGGATGTAACATCCCAATTTTGTTGACTGTTCTGACGTGATGATGATGATTTCTGATGAAGCTATGACAGTGATGTAGAGAGAAAATAACTTCTTAGGCCAGCCTTGCCAGCCCTCAGATGCTGAAGAGTTCAGAGTCCCAGGGCGTATAGTGTTGGCGAAGGGGATTACTGGGGAAAAAAAAAATAAAATAATGTTGTGAGCATGTGGAGACACTGAAAACACTATTTTACTGGTACTACCCTGAGTACAATTCAAAAGATAGCTGTAGAGCATGCATTCAGAGGAGCAGTATTAGAGATAAAGGTGTATTTCTGTCCTGTTGATGAGAGGATGGCTAAAGTAGAAGAGAAGCTTTCCTTTGTGGCAGAGGTCTTGCATGGTGTCCTGATGGGTTTTGGTCTGTTTAGAGAGAAGAGCAGGAAATCCACAGCGAGGGAAAATATCCTGTACTGTCAGCCTTGGGTTACATCAGGCCTTGTTTTGGGAGAGCGTGAAACACTGTGTGGTGTTTGCCTGTGAGACTGGGGGATACGCTTGCTTGAAGAGGGGCTTGGCTTCAAAATACTGTTTTGGTCTGACATACGGGGTGGTATTGGGGCTGTATGAGTGCAGTGGGCTTTATCTAGAAAGGGTGCTTCTGAATTCCTGAACTGGTGACGATCCTTTAGCTGCTCTGAAACGAGAGACAGAGAAGACTGACGGTGCTGGTTTGTATGTCCAGGTTGCGGCTGTGGTCTTGCCAGCCTGGGGAGAACAGAGTTAAAACAAGTGTTGTGCCAACCTCTGTACGAAGAAGTTTAATTTCAGCCTTGCAGTTTTTTTCCAGTTCACAGTGGACATAATTGTTGACTGGGATGTATGTGTTTTAATTCTGCAATATAGCTGGATGTGGGATATTCTTTTTCTGCTCACTTATGAGAGTGCCTTTGGGGAGCAAGGCATTGGTCTTCTGTGTCTCATGCCCCCTTAGGGACCGGTGTCACCCTGGGCTCTTGGTTTCCTATTTCTTCTGTGACTCTGCCTGACCAAGAAGCAAGACAATGAGGTTTTGTAGGGACTTCATACTGGGTTAAGTAATTTAGACTTGGACTGTGCAGCCAGTAGTTCTTACCAGCTCCAGCATGATCCTTTTTAGCAGGTGGATTAAGTCTATCAGCTCTGCAGTCCCTGGGTTCCATCAGTCTTGAGCCTGTGGATTCGTTGGCACTGGAGAAGGTAAGTCCCTTAAAAGGGAATTTTCTTTGGAATAAAAAAACCCACCAAACCCAGCATCACTTTCAGATAGTTTTTGAGGAGCTAACTGTAAGAGTCAGTGCTATTTAGTTTTTGAGGAGCTAACTGTAAGAGTCAGTGCTGTCTATTTAGACCTTTCTGAATGAGTTTCCTTCCCAAGAAGGCTATCTGAAGTCCACTTTCCATTAAAGCTCTATCATGAATGCCGTACATGTCGAGTGATCGTGTTGTGATCGTAACTCTTGCAGAGAAGCATTTCTCAGCGTGGCTTTTCAAGGCTCATGGAACTTTGCTGGATCCAAGGGGATCACAGAGTATTCAAGAGCCGTACTGTGGCTCTTCCTCCCATGGCCTTGCTTTGCTCCATTTGGCCAGGGTGGGAGACGAAGAAGAGGCCCCAGTGACCGATGGAGAGCATTTGCAGAAGCTACTGACAGCCGTTCCTCTCCTCCGAGGGGGGCAGGCCTGCAGCCACTCCTCGGTTGTGGACAAAGAACTGTGCAAGAACAAATGAGCCAAGCAAGAACCGTGCTTCCCAAAAGTTTTGAGACGCTCTGCTTGTGCGTCTGAAGGCGTTGACCTTCCTCCCTAAGGGCGATGGTAGAATTACTTTCTTTCAAGCGTAATAAGTGGTTGTTGCCTTCCCTGCCCCGTTAAGACTTAGCAAAAAGAACGCTAAATGTACAGATGTTTTATCTGGGAGAACGTGAAGTATCTCTTTTACAGTCACGTCATACAGTTTTCTCTTGTGTTGTTAAAGACTTCATAAAGGGACTGTGGTTCTTAATGTCTGAAAAAAAAAAAAAAAGATTAAATGATTGAGACTTCCACTGTCTGCGGCTTGAGAAGATACCTAGAGATTTGCAATTCTTACCGTTCCGCAGTGAGCCTTGTGTAGGAGTGGAAGCAAAGATGCCCCCCCTGTCCGAGCCCGCTCGCTCATCTGCTCCCGCCACAGGTCCTGGCCACATAGGAATTTCACTGCATCTCAGTTTTCAATCCTTGCTCTATAAAACAGGAAATAAAAGAGTGAAGAGCATTAAGAATACAATGATGGATCAAGAACTTAAGAATTGGGGAAGAGGGGATAAATGTTGAAAACTGTCCCTGGCTCACTTTCTAGACTTCCCTAACGAGAGAGATTTTGGGTTCCTGATGCACACAGGGTTGAAGCTTCTCTGCAGAGGATACTGAGGTTTTGTCTCACCATATTTCCAGCCTTTTTGACTAAAACAGCAGGTGCTGAATCACGAGCGAGTGTTCAATGCAAATTATGGTACTGGTGCACCCTAGTTTTCACTTCTGAAGCTTCTGTTGTAGCAAATATGAGATTATAATAATCCATGTTATATTGTTGGTAGCTTGATTTGGAAACTTCCTCTTGGTTAGTCAGCAAACATGATGGAAATGATGAATCTCCTTTAGTTTTCTTGTTCATTTTATCTATTACAGTTTTCTGCCTGTAGTCACTTTCTTTTACGTACTAACGTTTGTGTTGACTTTTTCTCAGCTAGTAGAGGGAGCTTTATATCCCGACGTTTCACTTAATTCACCTCTAGGGTTAATGTTTTAGGAAGAAGTTCAATGTTCTCCATAATAAAATCCTTTCCCCTCTATTCAAGGCATCTGCTTTATTCTGGGCTGTATTTCCCCAGAAACTATGACATGTTCCCACTTCTATATTATGTCAAAATTGCTCCTTGCTAATTGCATGTGGAAGTACAGGATATATTACACCACTGTTTGTAATAATTTTGTTTCTATACTTCCATAGTCAAGAAAGAAAAATAAAATCCTATACTTCCATGGTCAAGAAAAAAAATAAATTCCTAAACCTATTTTTAGAGTTTAGTCGTGGAAATTTTAAAACTAATATTTAACTTTAAAAAACAACAACAACCCTCCCCAACCCCTCCAAACCAAAACCAAACCAATCAAATCAGCAGTTGGGGAAGGTAGGAGAAGCAACAACCACTCTCTTTTTCTTTTTATCTCTTCCTTATAGAGAAGAGATGGGGACTAAACTGAATTAATTCCCAGTATTTTGCTCTTGCATAGTCATCTTTAGCTCCTCTAGTATTTGTGCAGCCTGACTGTCTGCCAGTTTGACTTTTTTTTTTTTTTTAAAATTAAATCTATTTCCCTTATTTTCTTTAAATTCTAGGTTATGTAAGAAGCAGGTTACTTTTGCTAGGTCAGCAGACCTGTAATATATACTACGAAAACCAAGCGCTCGGAGAGCTTCCTGACATTTAAGTACGGTGGAAATTTCCTTAGTTGCAGTCACCAGCTCCAAAGCAACCTCCTTCTCATGCTTTTGCCGTGCGCTTGTCCTTCTAACTTGAAGATGAGTACCACAAACAGAAGCAGTCAGAATCGGCTCCTTGCCAGTTCTTTTTAATACTTGTGTGAAACGTTTCATTCTGCAGATTTAATTTTTGGGGGTTGGAAGTAACTTTACTAATAATGGTGGCAGACTGCAAAGTAGCATTATCTTTTATAGTCACTTTTGGAACAGGAAATATTCGATGTGAATGTTGAATAAATCTCACTTTTTGTCCATTAAATACCACTTTTTTTTTTTTCCCCTGCATTGTGGACAAATCTTTGCCAGTCTTAGTCTTCACTTGTAGTGTTTCCACCACTGTTTGAATTTATTTTTATTCTGATGTGTTTATACAGACATAATTAATTATTTTTCGTAATTCCACACTCATCAGCATTCCTATTATAATGTGCTCTCATTGGTTTTTAGTACCCAGTAGTGATCCTATTTTATTTAGTATTGGGGGTTTTCCAATTGCTCGTTGTTCTAGCACACCAATAATTTTATTCATTAAGAATCCTCTTTGTTCTATGTATATGTGTATATAATGTATATGATTTCAGATTATCTGTTCTTATATTCTTGTCGACTGATATATTGCTGACTGAATTCCAAAATGTCAATTTTAAATAGTATCTTTTAAATAGTATCTAAAGTCTTGGTTTAAAAGGAAAAAAAAAAAAAAAGGACTTTGTGTCCCTGTAAGAGTCGAAGAGCAGCACTAAAATATTTTTGGAGTAATATAATTTTGTACTCAGCCTCATTCCTGTCTCTGCATTGCCTGCCTGTTGCCTTTTACTTTCAAAGCTGGTGGTACAGGTAAACACTTCAAAGATTGAGGAAGAGGATGCACTTGAGCTCCCCTCAAAGCACTTTAGAGAGGAAGTACAACTGACCCATCAATGAAATTCTCTATACAGCAAATGCTGGTAAGTGTACTAAATGAACTAGAAAAAAAAAAAAAAATTGTCTGTGATCTCTTAATTTAAGCCGTCCTGTAATAGGACTACAGTGTCTACATGAAAATGTATGTTTGCTTTTCAAGTTGAATGGTGCTAAGTTAATCATCCTGTCTTTAATTCTTCCCTTCTCTCATCTTGGATCTGCAATTGTCCATTTCTTTCAGATAATCCCAGAAACTACTTGCCCTAGGCTGCTGCCTTTCTTGGCTGGCTTTCTTCCTTACAGCATATTCTCCTGTTCCTTTCACAGTAAGAATATTTCTTATTAGCAGCTCTACATATCCACGTATGAGCTTAAAGCATAGCTTTTTCTAGTCGAATTGTTTCATGAAGTCTCCATGGAAGTGTGCATGCAAGTGTCTTAGATCGGCACTTAAACCTTGCTGCTTGTTTGCTAACAGCGTTGAGTGTTTGTTCCACTCAAACCATTCTGAATCCTCCTGTAATCAGATTTACTTTGTCTTTCTAAAATGTGGGGGGGTGTGATCTGATAGTAGCTAGGTGAGTGTCAGCTGAATAAATTGTAACTGCTCTTGTCCACATGCTTAGCTTACTTCAAATGCAAATTAAAATTCATAAGTTTAGTTGGAATTTGCATTTGGGACAGACTCAGCACCCTGTCATTGCTTGTCACAGCTTAGTTGATAAGTGCTAGCTTGCTAAGACAAGGTAATATTAATATGGTTTAGATAGCATGTTTGTGTCCTTGGCCTCACTGGAAGTACTGAAAATTTAAAATTTGACCAGTATTATCCACCCTTGAGTTCTTCTCTCTTACTACATTTGTGCTATACAGTACTGCAATAACTAATACTGTTGCTCTAACGTAAAAAAATATTTTTCTTCTTTTTTTTGTGAGCCCAAGAGAGCCCTTTCAATCCTAAAACAGATTTTTGAAACTTCTTTTTGAGAAATTGTCCTTGTGATAATTTCCTACAAAAATTTACACAGGCATTTTCAAATGCTTTGGGTTTTGTTTGCCTTTGAATTCATCCTCCTCTCCCCCTGCCTCCAGAGATCCTAAGACACTTTTTCATTAGTTAATTCTGTTGACTCCCAGTGTCTTCAGATGCTTAATTCTAACTAGCTTCAGGTGTTTCATTGACTGAAAAGTTTTGTGGAAGTTTTGCTTAGTCCCCTAATGATTGTATCCCAGTCAAAGACAGAAATTTTGTGTACCTTCCCCCTACCACCCCCCCCCCCCCCCTTTTTTTTTTTTTTGAGAGCTGCATGGAGTGGGGCTTTCTATCAGTAGAGGCTGGAATGATTATTTCCTTTCAGCGTTTTCAAACATGATTCTTGATGGCTTAAGTCACTGTATTTTAAGCAAATCCCTTCTTGTTTATATCACAGACTTTGCATTACCACAAGCAAAAATGCTTTCTGAAGTACTCGTTGTCCCCTCTGCTGCAGAGATTGGACATCCTCAATAGCTTTTTACTCAGTTCAGGCTTTTCTGGTGTTGTTATTCCTGGTAAAACTCCTCCATGTTATAATAGTTAGTTATAGTGTATATGTAGTTATAGTTATAGTGTATATGTAGTTATAGTGAACCTTGAGAAGCAAACAGGCTTCCTCAGAGTTTTTTGGGTTGTGGTTTTTTATTTTGGGGTTTGTGGGTTTTTTTTTTTAATTAAATGTGGATAGAAGCCTGTGGTAACTGAAGTACATGGGATGCTGTCTCATGGTACTATTTTGGAGGTTAAGGCTCTAAGGGGCTTCCTTCACTCCAAGTTAATTTTAAACAGGAATGTAGCTACGAGAAAGGAAAATTCAAAGAACAGAAAACTTAAGACCACCTGCTTGAATATTGAGAGGCAAACGCTGCTTCACAAAAGTTCACTTTTATGCGCTGCTTCTGTCTGAAAACATCTGTTCAGAAATGCCTTCCTTCAAGATGTGGAATGATACTAGACAAGTGTCAATGGGTGTACAAACTTTTTGTTAATGTTGTGCAAAGGGGTCCGAAAACTGAAATGGGCAAGCTAGAAATGCAGCGATGCCAGTTAATGGGCACTTTGATTAAAGAAAGAAACAGGTGGTGGCATGACCAAAGATTGGATTTTTTTTTGGATGTGAAAACAGAAGAGAGAAACTAAATAGATGATAAAGTTGACAGCTTAAGGCCTGGATGAGAATCATAGAGGGAGAGGTTGAGGTGTGATGGTACCTGGTGTGGTGCATGGAAAGGTCGAGGAATGGAAGTAACAGAAGAGGTGTTAATAACGTGACTGAAGAGGATAACGGAGAAAAGATGTCTTAAGTTATGTGCAGTGTTGAGAAGAAGAAAAGGGAGAAGGTGAAGAAGGCAGTCACTAAGAAAAACCCTAACTCTGTAGCTGTGGTACTACGTACGAGTAAGGTGTTCGTGAGAAGGCTGCAAGATGCTTGTGCAGTTGAGAAGAATGCCTGTCACTGTGAATGGAAAAGTGTCACTCTTCTTAAGGAAAATTGTCTTTCTCCATGACGAGATGAATTAGTGACAGGGAAAGTACAGAAGATACGACTGAGTGATGTGAAGAGTATTAATTCCCTGAGGCAGAAAAGTCAGCTGTGGATTGGGAATTTACGGGCTCTCTTTTCTCTTGATTTTGACAGAAACATGACATCTAACAGAAGCAAGTGATACCACCATCCTGGGAAGTCATTGTAGTGTTAAATACCCGTTGAAGGGCTTTTGGCAGCCTGATGGTTTACAAATGTGTTCAGAGGGCATTTGATAAGATAGATACTGAGTAGTGGGAAGGCACAGCCTGTCAGGGTGAAGAACCGCAGTATTTCCCACTTAGGAGCTTGTTTTCCTGGGTCAACACGTCCCTGTGAGGAAAGGCTCATTCAGGTGTTGCCAGTAATGGTATATTGGCTGGGGAGGGGGAAGAGTGGAGCAGTGTGGTGAAGGCAACTGCTAGAAGCCTTGGTTACGTGTTTGCCTGAAGACTTTTTGTGCACTTTTCCAGTGATTCTCATATAGTACCTACTGGGACAAGATTTTTGAACACATAGTGCGGGTTAAATCTTTAGTGCCCTGGGAGCGTTGGGGGTTTTTTTGGGTTGTTTGGTTTTTTTGGGGTTGTTTGGTTGGTGGTTTTTTTTGGTTGTTTTTTTTTTTTTTTTTTTTTGACTGCTGGACTTCATGAAGTGTTTTATTCAACCTTGAAGTTTTGGAGGTATTCAACTTCTGGCTTCAAACTGGGAACCTTCAACTCCTGTTCAGTTGTCCTGGCTAATTCCACATGCAAAGGTTCTCCATTTTCTTAGGGGTGTTCGGTATTTTTGAATGGCAGGAAGAATGGGCATTGCTTCTGTTCTTATTCAGGACTTCTACAAGCTAAATGCTTGTTTCCTTCCCCATTTAATATACTTCCTAATGTTCCTTTGCCATGATTTTTTTTTTTTCCCTGCTTGTATTTTGTTGGTAACTATGTTACTGTTACTTAGGGTTTTTTTTTTTAAGCACTGTCTGAAAAATAGATGCCCAAATGCAGACATCTGGCTCCATTTTTGCAGAGAAATTAAATTGTAACATTTTGGGTGACCTCTGAGAATACCCTCCAGGAATTGTCCTTGGCAATCTGTAAAGAAGAGACTCTGTTCCTTCAAAATTCTCACCTTAGTGGGGTGTTGTCTGGGCCATGCTCAGCCTACATAGGGCATTGGAATGGGCTGCCCAGGGAGGTGGTGGAGTCCCCATCCCTGGAGGTATTGAAAAGATGGGCAGGCAAGGTGCTTGGGGACATGGTTGAGTGGTGGGATGGCAGGGTCAGGTTAACGGTTGGACTTGATGATCTTAAAGGTCTTTTCCAACCTAGACAATTCTATGGTTCTAAGTGTAGCGAGCTTACTGGGTGTCTCAAGTCAGTAATTCATACAGGTATCGCTTCACTGCCATGCTGTCTTTATATCTGGATTCTTTATTTGGCACACGAGATGTTTTCCGTGGTTTGACTTTGTCAAATAATGACAATTTTTCTCATTTCCTAATGTTTCTCACTTCATCCCTCTTTCTTAAATAGCTGTAGTTTCTGGTTGCTTACAACTACATGTAACATGCTGTACAGAGCTAAAATAAAAAACCTAATGTTTTTGAGCTTTCTTGCTTTATAGAATAGTTCCTGTAAATGATAGAAATATGTGACTGTCCTTGAAAACTTTATCTCATTTGTGGGATTAGTGGCTTATTTTCAATTCTCAGCTCCTAAAAGAGGCAATTTGAAAAACTTTATGTAGAGAAACTTTCTTGTAAAGAAAGTTAGTGCCAGGGAAAGGTGAACCTCAAATAGAAAGATGATCTCATTCTTGTTTTCTCTCATCACATCAACCTCTTGTCTGTAGCTAAGCTTTTTATACCTTTGAGTTCCACAGAGATTGAGTTTCAAATGTGATAATGTCAATAGGTTTGGCAGCTGAGGTGCCTGTCATTTTTACCTCAAAATAAAAACCACATTTTTTTAATAAAGCAGTTGTAATACTTGGAAAAAGCATGTTCGAGGCATGAAATCTTATGACAACTTTGTCAGATGTCCTCATTTTAGACAGGTAAATTGTCTTACATCAGCTCGCACAGTTCGAAAAACACTGTTTTGCACTAGTCAATACATTTTACATTCCTCCTCTTCAAAGACTTATGAGAATAGGTAGTTTTTCCCCTCTGAACAAAGATTAGATTAATTTAGCAGATACTTTCATAAATTCCAACAAAAGGAGTAGGTAAGTATAACATGCCTGTCCACAACCTTTTAAAAACGTTATGTGCATATAATGCAATCAAAGAATTTAGCGATACACAGGTACAGATAGAATAGTTGAAGATGGATTGTATGCATCAATCCTTTGGACAGTCTTCCCTCTGGAAGTTGCATTAATAGAGAAACAGAAGTCCTTTCATATCTGTTGTCTCCAAGGACAGTAGCCAATATAGCTAAACACTGCAGGTAGCTGAAGTTTTTTGGCTTAGTAGCACATCATCTTGTCGTAGCAGAAACAGTGTCCGTAATAGCAACGAAGCCCTATTCCTGTGTAAATGGCTACGCCCCATTAAGCTTCAACTCTTCTCTGAGTGTTTAGCCCGCACAGATTTGGATGCATGCCTTGAGCGTGCATTTGGCCTCTGGTAACTGTTTATAGCATCCTTTCTTTTCTTTCCGATTCCTTTAGCAGAGGCTCCTATTTAAGAAATGTGTGGCAGGGGAGAAAGAGAGAAATCATCAACGAGCCATCGCTTTTCTCCAGCCTCCTAATGCCTCAAGCAACTACTTTCCTTTTATTTCTTCTTCGTTACAGTTTGGTGATGAAGTTTTTCTAAGATTCTCACATGCAGTTTAGGTCTCCATGCTATGGAAATGTAACTGAGATGGAAGTGCACAGGCTGGTGCGTCCCTAATGACCTTGATTGACAATTCTTTTGCTTCCTGGTAGGTGGGAGCCGTAACGCTTAGTGTAAGGACTCTGTTGTAGGCTGGAGGAAGAGGAAGACTGCAATAAACAGGACTGCTGGTAAGTAACGCTTCCTCCCCTCCCATAAAAGTCTTCAACGATATACGGTGATTGTTCTGGAAAAATGATTGATTCGAGGTGAAAACGTGTCTGCTCCTGAGGCTTCCCAGGAAATTTTCTCTATTACTTAGGGACACATCTTAAGCTCTCAGGGGTCAGAGTAGCTAAGAAGAGTTGTTCCAAGGCATGGGCATGCAAAGGGCACTCTGAAACTTGAGAGGCTTCACAGTGGTGGGATTTTCAATCTCCAGCATGTTTCTGGACTAGAAGAGCTTCAAATACAGTGTTAGGAAGCGTATTAAGAATAGAAAGTTCACCCTCAGCAAAAATTGTCTGACAAAATCAGGTGGAAGAGCATGGTTTCCCTGTGAAAGGAATAAAAGCATTTCACAGTTATGTCTGCTGTTTGGCTGTATAGCATTTTGATGTTGCAGGCAAACATATGTTCATTAATGGAATTGCCTCCGAGATGTGTTTGGGATGATGTGTTTCATTCCAAAGCTTTTTTAAAATCTTTAAGATACCTGGGTGATGGTATGATAGCCTTGAAGGAGAATGAGATGTTGGTGTTTGCATATTGGTGTCAGTAAAGTCCACAGCACGTTTGTTTGTAGCCAGGGAGAGGAAAGTGTGAAATAGTGACAGCTACCTGTCTTGTTCATCTGTACGTGAGAAAAATGAGTGGTGACACTTAAATTCGGTACGTGTTGCCCTTTGTATAGCCTTGCAGAACGGGCAGTGTCTCGATGCTATGTGATGAAAAGGATTAGTTTTACATACAGCATCAACATTACAGCTCTTTCTCAGTGTTGATTTTCAATGGAAATTAGATGACTGTGATAATTGTACTAGAGCCAGCACTAAAAATTACCAGAAAGGTTTCAGGAATCATCCTGGATGTGTATCTACACTAAGATTGCCCCTGGCTCCCTAAGAACTTTCGTAAGGTATCAGAAGGTAATGATAGTACCTAGAAGAAAAAAAAAAAAAAGAAAAAAAAAATCTGGTCACAGTAACCTTTGAAAGTTACTGTGCTTTACAAATAAACTTTGCAATAGTTTTACAAGGGTAATCACAGAAGCAGGTTGCGGAATGCTCATTCATCAAGTGGTGTTTGCCATCCTTCTGAGTAAGCAATGAGTTGGGGTAAATTTGTGTAACCAGAATGGAAGCCTCCAGAAAGCCTTGAACAGAGTTGGTAAGGTGGACTGTGCTGACAAAGGAATTTGCTTAGGGAGGTAAATTTTTACATTATTTGCTGAAATTTGCATGATAATAAAAAAGGTGCTATAGATAAAGCAGGGGTACAGACAGGTTACGAACGCATTATCACATGCATGTACCTTAGGAGCTGGGGTATGCAGGGATAAATGGTTCCTTTCTACAGGATAGAAGAAAGGTTTGTAATGAAATAAAATTGCTGTCCCTTGCATCTTCCAGCAGTACTTTAACAAGAATCAGAAACACTAGAGGATGATAGATACTTGCTTTGTTGATATGGGTTTTTTAAGTGCATGAATATAAACTAATTTTGTAATCTTTGTGAATGTCAAACTTTTCTTTGACCTCCAGTTATGTGGAAACATTGCCTTCATAGTATCTTACTTAAAAAAAATAATTAATTGATGATTCGTAATTTAATACTTCCCTTGTTTTTACTGTCATCAGCTTTTGCAAGCTAGAGTTAATTTTGGCAACATTATCGTGTTGTCATAGATTTCTACCCTTAATACTTTGAAACCATCGTGATGTCTTAAAACAATCTTGATGCTTGATCAGACTTCCTTAACTTCAGCTCTGGATATTTGGAATGTAGTCTGGTAGCTCAGCAAACACAGAAAGCCAGAATATAAAGTCTTCTGTAAGCATGGCAGGCTTCCTTCTGGACTCTTTGAAAAACAAATATTCTTTCTGCTCCAGTTTCTTCATCTGAAAAGTACTATGTATCTCTGTGGAAGTTGATGAAGATTAGATGGTGCTCATGTATTTTAGTATCTCTAATAACAGAGGAGGTGAAGGCTAAAGGGCTAGGCTTGCTGGACTCGACAGAGAAATGGAGTTATCCCATGGGTGATTTTAGTGGACAGTTCCATTTTAGTGAACTGGAAAGAAAAGAGTGAATTAGTACTGAGAAACTATGGGCATCATCTTGGAGCTATTAAAAGTCACAAGCGTTTAACTTGCATACACTTCCAGATGCCTGGAAGGAGAAACATTTTGGCTATAGACGTCAAATAAAAGGTGTGCTGAAGGCTGGCATATATCCTTTAGCCCTTAGTTTGCTGCAAGTTACACAGTGTTCCTCTTACAAACAGCTCATCTCTTGCACTAATACTTCTGGAAGGATGTCCAGTAGTAATTCTAGGTAGAAACGGCACTGCTCTCTGCTTTGATATGTATAGTTGGCACCCATGCCACCTTACCACTTCTGGCTGGGAGCAAAGGGCGTAATCGTCAGCTGGAAGAAATAAAAAACGGAATCAATGCAAGACAGAGACAGGTCATCTTTTCTTTTTTTTTGGTTTGTTTTTGTTAGAAAACACTGAAGTCTGCTTAATCACTTTCTTCCCTATTCCTAACCCTCTCTTGAGCGGTTCAGAAAATTGTAGTAGTAATGTTCTTGCAGGTTTCTGTGCAGCTTTTCTTTCCCATTCCACTTGTTCCCATGTGTTGCAGAAATGCCGTTTTTCCGCGCTCTGGCAACAGCTGATTTTCCTTCTCGAAGGAACTATATGGATAAGATTAATAACTTCTACTTAAATGTAGAAATGTCCCATATGGAGGTGATCAAAAGACATTAACTATGAAATAGTGTATGATGTGATGTGGGAGTACCATAGTTACTGATACTCCATTGGGTGCACAGGGAAAAATACAGCCATCTGACTAATAATTGATAGCTTTTAGGTGATTATAGCTAATGATGGTGATTATAAATTATGCATGGACCTCAGAAGAAAAAATCCTCAAAGACCAGACATGGTTTTAAATGTATATTATATTTAGAGTGAGGGAGAACAAGACAACTGGTCAATTGAGAAAAACTGCTCGAATCAAAGATGAACAGATTTTCAGAAAAACAGTTGGTGAGCGATACATAATGAGAAGTAGTACTGCAATGTGAATTTAAAAAAAAACCAAAAACAAAAACATAAACTGCCCTGAAATTTTCTGTAATGAAGCATGCAGCAGCTTCATAAGAAATCAGAAATGCCCACTGTGTCTAGTACATTGGGCTGAAAGAACATTTGTTCAAGGGAAATCTGGCACCTAACCAGGAGGATTGTTTAGAGTTAAGAAGTAAGTAAAAGTAACTGAAGTAACAACGTTCTCAAGTGTAATGGTTGCAGGCTGCTTTCCAGGCAGCCAGATCTGGTCTTTGACCACCCTTCCTACGAAGAACATTTTCCTTATGTCTGACTGGAATATCCCTAGCTGTGGTTTGTAACCTGCTGCGCTCGCCCTCCCGCTGGGCACCTCTCGGAAAGTTGGATGCTGCCTTCTTTGTAGCTGCCTGTTGGGCAGCTGGAGTCAGCAGTTAGATCCACTCCAGCCTCCTCCTTGAGGCTGAAGGATACCATTTCTGTTTGCTTCTCCTCCTTGAGGCTGAAGGATACCATTTCTGTTTGCTTCTCCCTGTACCTTGTGTGCTTCAGAGCCAGGTTGTCTTGGCAGCTCTGTAGGACTTGCCGCAACGCGTCAGTACCTCGTAAGGAGGGTCCCCGAACTCTATGTCCAGTGTAGTATCCCAAGTCACAGATAAAAATAGTCATTTTCTTCAGCCTGCTGGGTAAACTCTGACTCGTGCAGCGTAGTGTCTGGTAACCTGTGTTGCCACAAGGCCACCCTGCTGACTCACGTATGAGCTGTTGCCCAACAGGGCCCCCAAATTGTCTTATGCAAAGCTGCCTTCTGACCAGCTAGCCCCAGCTACTTCATCCCAGGAGCAGTGCTTTTGTGTTCACTGAATGTCAGCCTCTTTCTCCAGCCTGTAAGGATCCCTCTAAATGACCTCCCATTTATCAGCCACTCCTCCCAATTTGGTGTCATCTGCAGAGTTACTGAAAGTGCGTTCTGTCCCATCATCCAGCTTCGGGAAGATGCTGAACTGTATCAGTCACTGTAAAGGTGCCTGAGGAGTGCTGCTAGTAATGGCTTGGACATCAGGTCTGGACCACTGGGGCTTTAAGCCCGGTAGCCTAGCAGGTTATTCACTCACCTTGTGGTCCGCCTGTCCAGTCCGTTTCTCACTTCTTTGGTTACAGAGATGTTATGGGGGACCCATGTTGAAAGCCTAGTTAAAGTTAAGGTAAATGCCATCCCCGGTTCTCCCCTCATCCACCAAATCAGTCATTTCGTTTTAGGGAGTGATTGGGCATAATCAATCAGTGGTGGCTGTTCCCAGTCACTTCCTTCCTTTACCTAGAAGTGGCTTCCACAAATGACTTGCTCCATATTCTTGTGGACTGAGGAATTCTGTATGTCCAGTTTCCTCTTAGCTGTCTCCAACTCCATCTTTCTTGACCCTGAGATAGTCCTTCATCCTCACGAATGCGCAGCGGCAGAGACCTGGGAGGGCTGACAGGAGACCTTATCAGGAAGGACTGAGGCAAAGGAGACATGGAGGACATCAGCCTTCTGTGTATGGTTTTATTGCTGGGTCCTTCATCTATTGGGTAGCTGCCCTCACTTTCCTTAATCTTCTTTTTGCTGCCAATGTAGCCTGCAGAAGTTCTTGTGGCTTTAACCCACACTACCAGTTTCAAATCCAACCCAACTTTGGCTTTCTTAATTTCATCCCTGTGTGTCTGAGCAGTGTCTCTGTATTTCTCCCGAGTAGTCCAACTCCACTTACACTTTATTTTGAATTTGCACACAGTCAGGAATTCCTTATTCAAGAAGTGTCTGGGAAAGGTTGGGTTTATTGTAGCTGTGTACCGAACAGAACTCTGCAGACTAAGGAAAGCTTGACCCTTTTTGCAAGGCCAACACATTTTAAGAAATAGTCTGCAGCAGTGCGGTTAACTATCTTGCAGGTACACAAGAAGCAGGAAAGAGCCTTTTCCAAAAATCAGCATTAAAAATTCAATGAAAGGCATCATTGTTGTCTGTCCTTGTTCCCAGAGTATTAAGTGGTACATTCTCTTCCTCGGTGAAGTTGTATGGAAAAAAATACTCATGGTTGAAGTACAGATAAAAGCTTTCAAAAACCAGCATTTGATAAAGTTTATTTGTAAAACTTAAAAAAAAAAAAAAAAAAAAAAAAAAAAAAAGTAAAAATTGTGAGAATTTGGTTTTTTTTTCACTGAGAAGAAATCCGTTTCATTCCAGTACAGTTGTAAAAAATCTACAAAAGAAAATGACAAAATTGTCTATAAGCTTGTCTCTTTTCGTGCTTTCCTAGTAAATTCAAACATTCAGAAAGTTTTAATACTGATGTTTTGTACAGAACACGTGCTGTACACCATGAAGGCAAGCAAGATTGTGACCTTGCGCCTGGGTCTGTGACCGATAACCATGGCAGGGCCGAGCAGCGCTTCCCACAGGCAGCTCCTCACCAGAAGGTCGTGGTCAGGAGCATCTTTGTGAGGCTTCTCCCATGGAGATTTCCCACCTTGTGTCTACACTTGAGGAAAGGATTTTGTGATTGGTAGCTATTCTGCCCTCTGATTTTTTGCGATGACTTGGGGATCTCTAGCCTCCTCGTTGGTTTTGTTGGTTATAATTTACTACAACAATGTTGCATTTTTCACGCTTAATATATTAAGTAGGTGATGGGAGTTGTATAGCTGGTTCATGAATCGTATAATAAGCAAGATAGGAAGGAATGGGTGGCAAGAACATTGAGTTTGTTTTCTCTAGGCTTGGAGTTTTCATGATGTTGTCAATTATTCACTTTGTTCTTGAGGATTATTGAGGAATTAATAAGTCTGCTTTAAGCAAGTGTTAATGTAATAAAGCAGCATTTCAGGTGCACCTGAAGCTGAAATACTGGGACGTACTGGAAAGCAGCGTGAGTATAATGAAGGGCAATACTAAATGCTATAATATTTAATGTAAGAGTACCTGTATATTAGGGTGCTCCATCATGTTGATAGAGTAGGTTTTTGTATTGTCAGTTAATGTTCTGGAAGTGGTAATTAACAGCCTATGTATTAAAGCTTCCATATGATTGTGAATTGAATAACTGCAAGAAGCAAAGTTTATGTATCCAGAGAAACTAGAAACAGGTAACAATCTCTTCTCTGAAGTTTTCTGTCCATACTGTTTGTATTTTAGGGAGAGGCAAAAGAGAGGAAGAAATTTTAATTAATTACTGGGGGGGGGGAAAAAACCCAAGTTGATCATTTAATGAACAATGTAATGATTGAAAATCTGTTGGGATACAGCTGCAAGGCCATGCTGTAATTAGGTCATTTGATGATTTGTTTCAATAGCCATTGCATGCTGGAGCAGGAGTAAGAGAACAGGGGGGCTGTGGAGTCTCCTTCTTTGGAGATATTCAAACCCCACCTGGACGATGTCCTGTGCAACCTGCTCTGGGTGAGCCTGCTTGAGCAGGGGCGTTGGACTGGGTGATCTCCCGAGGTCCCTTCCAACCCTTGCCATTCTGGGATTCTGTGATCTTCCCTGAAGCTCTGCAGAGAATCATCATCTTTTTCATCTTCCCTCCTTTGCTAGTTTTTCCTGCTTCAAATATATATTTATATATATATATATAAATATATATATTTATATATATATTTTTTATATATATATATATATATCTTGCCTCTATTAGTGTTGAGATTTCATAAATGGAAGTTTTTAGGTCTGGTAACTTATAATTATTGAAACTTCATTTATCTCCTACTTTTTATAATTAGTCTCTTGTGGTGATTTCTGTGCACAGAGGAGCATATGCAGGTTTTTGCAGTTTCAGAACTCCCTGTATTTCTTGTTTTTAAAACAGGCATGTTTAAATGTAGGTATCGGTCATATTTTTAGGATGAAAAGGAACAGTTTATGTCTCTTAACTTTCTGACTCAGACTGTAGCACAGTCAGATCTAGCAGTGACTTACAATGAAAGAACAGCCTGGGAACTGCATCGTTCAAGGAAATTTGGCACTTTATTTTTACTGTGTCCTTAAAATTTAGTTTTTCGTGCAGCTCTGTTGTTCATTAATTATAATTTCTTATTTCTGTGGTTTCTTAACGGGAGCTCTTAGAGTTTAATTGATATATCATCATCTTAAAATCATACTCCAATTTTTAGTTTCTGGATTTTTTTTTAGAAGAATATTCAGGAATGAAAGGAGAAATATTTTCAGCAGCAAAGTGGAATGTTGTTGAGAACACAAGCCAAGAAGCAATGAAGAAAATGCTTAGGACTAATTTGAGGATTCTTCCATTAAGTTGCTAATCATGTCAGCTTTCACCTTGCGCTACAGTACAGATGTGGAGAGCGCAGTACTACCTACAACAGGTTTGACACTGAAATAGGAGATATTAATGAAATATAGGCATCTGCTTGCTGGATATTTTTCTGAAATAAGGGGATTACAGAGTTTATAAAAGAATTCTGAAAGCTCTTAAATTTGGAGTAGTTTCAAGAGGCTTATTAATTACCCCTGGTCTCATAAGTAATTTTACTATGTAGAATTCAGTGTACTTTTGGGTTACAGCACTTTCAAACACCAAATGCTTGTAGTTTAAGCCAGGAGATACCATCCAATCTGACCTCCAGATTAAAATGACAAATATAATTTCAGCCAGTGAAACTTAATTGAAAAGATTAATAGCGAGATGATCTGTATGCAACTTCTAAGTTGAAATTCAGACTCTTGAGATGAAAATGGGCATTCAGGTTAGTTGGTTTTGGCATACGTAATACAAGCAAGTGTGCTGAGTAAAAAAATTGCTTGCATGTAACATCAAAAATTGTCCTCAGAATAATTTCAACGTTTTAGAAAGAGACGCAAAGATCATTTTTGTACTTGGTGTGATGGCTTTGCTGGTTTGGATGCCTTGATGTGGAACTGTCCTGCTCCATGCTTACAGTGTCTCCCAAAACACCTAAGTTTTCCCTTTAAAAATCAGTTTTGTAGGAATACAAAATACTAACTTAAGTCAACCTGCGTACCATAGGAACTCACATCTGCTTGGTGAAACGTTAAGATTAATGGCTTAAAATGAAAACTATCTATTCTGTCTTTGCAGAGTTTTGCTTTCCAACCAGGCAGTTTTCACTGGCTTCCCGAGTCACAGCAAACCTTCCAAATTCCCCACCTGGACCCTGGGGAGATCCTCTTGTCTTTCTCCCATCTGTGGCTTGTCTGCTCACCTGTTCTTTACTTTCCCAGGGATCTCGAATGCATGGGGATCCTGGTTTGCTGTGTCTCCACCTGCCTGCTGTCTCCTCCTGGGACTGCAGCAGCTTCCCCTGCCTGGGTATGGCTATCTGCCTCCAGGGAAAGGGACACTTTTCCTTTCTTTCACAAGTTCTCACCTGAAAGACTTCAACAGGCTGGACAAAGTAAACAGGCAGCCTTCCTCGTGGCCATTCCACCGTATTCAGTATTTACTTTCCTCGTGGCCATTCCACCGTATTCAGTATTTACCTAACTGAAGAACAGCACACTTGCCACCAAGGGCTAAAAGCGTGCCCCTGGGCACAGTGCCCTGCTGTGGGGATACCCGTGCATGCTCTGAAATAACCTGACGTGGATACTGGGAGAGCGTAGCTGTCTTGATGAGCACTTGACAGCCCAGTCCGTGGCGTGTTGACTCTGCTTTCCCTCTGATGTGTCCCTATGGGAAACTGGCAGGAGAGCTCCCCAGCGGCCGGCGGTCTGCCCTGGATGACTGCGGTAGCCCCACCGCGCTCTGGCTTACGGCTCACCACAGGGTAGTTGCTTTGTGGTCAACCATAGGAAGTCTGACGTGAGACCATTGCCAGCTGCTCTTCCCAGTGCTGGTACGGTTCCAGCGGTGGAAGAGAGGCAGAGCTAAGGCAGGGTGGTACAACTAGCAAGGCCAAGACAATGACATAAATCTAAAAATCAAGTATTTAAAATAAACCACATCTTTTCACATTGTGATTTTTTTTCTCTAAGGCTTTGTAATAACAGCCCGCTCCAAGTGGTGTATTTCTGGAGGAAATGTTCCTTTCAAAAGGAATCATCATCTTCAGCCAAAGCTTGAATTTTCCCTGGGGCTGTTAAACATGAGGTGAACCCCCCCAGCAGTCTCCCCCGTGCTGAGGACTTCCATCCTTGCAGTTGGGCATAGTCAGCCATTCTGCTCTCTTGCCCTGTCATCTCTCATACTGTACCAAAATGCATACTTACCAGCTGGTTTGGGCTGGTACTTTCATTTTTTATAGAAATGTAGCTGATACGACTAGGCAGGAATCTTGAATTTCAGAAAGTAACAATTTTAATATTGCATCATCAACATAATCTTGTGCTGCAGTCATACGCTCATGAATAGTTCTTTCACTTTATCCAGAATGCGTGTTAAAAATGGGTATTTATTCTTTGTTGTGAGTTGTAGAAATCAAGTGTAGCAGTTAAATAGATTGATCAGTGTGGCTGGTAATTTAGACAGACTGGGTTTGGGTTTGGGTGGGTTTTTTGGTTTATTTTTGGGGTTTTTTTTGAATGACATTACTATAACATGTGCCTGGCTGAGTAGCTCCAATTGCACTAGGGGTTATACAAATTCAAAGCAAAAATATTTTTCTGTCCAACTTACACAGAAAGTGATGCATACCAACAAATGTGTGACTGCAGAGGATCAGTGAAAAGTTGTCTAGCATTGCAGCTAGCATTGGAAATG
Source organism: Butorides virescens (assembly GCA_017310255.1). Taxonomy (NCBI): domain Eukaryota; kingdom Metazoa; phylum Chordata; class Aves; order Pelecaniformes; family Ardeidae; genus Butorides; species Butorides virescens. The sequence goes on along the minus strand of JADKXX010007137.1, from coordinate 254,228 downwards.
GAGTATTGTCAAGATTTGCGTTTGGTATCTTAGCAGGAGCTTATTTAGGGTCTAGGGATAACGACACTGGGGGACAGTCCAGTAATCCGAGGGTGGCAGCCACATGTTGCTTTGGAAGGGAGAGTGTCTGTTTGTCCTTCAGCCTTGCCGTTCAACTGTCGTCTTTACTTTCTCTGGTTTTCTTTAGATTTTGGTTACAGCGGGACAGGATTAACATATCTGGATGATAATTACGCTACTTGAATATTCACCACTTGATTATTAAGCAGTGGCCAAATCCAGGTCAGCCTAAAGCATAGGTTGCTTTTTCAGGGTAGTGTAACTAAACCTTGCCTAAGGTGGTGGTGTTAGATGTGTACTCTACTTGTTTTACTTTCTTTTTTTGACTTGCTCTGTACACATAGCTCTCTTCAATACTGTGAATATATGACAGAGAAATTAAGATCAAATAATACTGTTTCAGAGCTCTCCCATTTTTGTTTTTTCTTTGTGAATTGGTTCAAGAACTTTACCAGTGATAACTACCTTGTGTTCTTAGGAAAAGATGTGCTTGGAACTTTTTTTTAGAACTGAAAAAGTTCATTCTACCTTGTAAGGCAACTTCAGTGTGTTGAGTGTATGAAGAGAAGTCTTATTGGTCACTTTTCTTACAATTCTGTAACAGGAGAAAAGATTCCTTTAAATGGGGTGGGCACGTGGATTTGGGAGATGAAAGTGTAACAGATCTAGAACCTGCAAGCTAAAGCCTAGAAAATGATCTCATTAATGTTAAGGCTAGTTAAGCTGTAGATATTTTTTTTTCTACCACTTGCAGTTTCAAAGTCAAGGTCTGGGTATCTTTTTAGAAAGATTCTTGAGCTTAATTAGAGACAGTAGCTGCTATGACTTTTTTCTGTGTGTGTATTACACAGGTCAGTTCATATAATACTGATTTTAATACCTCTTGGTATTTAAATAGTTCAGGGAGCCACATGTATGTAATACTATAAAGTTTATTTGAATTGAGTGTAAAGCGAGGGAGTAATGGACACGGGCTACGTTAAGAAAGACAAAGTCATCTGGGCTAGTCAGCATGGATTCTCCAAGGTGACGTCATGCTTGACCAACTTGATAGCCTTCCATGATGAAATTACTGTCTTGGTAGATGAGGGGAGGACAGTGGACAATAGTTTATCTCGACTTCAGTAAGGCTTTTGGCATTGCCTCCAGTAAGATCCTCGTAGAGAAGCTGATGAAGTATGGGCTGGATGAACAGAGTGTGAGGTGGAAACTGGCTAAATGGCCAGATCCAGAGGGTGGTGATAAGCAGGGCAAAGCCTAGTTGAAGGCCAGTAACTAGTGGTGTATCCCAGGGGTCAATACTGTGTCCAGTCCTGTTCAACATCATCATTAATGATCTGTCTGATGGGGCAGAATGTACCCTCAGCAAATCAGCTGATGATACAGAACTGGTTGGAGTAGCTGATACACCAGAGGGTCATGCTGCCATCCAGAAGGACCTTAGCAGGCTGGAGAAATGGTCTGGCAGGAGCCTCATGCAGTTCAACAAGGAGGAGTGCCAAGTCCTCCATTTGAAAAGGAAAAACTACATTCACCAGTATATGCTGGGGGGCACCCAGCTGGAAAGCAGCTTGGCAGAAGAGGCCCTGGATGTCCTGGTGGACACCAAGTTGACCATGAGCCAGCAATGTGCCCTTGTGGCAAAGAAGGCTGATGGTATCCTGGGCTCCATTAGGAGGAATGTTGCCAGGAGGTGGAAGGAGGTGATCTGTCCCCATTACTCTGCACCAGTGAGGCCACACCTGGAGTGCTGTGTCTAGGTCTGGGCTCCCCAGTACGGGACAGACACGAACATACTGGAGAGAGTCCAATGAAGGGCACAAAGATGATTAATGACTGGAACATCTCTCTTTTGAGGAAGAGCTGAGAGCTGGGACTGTTCAGCCTGGAGAAGAAAAGGCTTGGGGGAGGGAATCTCATCACTGCGTGCAAATACCTGAAGGGAGGGGGTAAAGATGGAGCCAGGCTCTTTTCAGTGGTGCCCAGTGACAGGACAAGAAGCAATGGTCACACAGGAGGTTCCCTCTGAATATCAGGAAACAATTTTTCACTATGAAGCTGACCAAGTGCTGGCAGAGGTTGACCAGAGGGTGGTGGAGGCTCCATCCTTGGATACACTCAAAAGCCATCTGGATGTGGTCCTGGGCAGCCTGCTCAGGGTGGCCCTACTTGAGCAGGGGGGTTGTACCAGATGACTTCCAGATGCCCTGTCCTGTCTCAACTGCTCTGTGATTCTGTGAACTAGGACAGTGCAATTTCATAAAAAGCTTTTTTTAAAAAATAAAATCACAAATGGGCCTTTTAGAATAGTACTTAACTGTGCCACAGCTTGTAATGTCATTTTTATTTGAAGTTTATCACCAAATTAAAGATGTTTTTATGTATGGGATGCTTAAGTAAAACCACAGGGTTTGAATTGTTAAGGTTTGAAATTGGAGCTTGTGTATCTCTGTCTCCTGATTTAAACAGAGTAGTACCACTTGTCAACCTCTGTGAGCAAGTGGTGTGCTCCAAAGGAAACTCTTGCTTGCACGGTAATATTTTAGCAATGCACACCCCTGCCCTAGACACAAAACTGTTGACCTTGGTTTATGGAAGAAAAAGTGAGTTTTCTTTCTTAAAAACAAACAAACAAACAAAAACCCCCTGCTGGCAAGGGGTTTTAAGCCATCTTCCACAACTGTGGACTTCTGCATAGGTCGGTCTTTGAGGAGGAGGATGTGTAGTATCTATTGCGTGGCTGAAGAAGGTGCAGGGTTTACTGCAGGGGAGGTTTTCCAGGGTGTGCTCATGGTGGCACGTAAGACAGGAAGGTGCTGCCTGGATCATGCCATTCTCTCCTTTGAATGTAAAGACTAATCATTGCTGCCAGTGCTACTTCTGAAATAAAACCTCAAGGATTTTGGTTCTTTTAAAGAATTTGGACTAATAGAAATACTGTCCAATTCAGAAATTGTAATAATCATGAACCAAATGTTTGGATTTCATCGTCTGTTTTCTTAGAATGCTCCCATCTTAGTGTCATCAAATTGCAAGTGTTCTATTATGTAAAAAATACTAGATACATTCTGCATTAAATGATGGCTTTAATAGTGGTGTTACAATACCACAGTATTGCAGGAAAAATATCCATTTTCCAAAATAATTTTCATATATTTTTGAAAGGTTATTGCAATCTTCTGCCCGCAAACTTCGGAGGAAGAAGATATAATTACTAATCCTTAGAGTGTGGCTTGGTTTTTCAAACTACTACCATTCTATTTTGGAAGAAAATGACTCTTGGTAGTGTGTCTCACCTTGTATACAACGTTCATTAGCACATACTCTCCCTTCATGCTGGCCAGGTTTAATTTCAAAATCCAGGTTTTAATTTCAATGTCCAATTGAGACATTCTTGACCTGTTTTAGAACCGTAGAAGAAGTAACCAGAAAGTGGTGTCTGAAGAAATCCACTCTTTACAACACAGTGTTTGAAAATACGGATGAAAACTTTCTCTGCGTGTATTTACATTTTTTGGGGAGGAAAAAGTCCCAACAAATGTTGGCATCCAAAATTAATTTTCCCATGTTGCAAATTATGGAGTAAGGGCAAGAGCTTTTTTTGTTATTCTGCTTGGGGGGTTTTGTACACCTCTCCCCACTGCTTTCTATCAATGTCCTACTTTGCCTCAGAAACTTTTTGGTGTTTTTTCTGGTTCACTGCAAGCGCTATAGAGTTCAGTGTTCTGACAGTGTGAAAATCCTGCCTTGCACAGTAGACTAAACCTTAACTTTCTGTTAATATGATAATAGCTGCTTTAAATTCAAAAAGATGAAGGATACTGTAGAGCTTCTTAGACAGATCTCCATTGCCCCATGAAGTGCTTAATCCTTTAATTCATGGAGCTAATTTAAAGGTGAGGAAATCTTGCAGAAGTACAGTATTTCTATTTGTAAAAAATGCTTTTCATGTCACAGTAGCTTGCTCTAGCAGGAGGAAAAGAACGTTTTAACGTGTGAGAGGTTTCCTAACTGTCCTCCCTGAAACCTCAGTGAGGAAGGTGTGCAAATCAAGTTGTGCTCACTTTTTTTTTTTTTTCATGTGCTGTTTGCAGTGTAACTTTAAAGCATATGGGTAAGTAATCATCTGCCACTTGCCTGTGTTACAATATTTGGACATTGGAGATTGACAAAGCTGCTGCTTGAGTTAATGAGGGCACTTGAGCATCTATCCCCTAAGTAAAAGGCCATCGAAAAGCAGCTTTGTAGAAGAGCCATAAAGAGCTTGGTAGAAGAGCCCTAAAGAGCTGCCCCTTCAAACAGCAGTAGGAGCTCTTTAAACCATCTGACAATTAATACTGGGTGCTTCTAGTATGGAGAATTTCTTCCCTCTGCTGGTTGAATGGCTCCAGCTCCTCTCACCCCCCTGCCCACTGACTGTCCACGTTATCCTCTCCCAACCCCTCCACTAACGTCTCTTCTACACTGCAGCTTCTACCTTCTCCTGTACTCTTCTGTACAAATTATGGCACTAACAAAGTTCATAAATAATAAATATAATTATGAACGATATCCCTTTGCCCTACTTCTAGCCTACTTAAAACTGTCTTTTTCACAGCAAAGTTTTTTTGTACGAAGTCTAGCAGCACAGCAGCAGACTCTCAGCCTTGGCATGGTTATTAGCATATAAACACAGGTTTAGTATAAGAGTTACTCATAATACTAAAAAATGAGCAACAGATGAAACCTTTACTTCCTAGAGTATGTTGTCCTTGCTTCTTATGCCATTTCCCCATGTCTCCTTAAGAAAAGACCTGAAAATTGCATGTTTGTAACCAGTGCTATATTTGTCCTCCTCGTTTTTCTCAAATGTGGAACAATATTTTAACTTTTTTCCCATTTTATACTGTAACAGAGTACTACTATACATAGTAAAATACAACAGTACTCTGTTTTTTGGAAGGGTTGAACATTTTACTGGACTCTTTGGATTAGATTAGTTTCTGCTAGGTGTAATTCTGATACATTCTACCCTTTTTTTAACATGGCAAAAGTATGAAGTCACTGTATTGCAGTTAGCAGGGGAAGGGAAGCTGAGGAAGATAATTCGGACCTTTGGTGGTCTGGATCGCCTTTGCATATAGAATCATAGAAAGTTTTGGGTTGGAAGGGACCCCTAGAGGTCATCTAGTCCAACCCCCCTGCAGTGAGCAGAGACACTGCTAACCAGATCAGGTTGCTCACAGCCCCGTCCAACCTGGCCTTGAATGTTCCCAGGGATGGGGCAGTCAAGACGAGGTTGGACAGGGCTCTAAGCCTGTCCATAGCATTATGTCAGCATGGGGAAATTGAGTTCATAGTTTAGATATTTCAGCTGGATGCCTCACGTTGAATGCGTCTTGGTGGTACAAAGCTCCTGGTCATCATTACACAAGCTTGTGTTTTATTTTACATTTTCCTGACTATTTCTGCATCTTTCATGGCACCTACACTAGACAAAGAAGGATGCACAGTATGTAATTAAAAGCTAAACGTATGATGATTGCTGGCTATTTTTAAAAGGCAAAACAGTATTGAATTAAAACAACAACAAAAAACCCCAATACACACACACACCCCCCCAATCAATGCAACAACCAAACCCCACCTTTTCTACTTTTCTGTCTGTCAGGTCACTGGTTAATAGTAATAATTGGATACTGGCTTTACCACTCCTTACCACTACCTTTAAAGAGCTTTTTTCATGTATTTCAAACTCTGTCCTAATTTGACTGGCATTGGCAGCAAGTGTAAAACCTCCCAGGTAGAGGTGCTAGCAGATTACGTAGGCTTGGGAAACTAGGATCAAAAAAGATCAGCTTACTTTCAGCCCTGGTAAGAAATGCTAGTATTGCTTCTCTTCTCTCGTTTCCTTGAAGAAATCCAAGCTGACATTGCTGAAATGTGATGGGTTTTTTTTCTCCTTAATAGTAAAGCCTGGGGATGAAATACAAAGAATTCCAAGTTAAAGGGCTTGGTTTGCCTGTCAGAAGCAACCAAAATATGATTTCAAAGGGAAATGGTAAATAGTGTTAATTACATTTCATCATTAGAAATTGTGACCAAACCAGAGACTTTTGATGCTATCTTACTTTGTTTTGGTTTGGGTTTTTTTTCCCTATATAGTCTTTAAACACAATGTACTTTTTGTTTCAAAACTTTGGGAAATATCCGTGGCACTTGTGGCTGGGTTTCAAAGAAGACCACAGACTCTTTAATCTGAAATGTTCTTGAAATCAGGATTTGAGGGGCAGTGTGTTGAATGGGCCTTGCAGAATTAGTGACAGTGTGGCAAGCAGTATCAATGGGCTATTTTAAGACCTTTTTAATGGGATAGGCCAATGCTGATTTAAGAAAAAAAAAAAAAAAAAAAAAAACAACAAAACAAAAACAGACTCTTGGTTGCAATTATCTTGACATAGATGATTTCCAAAAAGTGAACTGTTTCCTTATGCAAAAGAAAGCAACTTATATGGGCTATCCAGGCCTGAAGAAAAGGTCATGATAGGCCACTGTGTAGATACTGCATTGGTCTCTTGAGAATATGCAGCAGCTACACATAACACTGGGAACAGGGATAGATGGGCTAAGCCTCTCCAGATGAAAAGGGATCAATGCACTGAGTAGACAAAATAAGAGGAAATTAGCAAAATCAAGTAAATGGGGAAAAATTGTGTCTGAACAGGATTCAGTGCTAAATCAAAATAAACCTGATAAATTGCAGTGAAGAAAGACGTAGCTTTTGTCCACAAGGAATATATATTTTTATAGATACAGTAAAAATTGCACAGCCTGCCTCAAGTCAGGAGAAACAGATGAACCTTCTGCTCCAGGAAGGTTGAAATGAGCCTTTTGAAGTCAAATCTGAATCCAAGATGCTTCTTGCTATTGCCAGGCTGTTTCACGTTCAGCTTTTCTGATGAAAATACGTGCAAACCTCAAACAGAGCATACCCAGGCACTTGAGAACCACTCCCACCAGAGCATCCCGACTGCTTGCAGGCATCCGGGGCTCCTGCCTTCCAGAGGTACCTGCCGCTTCCGAAGGGACGCTTGCTCTTCTGGAGGAGATTAGAAGTTGTACAGTTAACAGATGCCTTCGTTCTCCCTCCTGTTTCTCTTGTATTTTACAATTGCCTGTTTGTTGGATTTGAGAGATAATGAAGTCATTTAAAAGATTAATTGGTTTCATAACTGAATTTGCATTCCAGGGATTCTGAAATTGCAGGAAACTATTCATGCAAAAAATGCCTTTGTGTTAATTCTAAATAGCTCTATAAATATGAAACCTGATTGGTTTTATGACTGTAGCCTTTAAACAAATAACTCATCTGTCTTCAACATAATTCACTATTTTAAGCACTTAGGGTGAGATTGATTGTCAAAGGTGATTAAGATATTTTTATCTAATATTTTTCAATACAGAATTTAATTAAGATGTTGCACTCCAGCTGTCTTTTACATCAAAGAAAATATTCTCTTTGTATTCTTGTTTAATTAACACTAGTTATTGGCAATAGATCTATTGAAGGTTTATACTGTAGTGCAGACAAAAAAGATTAGAAGTTGAGTTTGTAATTTTTTGTTTATAGCATTTGGTTTAAACACAAACTCCTACGTTCCTTGTCATAGAGCTTAGACTGTCTTTTTCTTTATATTGATAGATCTCAAGGCCCAGATTGTGCTAGTAGGGTGCCATAATGGATGTCACTTTGTGGTGCAGTGTAACCCTCAATAATTTTCTTCTGGTATAACAGGATTTTGGCAATCAGGGGAAAATACTTCTATAAACAAATGTCACTTGCTTTTCCCTCAAGCCCTGACTTTTTTTCAGATGCAGCATGTGTGTTTTTATTTTGGTTTTGTCCTAGAAGGCGTTAAATAATTAAATCAATACCATTGCTTTGCTGTAGAGTGACATGGGTGTGGAGATGTTAGTTCATAAAATACTGATTTAATTTATTGGCTGTGGCTTTCTCATAGTTGCTTCCAGTTAATTTGTATCTGTAGTTCATGACATTGGTTCATATTTAAACTTAATTCCTTATATAGCTGTTTATAGTTGGAATGTTTCCAGGAATTTCTTTGGGATTAAATCTTCTATTTTATTAAAAACACACTAGGTGACAGTTTTCAAGCTTGGGATATTTGGGAATTTGACTTCCTTTAAAGTTTCAAACATATTTTCTTAGAATTTGGGATCGAGTGAGCTTGACCTATCTCAGCTTCCTTAAATTTAACTTTAATTTTGTTCCATTTTATTTGTAGGTCTCCCCTTCCCACTTCCTTGGTTGCACAGTGGGACTTCTCCCACTGCTGCTGATGCCCCAGATGGTCTCCTTGGGGGAGGAGCAGCCTCAGCCGTTCTGCGGGTGAGTAGAGGCCACCGGGATGGAGGCCTGGAGAGTAGGGCCTTTCCTCCTCCCTGTCCTTCTTCTGTCCTTCCCAGGCAGCACGTGGATTCCCCTCAACCTTTAACTATATGGCATGCCACGTTTACATTTCCCTCCAGGTTACAGGCATGGTAGAGGTCTTTTGACATATGTTTTCATCTGGAGGAAAACTAATAGCCTTCCAGTTACATGGTTATCAGACTCTGCTCCTGGTTAATCCATTAACTCCTTTCTTCTTGCACTGAGAAAGAAGCATCTGTTCTCATGTGCCTTTCAGTCTCTGTGGTTCCTGCCTTCATCAACAATCTTGGTCACAAAGCTAAAAGACCACCAAGCGTTACAGATCGTGACTTCAATGTATTCTTGCGCTTGCTCTGTGTCTTCCTCTTGGTCAGTCTGGCTCCGACCAAGTCCTGCTTCGTTAGTAGAAATTGGTGAAGAGGAGCAGGGCTGCCCCTTAAGAATGGGAGAGGGAAGAACAAACAAAACCTTATAGCTGCTTTTTTTTTTAAAGATCTTTTACAGTACTTTATAGGGCTCCTGTAACCTGTACGCTTTTGGAGGAGGCTAGCTAAAAGATAATCATAGGTTGAAAACAACCTATTTAGTTCTACCCCTTTTTTAAGACCAGTTTCTTATCTTTCGTCTGAAGGAGTTCAACATGGTAATTACTCATTGATCACAAAGTTTTTCTTGTTTAGAAGTGGTGCTTGATTCAACAGGTTAGACAAGCTTTTTCAAATAAGCAAGTTTCCTCTTTCATAAAATGCTGGGACTGAAAGTCACCTTCCCACTGAGTGTTACTTGGTTAGCTCGTAGCTCTATTTAGGCTTGACATAATGCTGTCTTTAAAATAAACCCCTGCAGTTCAAAAGCTATATGGTAGTTGTTAGTACTAAATGAGCATCTGAGAGGTTTAGCATGATTTAGCACAATAATCTATTTAAAGCCTTTAGTAAGTGCGTCCTTGAGTTTGCAGACCAGCACTCAGTGATAATTTGTGGAGACTGCAAAGATGCCTAAATGGAGTCTGAAGAAGATAGTGGTAAAAGGATTGTTGCCATTCCTTAGCATCTTCCACCGTTATTTAAAATACAGCACAAAAAAGCCCGTGAGCCAGCAAAGTAGAGCAAGAGAAGACTTCTGAAGTAAATGTACTTTGAGGTAGAGAAGGCTTCCAGGGTTTCTGCATAAGTTCTAAATATTTCCTTTTACTTTACACAAAGATTTAGTATTTCAGTCATTTTAAGAGTAATTTATTTATTAGAATCTCTGTTTTTCTGCTTAATCAAATAGTACTCAATTTTTTGAGTACTCAGCATTTGATTTGAATACTATTTGATGATATTCCGTGTTTTACACAAGGCTGTGCTCACTTAAACTAGATTTAGTGAATCCTTTCTCAGGGCGATGTAAGTAAAGTTATGTTAAATTCAAATTAAAAAAAAGTAGATTAACCTTATACATGTTCATTTGGAGCCTTTCTCATTTCAAGTTCCAGTTGATATGAAACATTTGAAGAAATTTTGTCCTCAATTTCTTGAGTCTTTTTATGGCTGACATTTCTTCATCTCTAGGTCTATGTTGACCGTGACTGTATATTACTTCTTGTTATTGTTTATTTTTGCTCTGCACTTAATTTTGATATGAAAAATCCTTCCAGAAAAGGAACATCGTCTAACACGTACTGTTTGGACTGTTGTCCCATCCAGTGTTTCTGAATCGTATTACTGTCATGAAATTAGTATGTTAGAAAATACTGTAGGTTAAAAAAAAAAAAAAAATCAGTTACTGATACCATCTAGGGTGGTAAATCATAACAAATACTATTTGGAGATGCTAGTGTCTTGTTTTTTTAATAATTTCTTCAGAGAGCAGTAGCACTGTTGTATAGCAATGAGTGGTAGTATTGCTATAATTATATTCTAAGTGGTGACTGATAATATTTTTACTTTTTTATGCTTGTTTTTTATACATCTTAATACAAGTAAAAACCTAAATGTTATCTGTATTCGAATTATTTTGTGATCCTTTTTATCAGTCTTTTGGTTGATACAGGTTTACAGCTTACGCCTCTCTGTGTACTTGATCTGTTATTAGAGCAGAGACATTAATTTGACAATAGTAGATATAAGCTGGAAGTGGACAGAATTTAGATGTAGTGTCTAAGGCCATTTCGTTAATGAGCTTTTTAATTCCTGTAAGATACCTACCAAATCAGTGAAAGAAATCCCTGGTGCTCAGGTAGATGTTACTACTGATTCTGGGTAACTGAATTGTGTATTAGGTAGACACAGGATTTGAGGGGGGAAAAATGCCCTTGTCTGTGATAACAGACATGGTCAATACACAAATACCACATCCACATAGTCGATGTGGTGCCCATGAAAGGAACCCTCTCCACATTAAGAAGCGTCTGATGTGAAGATTTTTGGGATTTCATTGCACAACTATGTCCCTTCACTCCATGTGGAAAGATCTTTGCAGTATGAAGCTAAATATTACAGATTTCTCGCAAACATACCTTGAAAAAGTGTTTCTCACCATTAGACTGAAGGCTGAAAATGGTATGAAAGCAGATGTTTTGGTATGATGCAGATATTTTTCAATCCTACTGTGAAAAGCACGATCAGAAAGAGAAATTAATAAATGTGGTGCCTGCAGTTACCTGCAGTGCTCGACTCCTCGGCAAGGGACAGGAGCCATTCCTGTGGACAGGTAGCCAAAACCACTTTGGCTTGCTGAGACACCACTGAGGACCAGGGTGCTGAGCATGTGCAGCGTGGGATGGTTTGGGGATGCAAGGGCAGCCGGGCCCTGTCCCTGGCTCTGCTTTCAGGCAGAGATCATAGAATCATTTAGGTGGGAAAAGAACTTTTAAGATCATCAAGTCCAACCGTTAACCTAACACTGCATTTAGGCCGCACCGCACTGGTCCCTTTCTTCTGTTTACCCTTCCTAGCATTAAGGGAGGATTTTGGTGTTGACTGCACCAGTGAATAAAAGCCATTTACACAGCAATCGCCTCCTTCACTCCTTCAAAATCCTCCCGAACTAGGTTATTGCACATCTGATGGTAAGTTTTGTTGGTAGCACAAGAGCTTGTTTTGTAGTTGGTTCTACCTTCAGGCGGAGTTGCATCCGTCTCTTCCGTTTTGATGGACAAAGTGAAGGAGTTCATAGTTTATTTTGTCTTGGGAATAACATTTAGTGGAGAAAACATATGCTTGGAGCAGGTGTGCTAGAAGAAGCTGAAGGTTGTTCCGAGGCCCAAGTAGGCCTCGACCCGCTTCCAGTTCCATTTTGCTGTGCTCTTCAGTGCCTGCTTCCAGCCCCTTCCTCAACACCACGCTCTGTGGCAGGTTGATCAGCCATTGGCTGGTTTTCTTCATCATCATTCTCCTTCATCATCATCATGATAGATGATGCCTGGTGCTTCTGCAAGTGTAACCACCTTCTTCAAAAGAAAAAGCTACAGCTTTTTATTTCTTCATTTCACGCGGCCTCTGTGATGCTGTTGGTCCTGTGAGGAGATCAGGCCCCGTTCGCAAGGGGAATGCTTGTGGTGAAAGCAGACGATTCTCGCTATGCAAAGTTGCCTGTTTGAAGGTCTGGATTCTTCTTAGTCTTTGCCGTGTTTTGGGGTTGTGCCATTCCTCATGATGTCTCAGACATAACTAACTCTTCCCAGATCCGTTGTATGCCTGAGTAACTTGCCTGTCTTCAGACCAAACGAGTATTTTGTGTTCATGTGCTTGTAGCTTGCTTCAGTGATGCCCCCCTGAGAGATCCTCCCCGCGGGAGGCCACCTCAACCACCTCCTCAGATACAGCGCCGTAGCAAACACCTTTCCTTTCGCATGCAGCAGAGCTTTTCCCATTGATCTGGGTGTGTGTTTCTTTCTCATCCACAACCGTGGTGATGCAGAGAATTAGGATATCACAGAATCACAGAATTGCAAGGGTTGGAAGGGACCTCGGGAGATCACCCAGTCCAACCCCCCTGCTAAAGCAGGTTCTCCTAGAGCATGCTACACAGGACTTTGTCCAGGCGGGCTTTGAATATCTCCAGAGAAGGAGACTCCACAGCCCCCCTGGGCAGCCTGTTCCAGTGCTCTGTCACCCTTAGAGTAAAGAAGTTTTTCCTCCTATTCAACTGAAACCTCTTATGATTGAAGAGATTTGAATACTCTAGGAATATATATTTCAAAGCGACAGTAGCTTGGTTTTTCTGAAGATAGAGGTCTGGTAGCTCTTTCTTTTCCAGTGCTTGTTTCCAGTGTCCCTTTATGCTTCTGATTTACAGTTAACAATAGTAAACAGGAAAAAATTCACTGACATTTTTTATAACTGTTATTAGTAGTAGCAGGTACGTGAATAATATGGAGGCACATTCAGCCATCATTTTAGTGAGTGGGTTTCCAGGATGATAAATGTTGTGGGGGTTGGGGATTTTTTGTTGTTGGTTGTTTTTTGTTTGTTTGTTTGTTTTTTAATTTTGTACATACATATTAAAAAAAAAATGTAAAAACCCCTAAACTCTACAGACCCGTCTGACTAAAATTTCATCGTATGATGTAGCACTGGTTCATAACCCTGATGTATCGGCCGTTTCCTGAAAGAGTTTGTCTTTCATACTGGGAACTTCAGGGACATAAAAGCCTACTGGTATAGAATATGGGATTTGTATATGTGTGTTTGAGGAGGGAAAGAGGAGTCTTTTTAGGATATGCAGTGTGGTTTATTGGTTTGGGCTTTTAGCTTATTTGTGTGGAAACCTTCCTCATACCATTTGAATTCTTAAAAAAAACATCTAAGCAGTTCATGGCTTCTTTATGGTTTCAAAGAACAGCTCTGTGTGTTGGCTCAAATGTTGTACATAGTTCAGCATAGTCAGAAATACATGGAGCAAAACTGTATTCTTTGTGATAAGAAAAAATGCACTGATGATAATGGAAGAGAGGGGTTTGGGTTTTTTCCCCAAAGTTTATCTAGCAGTCTTAAAATAGTAATATAGCAATTACTTTTTTTCCTTTAATCAGTGATATTTAACTTCCTTTATCGTAGAGTAATATGGCAGACTTCTTTATGTGCAGTGAAGTTGCTATATAGTGACTGTGAGAGGACTGTATATCCAGGACTAAATAAACTTCTGTTATAAACATTTCCAATTGCCTGAGCCTTATGTTTGTATAAATGGCCTGACAGTTTTATTCATTAACATTTGTCTCACAACAAGATTTAATAACTTCTTTGCTTTCTCTCTACTTCGAATGTAGAGTAGGGTATTAAGCATTGAGTCTTAATATTTGTTTACAGCTTGAAGCAGTAAAATATTTTTCCAGGTGACTTTTATTATAAGCATGTACATTTCCATGTATATTTTCTTTTGTTCTTTAATTGTGAACAGGTGTTACTGGCTATACACATGAATGTTAAATAATTTCAAAGTTTTGGGTTTTATCATTAATGAGAAAATTACTGGTGAAAAAAAATTGAACAGTAAACTAATTTTACAGCACAAGGAAAAATAATTTTAGGGCAAAATGAAAATCTGAAGTCAAATTTGAAAAAAATCATATTTAAACTCAGTAAGCTTTTAAAAACACGTTTTTTTTTTTTTCTGTTGCACTATTTTGATTTGCTATTCCTGAAGAATGGGGCGGGGGGCAGAAGACTATTTTGTTTGAAATTCTTGTTCTGAAAATTTTGATTTCATTTGACATTAAGATGGTAACTTCTGGTGTGAGCTTGGAAACCTAGTTCAAGAATGCTGATTTGGTTGTTCCCATATGTATAGGAACTCTAGCTGGACTGTATTGAAATGATGTTTACAGCCTCTGTTACTGGAAACAGCAGAGCTAGAAATAGCATCCACATGGTGTAACATCCTGCCAGTTATTTGGGGTCCGTGTAGTCATTCAGCTGTTTGCTTGTTTAGTGTTCCAGAAGGTATTTCCAGACCCTCTTCTTCTCTAATAAAAACTCAGTTTTTACCATCTGATATTTGGATGGAGCCTTCTTAGTCATCATTCTTGTCTTTCGTGGTTTTAATTTTTTTCAGAGAAATCCCTGTGCTTTGTACTTCGTTGGATTACGCAGTCTGATTCTGCATTCATAAGCGTGTGTAGTTGCTTCAATTATATCGTGCCTGGTACAGTAACTAAACCCATATTGTAATGGAGGGGTTGCATTTAGTCTTTATGTAGTCTTTTTTCCTTTTCAGTGCTACAAATTTGTTTTCTTGAGATCTGATGCAATTATGTCGAAAGCCTGCCTTTTTTTTTTTTTTAAGGTTGTACTTCTAAACATCTCATATTTATGAGCACTGTCTCCCTATTTATTTTCTTCTTTACTGCGTATTTTCTTGAGTTAGCAACGATGAATCTTTAACTGTGGCAGGTTTGGGCTGGAACCTACAACAAGAAACTACAATACTTAAAAAAAAAAAAAAATTAAAAAAATTACAGTAGACAGAAAAGGGCACATTTTTTCTCTTAGTGTCTGGTGCAAGCTAGGAGTGTACACTTAGAGTGTACTTCGTGTTAGGGTGTGCCTGTATGTCCTCTTCCATCGTATGGTCACTGTAGGCTTGGCTTGTGACATTCAAGAGGTAAACGCCTCTTACAATTAAGTTGCTTTTAATTTTCTGAAGACCACAGCATTTATTCCAGCGCTGGTGGAATGCCTCTGGTGCAGTACGTAGTCTTAACACCTTGGTATTTTTTATAATAGTTACGGCTTTGTTCCTGCCAATAGAGAGTTCATCAGGATTTCATCTGCTGTCGTTTTCTGCTGGTCTAAGAAAATGTCTTTGTACGAAACCTGAGTTGACTTTCACTGTCATTTTGCTGATGTTTTAATGAAGCAAGAAAAGATATCCTTTTAATAATTCACTTTTGCAAATGGCAAAGTTTAGACTTGCCATTCTCCTGTTTGTTACTTAAAATATGATTTAGCCTACTAGCATCATGCTCTGCTATTTTCTAATCTTTTCTACCTATTTTCCCCATATTGTTGGGTAGATAGGAGAAATCCGTCCTCACTGAAAAGTGTGCGGGATGTGTTTGTTTGCTTGAAGCTGAATGTGAAGTTTAGGAGCTAAAAAAGCATGCCCAAAACATTATTCCTTCCCACAAAAGTTGCATGGGAAGTAGGTTCATCCTCTTTTCATCCTGCACCACACTCTCCCTGTTGTGTTCTTCTGCTCTTAATATTCATAATCCAAGTGGCTTTGATTTAGTAAATAACAGATGCAATGACACTTTTCTCGCTGTGTTCACTGAGGATAGATCTGCAGTTTTTACAATTCCAGCTGTACCACTTAAAGCACAGCATTTCAGGTGTAACAAACTATTCTTTTTAATACTTTGTCAAGGCTTAAGCCTTCTCTCTCTTCATTTCTTCTGTATATTTAAGTGCGTTACTTCCAATATTCAGTTGCTGGCAGCATTTCTTTCTCAATTTCTAAAGCACCCGTGCTTGGCTCCAAAAGAATATTTATAGGAACTGGAACTGGCAAGTCTTATTTCCTTCCAGGTTCTTACATTAAACTACAAGAGATTTGTGGAATGCGGCTTCTGTCATTGTGTATAAAATTATAAAAGTATTAATTGATGAACGGATGGAAACTTGCTTTTACAGTGAAGTGAAGCTTCTAGTCCCTGAGCGACTTAATGCAGAGGGAAAGATGGTATTTAATTTTTAATGTCTAATGACGTAACCTCAACTGGAAAAACTATATTCCTGTGAAATTCTGTGATGAGTACGCTCTTAAAAATATGGGTTTAGATTCATATGCAGAAAGAGGATTTGAACCTGAGTTTCTTCCACATTTAAGGTGGCGAGTGTGTGCTTTTACTGTAGATTCCTAAGGAAAAAAGAAGGTGCTGGCATGTTGTAGATGCTGATCTCCAGGATAGGGTTTAGAGCCCAAGTCCTTCAGGAAGGACCCCTTGTGATAATCACAGCATGCCATTCGTTTTTCCTCATCCAGGTGTTTATGACCCCTCTCTGGGGCCTATGCAAAATCTAAAGAAACTTAGGAAAACCTAAAGAAACTTAGGGAGAGGCATATACAAGGTTTTGACTCATGCTAGGCATCAGGCTGCCTAAATGCATTGCACTGTGGCATGTCGTACAGCTGATCGTTCAGAATATAATTTGAGGGAAGAGGTTTTTCTTACTGTGTTTCTCTTTGAGGAGAGTAAATGTACAGCTGCAGACACGCCTGGTTTCTCTTGAAGTTTGTTGCTGAACCAATATGGCAATTATAAAGTACCTACTAAAAAGCATATTCTAATATACTTGTCTCAGAAAGAGTGGTCCAGTGGCGTAAGCACTATGGATAGCTTTGCTCGTCTGACGCTGATGAAGTCAAGAGAACCAGCAACAACTAAAATTGCCTGAATTTTGGTGGATTAGACCATTAAGGCACTGCTGCAGTCAGTTTTTGGGACAGCCATACTGTGTGGAACAAATAATGCAAGTGCACTGGGTATTTAGTTCTCTTTATGTTGGTGATTAGGTCCGGACCCTGTTTTATATCACGTTTCAGGTGCAAATATAATATTACAAACCCTCCCAGTTGTGTTCCTCTCTCTGAAAGTTATTAAGACAGTTACTGGGTTTTGGCTGGCTGTCTGGTTTTTGATTGTGCATCTCAAGTGTGCTTTCATACTCAGGGAATGCTGAGGTCTAGGTTTTGTGCTTCTGCATGTATATCTTTAAACGCAGGCAAATGCATCACTTAAAAATCTTCTTAAGGGGGCTGGCAAGGTGTGTTTCCTTCTACGGTTTGTTTTTCTTTCTGTGTGCATAGTATGGTACAGGACAAAAAGGCTGTGAAAAGTGCCGTGGTAGTTGCTGTGCCCTTCTCTTGCGTTCTTGGTGGTGTTTCCTATGTGAGAGGAGGTAGGGAGGGAGCAAGTTGTAAGAGTTATAATTAGCGCTGAGCTAATTTAGCAATTTCAATGGTTTTGTCTTCAGTTGTGTTGCTCTTTGCTGAACTTTAAATGTGTAACTTGAAGTGCTCTTTGCTGCCTCTGCTTCTGGATGATTTAAAACCAAAGTGAGAACAGCAAAGTGCAATCCCAAAACAAATCATCAGTATAGGGTTTGTTATCTTTGAGGTTTTTTTTTAATTTAAGTACATTGTAATGTTCATGCTAAGAAAAAACTTCCTGCAGTGTTTTCACAGAAAAGCTCTGCCACGGGCATGCTGTACATCTCTGATTTAACTTTGACATTGATGATTTTTGTGCTTGGAGATAAAGGAAAGGATATCATGACTACAGATTCCCTGCTGGTTATCGGCTGCCCCTTTTGGTTTTGATACGACGTTATCTGTCAAAAGAGACATTGCTTGTAGTTAGCCAGGGTATGAACCATTCAAAAAATATTTGCAGAGGTGTAGTAGAGAATTAAGAAAAAATCTTTCCCGTTTCAGTTCACTGTGCTTTGGACATGAGAAGGCTAAGGAGGATTTCATGCAGCCTGTAGCTCTGCGTTGCCATCAGGTGTAAAGGTTGAAAGCAAGGACAGACTTTTCTGCTCCTACTGCTCCACTTCTACTTGGACAGTGTGTCTGGAAGGAGCTTGTTTGAACTGAATGGAACAGGGATGGGGTCTGAAGAAGGGGAAGGAAGAGTATGGAAGAGGGAGAGGACTAGGAACGTAAATGTGAGGTGACTGGAGGCGAGGGAATAGTGGCAGGAATTCAGAAAGGAAAAATTGTAACAGATGGGGGGGTGGTACGAGACTGGCATTTGAAGAGGAGATGGGGAGAGGAAAATCCGCGAAGGTCTGGGTCTTTGCACCTTCTATCTCGGCAATCCAAGCTTGGAGTAATTGACAAATTTCATGCATTTGTTACCAACTACCAGGTGAGTTGGGTCTTGACTCTCTATAATGTTGGTCCAGATAGAAAATCGTAACTTGCTCTAGCTTGCAAGAAATTATTTACAAACGTAAATCTGTGGTGAATCTAATAAATGTCCTTCCTATTGATGAATTAATACAATTCCAAGTGATGCAAATTTATATTCTATTCTAAAAATACATGCAACTTTCTAAATGTCACCTCAAATATCCTTGAATTCACGGGGAACATGTAAAGTTACATTCAGAAGGATCCATAAGTACATATTTGCATACATAGGCATTTTAAAAAGTCTTCTCACTTCTGTCATGGAGTAAAATGTTTCTGCATTTGATTATTTACTAGGTAACAGTAGTGGAAATAAATACACTGATGTCCAGATTGCAATGTGTATAGAGTTGGTCTGAAAACATCGGGGAAAACATTCCTCTAATAGGAAAATACGATATTTAAGGTATAAATGCTAATCCTCTCTGAATGTCTCAGACTAATCAGAGGGGATTAATCTCTTAAAAATATGTACTTCAGGGTGGGTAAAGCTGTACCCCATGTATGCATGCGGCAGAATACCACCTTGCAAGCTGAGTTCTGGTATTAACTTGTGCTGGTTGGGGGGGGATAGAGTTAACTTTCTCCGTAGTAGCTTGTGTGGTGCTATGTTTTGGATTTGTGATGAAAACAGTGTTGGTAACACATAGGATATTTCAGTAATTGCTGAACAGTGTTTATGTGGAGTCAGGGCCTTTTCTGCTGCCCTGCCAGCGAGTCGTCTGGGGGTGCTCAAGGAGTTGGGAGGGGACACAGCTGGGACAGCTGGCCCCAGCTGACCAAAGGGATATTCCAGGCCATATGATGTTGTGCTCAGCAACAAAAACTGTGGCAGGGGAAAGGTTTGCCAGCACTGCCGTTGCTCCAGCACTGGCTGGGCATCAATCGGTTGGCTGGTGGTGAGCAACTGGGGTTTTCTGTATCACTTGTTTTTTCTTTGTTTTGTTTTTCTTTGGGGGATTTTGCTTTTTTTTTTTCCTTCTCCTTTTTCCCTTGTAAAACTGTCTTTATCTCAACCCACGACTCTTACCCTTCCAATTCTCTCCCCATCCCACTGTTGGGCGGGCAGTGAGCAAGCGTCTGTGTGGTACTTAAACTGCCTCCTGGGGTTAAACCACGATGTAGCTCCAGTTTATTTATGAGGGTTCATCAAAATGAAGTTCTGAAAAGTTTGGCTGCTTGCCTGCTGAACACTTCAAGTTAAAGATGAAGTAATATTCTAGACTCTCACATGCTTTCAAGATCTGCCGGTGGCTTTTTGCGTTGTCTCCTCTGTACATGCTTTAAGAGTTTGCTTGCTTATTTTAAGACTTCACCATATTCCTGTAAGGTTTGACATTTTGTTTCTGTATTTCACGTTTACTTCTTGCTCTGGCATCTAAAGTATTACGGAAATAATTTTGTTTGATACTACTGCTCATGAAATTGAATCACTTTAGTAAAGTTGAGAGTGTGGCAAGCCTGCTACAGTTGAAATCTCGCCGCTCCACACGGATATACGCTGTAAGATGATGTTTAGGTATTGCTTAATATGTAGTGTGTTTGTTTTTAATATACAAGATTCTAGTGTCCCGTCAATACTTCCTTAGTAAATTTTCTTTCGAAAAAAAATTGCAAGTTATTCTAATTTTTAAAGTGAGTAGAAGAGGTTCCAGTGTTCTTGATCTTAGGGGGAAAAAGTGTGGTGCATTACACATTTGATCTTGCTTAGTATGCAGATCTGAATTTAATATATATGTATATATAAACATACCAGTTATTTTTATATTATATTAAATACTTAAAGAATATATTAACGTATGCATTATATATATAAAGAAAAAAATACTTGAAATCTTTGAAACAGCTTTGATATATTACAAATTTACCAAAATTGTTTTCTTTTTGCACCACTAGTAAAATAGATTGTTATTTTTATTTGACTGTAACATGACGGTGTTCCTGAGGCACAGAAGATGTTAGCATAACAAAAGTTGCCCACTGACTGTTGGCTACTGTGCAACTTTTGTTGCCTTTATTTTCAGATCATCGTACGCTGCTACATTTCATAATAATCAACTGCATCCACTTGTTGGAGAATGGGTATGCCTGGTGTTACAGGGCAAACACGTGGCCATGGGCATGAATGCAAGTGTATTTGTTTTATTTCGGTGTTCATTGCAACCCAGTCTTTTTTTTAGGCAAGCGCTTTGTAGTTGAAGTGAAAACGATCTCTTATTGGAAGTCTTGCTCACTTTCACTGGGTCCTTAGAGGAAAAGGAAAAGTTAGCGTAGGCCAGTCATGTATGTAATTAAACACAGTCTAGGTGTAAATAATACATATCTGTTTAGTTATACTGTGTGGTCATTTTTATTCGATATGTGTCCACGCAACTCGTGTGGTAAACCTGTCGCTCCGTGTAATCGAAAGCTTCTGATAGCTGAACTGGGGTTGTTAGCATAGGTGGGTGTGTTTAGGTGGAAGAATGTAACCTGCTGTATCGCAGTTTGGTATGTTGGGACGTGCCTTCTACATGACCTGTGGAAACAAGGCTGTAGTCTGTTTTCAGACTTGTCTGGACAAGAACGTGTGCCTGAGGAGGGGCTGCACGGGCTGAGTGAAGATGGAGGACATGATAACTCTTAGACTATGCCAGCCTCTTGGGTCTTGGGGTTTTTGCTCGGAAGCAGATAAGCTTCCAGGATAACTTAAGGTTGTATTAAATATTTCGGGACAAATTTGTCTTGGAGTTGGGGGGAAGAGTACTTTTGTTTCTCCTCAGTTGTTACTCTGTACAGATACTCGCCCAGCACTCGCCCCTCTGCCCCACGCTCAAGTACTAGAAGTAGAAACGTTGGGATGAGAGGGAAGGTTGTCATAACTCACCCTGATGCCTCTGGCACTATCCCTATATATCAAATCAGGTCAGTAAATTATTGAGGAACATATGTTAACTCTAGAAAGAAGCTTATTTGCACATTAGTGTACATATAGATCTCTTAGCTAAGAAGAAATGAAGCTAATTTCAGAGTTAATATTTACATCAAGAGCAGAACAGGGTATCTGATCTGACTGTGGAGATCATATCGCATACCAAAACCGTGAAGGCTGGATGACAAAATGTTAGGCAGGATTGTTTCCTTCACAGCTCAAACAAGCTGAAGTTCCTAATAAAAATAATAAATACTTATTTATTATTATTGCTTATGAATAGAGCAGTAAACAAAGTGTAGTAACTCTGAAAATGTCCTCTTGTTTATTCAGAATTTGTCTGCTACAAGTAAAGTTGAATTAAGCCACGGTTTAAGAGATGAGGACATAAATTCCCCACTGCAGTAATAATTTGTGGACAAAATTAATTTTTTTGTGGGTTTTTTTTTTTTTTTTTCCCCAGTGCATAAGCCTGTGCTTCTGCTGAACGTTTAAACAGCTTCAGGAGACAAACGAGGTGGAGGGAGGATAAAAACTGAATCCAAGATTAAGAAAAGTGCATCTTTGAACTTCCTTTATCACATTTGTCCATCATAAACATCTAGAGTTAAAGTTCTTGGAGTTTCTGTTTGGCTTGCTAGGCTGCAGAAGCCGACGATGGGGTGCAGAGCCTACCTTAAACTCTTCTACTGATAAAGAAAAGGTCACACTGGGAGCAATACCTTATTGATCGTAGAAATTTCTGCCCTCGTGTAAACTGTAGCAAGGAAAAAGCTTACCTGTCACAGGCAGGAGTAATGGCTTGCCCTGGCCAAGGCTGAGAGTGCGGCGAGCTGAACGCGAGTCAGCAGTGTGCCCTTGCGGTGAAGGTGGCCAACTGCATTGCCCGGTTGTGTTCAGAGGAGCCCAGCCAGCAGAGCCAGGGTGGGAGATGTTCACACCTTCTCCTCAGCCCTCGTGAAACCTCTCCTGGAGTAGTGCGCCCAGTTTGGGGGTCCCTACTGGAAGGAGGGTGTTTCAGTAGGAGGCTGGGGATCTACCGGGAGAAGAGGTTTTGTTCAGCCTCAAGGAAAGGAAGCAGCAGAAGGGACTTTGAGGCAGCTGAAGACAGCAATATGCGTGGTTATAGAGAAGATGGAGCTAGGTGCTTCTTCAAGGGGCACAGTAGAAGGATGAGAAGCATCAGGCAGCTGCAACAAGGAGCGCTCCAGTTAGATGCCGAGAGGTGCTTTGTGAGGGTAGACAAATGGAGGGATGGGCTTCCCAGAACCACCATCATCAGGGTTGTCTGAACTCACCTGGACCTGAGCAGCTGACCTAGCATCAGCCCTGCTCTTGAGTAGGGAATGGGACCAGGTAACCTCAAGGTGTCCCTTTTGGACTGGAATTGCTCTGCAGCTGGCAGACTGAGAAAGGATAGATCCTCACCAAAAGTAATGGAGGGACTCAGACTTACCTTGAGAGATGTGAAATGGCTTGCCTTGGGGAAAATGCCTAGAAATTTACTTAGCAACTCTAACCATGCTTGAGAGCCGTGGTGGACTGATTATTACCTGCTAGGGTTTGTTCTACAGGACTTGTTCTATATGTTGCTGGACAACCCCCTCACCCTCCAAAATAGCTGGGCCATCACTGCAAAGGGCAAGAATATTCCTATTTTGCAAGGGAGGAGCATTTTGGTGCTGCATTTACAAAGCAGCATATGCAAGACAGTGTACGTGATGCATGCTGTTGTGGCCTTGAACTCTATCGTTACGATACAAATTCCTGTGTATCTGTTTCAAGAGAAGTCTGATACTCTCTTTCCTAATGTCAGGTGCAGAAATGTTTGGAAAGGAAGCCCTTGATATTTCCCTCAGCTCTCCAGGTACTTTATGGTGGATGTCTTATTTATAGAAGCTTATAGTGGAAATTTAAAGAGCTCAGAGTATACATGGAAAAGCACAGGCTTCACATCAGTGTACTGGAGCCCAAGTATGTGGTTTGCCTGTTACATATTCCTACTTCTCATTGTGGGTCAACATAGACAAGTAAAGGTTGCTAGTATCATGACTCTGGTTTAGGGTTGGAAATAAAGTAGTCCTTTCTCAAAGAGATTTGATGACCCTGTAATACTGTTGTGTTGAACATCATGTTCTCCAGTCAGCAAACTTGCCTTTTAGAATTACTGATCCCCCTGGTGAAAGAACAAGGTTATTTCTGATGATGGAAAATAAGCCCAATAACGAATATAACAATTAAAGAGACTGGGAACCACCCTGAGTTATTTTTCACTCTCTTGCAGGAGTCTTGTGAGACCTTTGCAGAAGTCTCACGAGGGTGTTGTGCTCTATTTTTTCCTCTTTCTCTATACAATATCAGTTGGAACAGATAGTTTCTGTGAAACATTAACACTTTACCCACTGATTACTCTGTGGTTGGTTTAGCTGCTGCCTGTATCTGCTATATCTGTATCTTCTTTCTTATGATGTGTTTGGGACAGCTTGAAAATGAACTCTATAGAGTTCACCCTACTGGGACAGTGGTTGGCTCTTCTACCTGGCCTTTGAAACAGCTGCCTTCTGAAAAAATGGCTTACGAAAGATTAACCAAAATGTGGAGGGTTTTTTTTTCCATTCTTGCTTTATTCCGATCAGGATAATATGCTTCTAGGAAGCTATCTAACTGCATTGCTGGAATATAGACTAGGGTTTACAGGTCATACTTACATCATACTTCGGTTTAGTCTGAACTTTGACTACCTAAAACTTGGTAAACTGAACTTTCTTTGCAAAGCACCAATTTGCAACTACTCGCCAGTGACTGATTAGTGAATACTCATTTGATGGCACTTTGCGTTACCTTGTTTTCAGCTGATTCTAGTCAAGGAATTATACTCAGATGCAATTTTTCTATTGAAGAAAAACTTCTGCTTTTTTTCCCTGATTTTCTAGCAGCTCTATAGTGTTTGCAGATATATACTGAGCAGTTGGGTGGGGTTTGGTTGCTGGGTGGTGGGGGTATTTCTTGGGGGTGGGGGGGTGGGGGTTGGGGTTTGGTTTTTTTTTTGGTTTTGGGTTTTTTGGGTGGTTTCGTTTGGGGTGGGTTTTTTTTTTGTGTAGCACCTAGGTATCTTGACCAAAAAAAGGCTTGTGTGTTCTACAAAGCATGATACTGCATGCAGAACAAGTTCCCCTGTTCTTGTAAAGAAATCATGTTTATAAAATGAGTGGTAGATTGGGAAGTGAAACAGGAGCAAAATAGCTTGTTTGAATTACTGAAACTAGGAATAGAAACTCAGTCCAGTTGAATGTGGTGCTAAAATTTTGTCTTGGGTCTTCTGAACTTTCTGTCTGTTGGAGCATCTCTTCTATCCATTGGCTGCTTACTTGTATAAGCCTCTACATTCTTTCAGTATGGTTTGGTTTGTTCTCTTCTTGTGATGCCTTTTTTTTTTTTTTTTTTTTTTTTGGTATTTGTTTGGGGTTTTATTGTTGTTGTTGAGGTGGGTGGGTAGGGTTTTTTATTATTTTTGTAGTCAGTACTCTTGGTTGCCACATTGTAATGTGCAGGACATCAGGCAGTATAAATTCACACAAGTACTTTGAAGTCCTTGATTACAAAGGCAAGCATCTAAGGCAATTTATGCTAACTGAAGATTTGTTCTTAAATCTTGCTAGATAAAAAAATTATTTCCAAAGAGAATGTTTCCATATTTCTTAAACTGTGCATTTACAGGTTGTTTAAGCTTGTCCTCCTGTCCATTTTTATGTGTGATACAAGTTTTGCTTGTTTTGCAGCATCATAGAAATTGTGGCTAGAATGTGACACTGACTCAGTTTCGTTCTTTTTTTTTTTTTTTTTTTTTTCTTTTTGTTCTGGAATGGTTGGTGCTTAAATGCTATTTTAAAATACCTTGACATCTACAACATGATCCAAAAAAATTATGTAAAATGGGAGAAGGTCAGCATGTTAAAGATGATATTCAAAAACCTGCTTCACAGGACGTTAGGTGGGTTAAGCAAAAGGTTAGGATCAGTACTGCAAGTTAGGTGTGTGAAAGATCTATTAAACTTACTAGTTTTGCTTCCTTTTAAGTGTTTACTGAAGGCATTAATGGGACACAGTGAATGGGGAGGGTGCGTGTGTGATAAGAAATGTAACATAAATTTTCTGATGTTTTTCTGTTATATTTCAGTTATTCTTACTTTTTATGTTGATGGGATTCCGAAGGCATGCTTCAAAGGTGACAGAGTTGACATGTTTGCATCCTATTTTACCATTATTGATGTATCAGTATTACTTAATCTTCTTTCCTGCATGCTTATATTGCAGAGATTTCTGATAAATCTTTGTAAGTCTTGATGCAGATTTCCATGAAAGCAAGTATTGATTCTGTGAGAAAATGCATTCGCTGCATAGATTGGAAGAAAGATTAGAGGAGAATTGTTTGATTATCAGCATTACTACTAGGTGGTATGTTATGCAACTTAGTTTTTTGTTGAAAACAAGTGTGCATTTTGAGTTATTCTAAGGAAAAATTTTAACACCTACAACTGCTTTAACTAAAGATCTGGTTTTGAGTATAGAGAAACATTTTTCATTCTTTCTCATTTACTTACGCTGCTGCAGGTTTAATGGAAATACTGAGGACTGCTGATTGCTGAGGTGTACTGTGGAGGAGGTATTTAAGTGACATGAGATACCTCATCATGTAGCAATACTTGATTTTCTTCTCTCTGTTGTCTCTTTCCAGCCAAATGGGGAAAAACAATGAAAACAATGTTGTTTAAAGTAGCATCATTCATGACATGAAAGCATCAGCATTTATGGTATTTGATAAAGCTATTTGATAGCTTTTGCTTGCTTCGGTTACCTTGTTGGATGCCAGCAGGCTTTCCTTGTTAGCACTGCTCAGGCTTCGCTGACTCTGCAATACCAGTCCTCAGCTTGGCCTGTATGATGGCCATCAACCTCTGGATTTCTTAAATTTATTGCGTGAGTTTGTACGATCAGTGCAGTATCTTGGTTGTAAGGATCATCGTGTCTTTTGAGATACAATTTCCTAGTATTTGCTAGTAACCTCAAATATTTCTTTTTCTTCCCATTTTTCATTAGTCTGGCTTGAGTGGGAGAATAACTTTGTTCCCAGCAGCTATCAATTAAAGTTCTGGTCGTCTTGCTTGTGTTGCCTCCCAGAGTGTGTTTAACAGGTAGGATCCTATCGCTGCAACACGAGAGCGTACAGAACCAGTCCCTTCCTCGGGGCGCCGGGTGGGTTACGTTGAAAGCTGTGCCTGTCAGAGTCTGTCCTGGTTCTGTGAGGGGTTGGTCAGCTCCTGATTTGGAGAGGCTAACATCATTTTTGTGGATTAGGTGCCATCTCACATACTTGACTGGTTTATTAATAAACTGTTCTGCCTTGTCTCTGAACCTTATACTCTGTAAAATTGATACATGGATTGTGTCAGATTCCTGAGCTGTGCCCTGTACAGATTTTGATCTGATTGAGGCCGCACCTCGAATACTGTGTTCAGTTTTGGGCCCCTCACTACAAGAAAGACGTTGCGTTGCTGGAGCATGTCCAGAGGAGAGCCCCAAAGCTGGGGAGGGGTCTGGAGCACAAGGCTTACGAGGAGCGGCTGGGGGAGCTGGGGGTGTTCAGCCTGGAGAAGAGGAGGCTGAGGGGAGCCCTCATCGCCCTCTACAACTGCCTGACAGGAGGGGGGAGCAAGGTGGAGGTCGGCATCTTCTCCCTGGGAACGGGCGATGGGACGAGGGGGAATGGTCTGAAGTTGCGCCAGGGCAGGTTTAGGTTGGACATCAGGAAAAATTTCTTCACCAAAAGGGTTGTCAGGCTCTGGAATGGGCTGCCCAGGGAGGTGGTCGAGTCCCCATCCCTGGAGGTATTTAAAAGAAGGATAGATGAGGTGCTTAGGGACAGGGTTTAGTGGTGGGATGGCAGGGTTAGGTTAACAGTTGGATTGATGATCTTCAAGGTCTTTTCCAAACTAGATGATTCTATGATTCTATGATCTAAAAATGGCTTTGGGTATGACTGAATCCCAAACTTACGCAAGGTGTGCCATCATGGAAATCTTACTGGAAATGACACTGATTTGCTTCACTGAACTTAAAAAGTGCCACGGTACCTGCGGTCTCCTGGCAGTAACTTCAGTCTGTATGCATAATGTTCCCCAGAGGTATGTAACCTGCCTTTTTGTGCTCATAGATCGATGAGGGAGGCTGAGTCAAACTGCACTAAGAAATTATGCTAATTAAATACTTATGCAGATTAATTTTTTAGTTTTTTCTTTTTCTAGTTGCATCATGGAAGTTGGTGTGCAAAAAGCCACCATATGCTTTTCTTTGGTGTTCAAGAGAAAATAATATTTTGTGTTAAGGCAGACTGTTCCACAAACCAAGTATGTTGCTGTATATTATACTAATGGAAAAGTATAGTAAGAAAGACAAAAGGGTAGAAAAGATGTGAAGTAAATAGTTTTGGCATTTGCTTTAAAGAAGGCATAAACAATAAGTGGATAGCTTAAGAAGAAAGGATAGTGAAGAAGGAGAAGAAGAAAAAGAAAAGCACAGGGTAAAGAATCAAAATAAATCTCTGAGCCAGGGTAATTCGTGATACTCTTCTAGTTTGATAGTTCTCCTAAAAAAAAAAGAAAATCAAGAAGATACACTTGGGAAAAACTGATTACCATACTTGCAGTCATCTAGATCATTCCCCTTTAAGCTGCTTTTGGAAAAGAGCTTTCTAGCTAGTTAATACTCAACTGTATGCTTCAAATGAGATCAGAAACGGAATCTAATTAAAGAGCATTGCAGTCAACAATATTCTGAAATTGAGAGATTATTTTTATATATTTGGCGTAGGATTGTTGGTTTTTTTCCAGACTCGCTGTCTTTTGTTCGTAATAAAAGGTGTTGGCATTCGTCCAGCTTGAAATAGAGGGGTCCAAGTTTAATGACTACTGCAGTCAGCAAAATCCTTGTACTAGTGTTAACAGGAGCTCAGCGCTGCGTAAGCTCTGACTTTCTGCTTTTTTGTAGTTTTGACATTTAATTCCCCCTGTGGTATGTTGCTGCTTTGAGGCAGAATAAGGGATGCTGCGACAGGGGGGTGATGCGCAGTAGCATTCCATGTACGATGGATGTGGATGGACGTGAAGCTGTGAATATAAATTAAATATTGTAGATTTGGAGTGGTATCTGAATAGCCCTGTGCAGGCACCTGTTTAGTGACTATGTGAGGAACAAAGACTGTGGATGTTGCACGGTTCTCAGTTTGTGTTGAAAATAATTCTATGGTATGATAATCTATTCTATGATAATCTGGCTTCTTCTGCAGGGTTTTGTGTGGCAGTATTGCAGAATGGAGCAACGCCTTTGCCCACCCCATGCTGTGGTTCCTTGTGGGCTTTAGTTGGAGGGCTAGTTATGAATATGTGTGTGCATGTGACTTATCATAGAATCATATAATGTTTTGGGTGGGAAGGGACCCCTAGAGGTCATCTAGTCCAACCCCCCTGCAGGGAGCAGGGACACCGCTAACCACATCAGGTTGCTCACATCCCTGTCCAACCTGGCCTGGAATGTTTCCAGGGACGGGGCCTCCACCACATCTCTGGGCAACCCCTTCCAGTGTTTTACCACCCTCATTGTAAACAATTTCTTCCTTATATCTAGTCTAAACCTACCCTGCTTTAGTTTAAAACCATTACCCCTTGTCCTGTCACAATGTGACATTATGTGGCTATTATATTTTTTTAAATAATGTGACATTATGTTGCTATTATATTTTCCTTTCCCCATAAATGTGGAGATATTTCTGGTTTGGATACTGCTGTAGTTTGGAAGCAGAAAGAGTAAGATTATTCTCAAATTTCCGGTTGTCTGTAGCTTTCTAATCGGTTCTCAAACTTCTGTGCAAACAGTTGGACAGCTGTCTCCCCAAGCTGAAACTGTTTAGATCTAAGACTAACATTAACATTTCATGTACTACTTTTTGTCTCTTGATGTTGTTTTTCCCAATATTTTTTTTCTTTTTGTGTTTGTATGATTGATAGTTATGAAAAAAACAGAAACCCATCCAAGCTAGCCCTTAAAACAGGTATTGCAAGCAGGAACTTGGAATTCAACAGAATTCATTCTGTGATGTTTAAGTGCTTTATTTAATTTTATTTTTCCTAGTGCACATGTTCTTTGAATTCAAGAAAGCCCATATTCAGAGAGTATTATATTTTAAATATGCCATATTTTTACATGGAATATGAGAAATTGCCTCCAGTATAAGAACCAAAGAATGGAGTGCTCTAACTTCTTTTACAACCAAGTCTTTTGATACACTGCTTATTTGTGCCTCTTGCATCTTAAGTGTCAGATGTGGCAGTTTATTAGAAGACTTTGGAGAAAAGATGATGTTTTATGTGGAATATCTACCAGCTCTGTATTCAGTGAAATGCTCTTAACTAGAGTTTTGTTAAATGTCATTTCTCTGCAAAAATAAATCTTGTTAAAAACCCAGATCTACTTTTTCTGGAGGACCGAACTGTTTAGTAAATTCTTTTATGTTGACAATTTTTCTTGTAATTGGAAACGTAGCAAAAATACTGTAGAATCTCTTCACTGTGAGGCACCAAGAATTTTTACATAAGAATTCAGTATGTCAGTATAGATTTCACCCAAAATTATAACAGCCCCTTTTGCTTTGCTGTCATATATTACTAGAGCTGTCTTTCTGTTGTCCTAAGTAATGCATAGGAATTTTCCTTGGTAAGTTGATGCAGGTTTGTTAATTGTTGAATTCCAAAGTAGCAGGTATAGTAGTCAGTATTAAAATCCATTCTAGGGAGACATATTTGAGGTTCATGTTAAAAAAGAAAAAAAAAGGGAATAAAAAGGAAAAAAGAATTTGAGCAGATCTCTGATAATATGGGAAAACCATATATAATAGAAATGCATTTAAATTCTAAATGTAGAGAGGCTATTTAGAAGAATTTAGGAAGAAGCCCACCCAGAGAAGTCAAGAGACATGAACCATAGGAGTTGGCAAATGAAAATGTCTCTAAACACTTGGGCATTGACCCTCCTTGTGGGAAGTAGTTGGCTTCTGTTTGCCTAAAAGAAGGAAACTGTGCATCTTCTCCGTACTTTCCGATAACTGTGGTATCTGAAGTTAGTAAAGAGAAGAAAAGAATGAAATGTTGAATAGAGTTGATTTCTGATGTTACGCATCTTCAGGTGTTTTTGTGAAAGAATTTAAGAAATATGTGGCTAAGCTGCTAACATACATACAGAAGTTCTTTGAACATTGTAGTTAGGAAAACTGCTTTGCTTAATGGAGTTCTCTTGCCAGAAGTATCTTAAGGCATGTAAGTCCTCATTTTATTGTGTGTGGGTTTGGCATTTTGGTTTTTTTCTTTAGCATTAGTTTAGATCAAAGAACTTGAAGAAAGCACATATCTTAAATTTATTTTTATCAACTTAAAGCAAAACACTGAAGGGCAGACAGGAATTGATTCAATTTCAGTAATAACAAAAAGCTGCGTTCCTTTGAATATCAAACCCCTTAGTTCCAAGTTAATTTTTACACCTCAGTTCCTTTTTTTAATCTAGCGCTAGAAAACTAATTGCTCTTCTTGGTGTTCTATCTCAGTTGCCAACTTCTTGCATACGTGAATTCTCATTTCTTCATAAAATCATGTCTTTATTTTGATTGGAAGGTGCATTTGTTGCAAATGCAAGTGTTGTCTGAGTCCTTGTTATGCCTAGGTTTCCAGGCCTTGATTAGGAAGCAAACAGTGATTTGGGAATACTGCTTTGGGGGCGGTTGGGTGGTACAGCATTCAGTCCTGTATGCCCGATGTCCAGAGCTGCCTCCACAGGTTTTGGCCCTGTGTGGGATGTAAGTTACGTGCTCAAATTCAAATCCCTTTCTCCCTGTCACATCAAGGTGTGTGTTGCAGTACTTCTCCTTCAGTGAACACTTCTGATTACTTCTCCAGATGTCAGCTAGCTTATATTTTTCTTAAGCTATATTAAGCAGAATTGTTCCAAATATTTATGCTTCATCATCATTTTGGTACGCATTCAGCATTACCTTTGGTTTGCAGCTGCTTATATCGCTGCAATGAAGAATACTTTCTGCTTTCGGTAAATTTACTACTGGTATATGTTTTTGTACGTCACTGAAGTGTATGCAGTTTATACTGGTCACGAATTTAGTTTCTTCATTTTTGGTTTACTTCCAGAATGTTTTGTCATTCTTTGAAGTCTTGGCTCTGTAGTCGAGACCACCTCATTACTGTTTACGTATTCTTTTCTTTCCTCGGAGATTTCAGTTGATTTGCCAATATAAAGGTGGGAGTGGTATCATTCATCCAGAATAATGGGCTCTCTTATACACAGAAATCACAATCATAGAATCATAGAATGTTTTGGGTTGGAAGGGACCCCTAGAGGTCATCCAGTCCAGCCCCCCTGCAGGGAGCAGGGACACCGCTAACCGCATCAGGTTGCTCACAGCCCCGTCCAACCTGGCCTGGAATGTTTCCAGGGATGGGGCCTCCACCACCTCTCTGGGCAACCTCTTCCAGTGTTTTACCACCCTCAAACAATGTTGTTCCAGTCATGACAGTATTGAAAACTTTTTTACAATGGAGACAACCCAGCTGTAAATCTGAAGACTACAGGTAGCTATCTCCTCACCTGTCCATCTAACTTCTGAAGGATTTTCAATACTGAAGTTTAAAGGAACTGGATCCTGCCCCCGGGATGGCACACCACCCCCTCTCTGCTGGGCTGCGGGCTGGGCTCGCGTCCTTCTCAGCGAGCACAGTTCTGTCGGAGAGCCAACGTTATCCATTATGGATCTGGATTCATTTGTTGGTGTCAAGCTGTTAATTTATCTTAAAAAATGTTAATATGTATCTGTTGAAAGCAGGTTTTAAATGAAATGGAAGAAAAGGAAAATTACCTCTGAGTCTTCCAGACGGAGCTGTTTCTAATCCTAACAGAGAAAAGCTTTGAGCCCAGGAGGTTTGAACCCAAATGCAACTACTGCCACAAACAGTACTGGTTTCATAGAACTTGCATTTGCATTTAGATGTGGGGTGCCTGACATCTCAGAAATCCTCGCTGATCCTCGCCAACCTTTTCGTTGGTAGACAACACCTTGGGCTAAGGCTTGATTGCAATTCTGGTGTATGTTTGGTTTAGAATTGCCGCCTTTCTTTTTAATATTTTCAGTAGAGGAAGAGAAGAAAGTTCAGGAAAGTGGAACTAGAACGTCCCGGTAGCTTTGCTCTCCGAATGGGATTGCTACCTTTCTGGGCCCTGGCTGTCTTGAGTGGCATTACCCTTAATCCTGGTTATTTGGTCCTTGTGACAGGACAAGGGGTAAGGTTTTAAACTAAAGCAGGGTAGGTTTAGACTGGATATAAGGAAGAAATTCTTTACAATGAGGGTGGTGAAACCCTGGCAGGGGTTGCCCAGCGAGGTGGTGGAGGCCCCATCCCTGGGACCATTCCAGGCCAGGTTGGACGGGGCTGTGAGCAACCTGATGTGGTTAGCGGTGTCCCTGCTCCTGCAGGGGGGTTGGGCTGGGTGACCTCTAGGGGTCCCTTCCAACCCAAAAAACATTCTATGATTCTATGATTGAAATGAAAAAAAAAAAAACAAACTTTGGCAAATCCACAGTGAATACCATGTTGCAAAGATGTGTATCGACAAGTGCATATTTAGTAAAACTTGAGTCTATGGCTGTCTTTTTGTGGGGGGTTCTCTTAACTCAGGTTCCTTGTAGGCTGTTGCTCTTACATTGCAAGAAGATTAGGCTGTAATATGGGTGAGAGAGATTGCTCTGCTGTGTAGTACATAAAATCCAGAGTGTCAGAATGCTGGGAAGAGAAGCAAAAGTCATTTAAAAAACAGGCTGGACTTTAAATAAAGTTCAGGTTTAGGTAGAAGGTCAGGCTTTAGTTCCTTTTATGTGTGGCGCAGTACTGTATACGGATGAACTGCATTTTGTATGTGTAAGGTAATCTCATTTTTTGATCTACTATAACTGCCCTTTTGATTCTTGAAAATCCTTTTGGGTATTTTGCATTCCGATATCGATCCCTGTCTGTCTGACTGCTTCAGCTGGGTAATCATTTTTTCTTGTTTATCCCTAATCCTTTTAATATTTCCTTCCTGCCCCGGTATAACAGTCCCGTATCCCTATTGTTGGCGATGCGTTTCAATGACGACTGTAAGGCTGTACAGTAGGAGCGGCTGGTTTTTAGCCCAGATGTCACAGAACCGGTTAACGACGAAACAAAAATGCAAAGCTGAACAAGACCTGTCTTCAAAGCATGTGTGCTGACGTTGGTGCCTCGCTGCTTAGTCATACAAAACGTTCGCCTTTATGAACCATATTCTATTTTGAACTGCTCTGAAAAATGAAATATAAAGCTAGCTATTTCAAATTGCTGCTTATCCTGTATTTTTCTTGGAGACTCAAGAGAAAAAATAAGTTTTACTCTTTGTGTATATACATATGTGTGTATATATCCATACGTGTGCATATTAAAAGCTTGTTTTTAAAGGAGCAGCTGTAGAATAGTTTAAGTGTCTCGGCAGAAGTGTTCGGACCCGAATCTCCGATAGTTCAGCCTTCTCCTTGGATGAAAACATTCTGTCCTCGTTTCTATGGTGACTAAGTAAAGGCATCTCTGGTCACACAAAGTTTTGACAAAATGATAAAAATCCCCCACCCCGAAAAGGTTTCCAGAAAAGCATGGATCTGTTTCATTTCACCTGAAGTTTGAGGAGAAGACCCCTCCCACCCCCATCAGGGCTTTTCTTCTCCGTGTCTCCCACACTAGGTTATACCTTAAGATCCTTTCGCTTTAACTGTTCTGCTTTTCTCATTAACCAAACTTGGCATATACTTTCTCTGCGTGTCAAAGCAGAGCATGCAAACATAATGAAGGAAAAGAATTTGATACAGAGGTGAAGGCAAAGGTTTTAATTCTTCTTCAGGAACCATTTTTATTTCTGTATTCCTTTGGTACTAGCCAAGATGTGTGTGTGTGTGTGTATGTTTGGTTGGGTTTTGTTACAACTGCTCTACTTTAACAAAACAAACCCCCCCTGAGATCTCGATTTCCTATATTCAGGGACTGTATGAAAACACCAGTGGCCAATGTGGGTGAGTATTGTGTAAACCTTGCAGGAAGGGAAAGAAGTTACCTTCTCTCAGAGAAAGCAATGGTTGTAGCATAAAGACTTTAGTACCTTGCCATTAAACCTCCACTTCCCCGTAATAACTTTGTAAAGGTCGTGGGAGACATAAGGTACGACATATTTTTAAAATTTTGCTACGGAGAAACTTTGGGAAAGTTCTAACTTTATGGCCCTTGCTTTATGACAGACTCTAATGTTCATGGCAAAGAATAAAAACCAAATCCATATCTTGATTTCTTCTTTTTATGCTGTCCTTTGAAGATTGCTCTCCTCCCCCTCATGCACTTTATAACAAATATACTGTGGTTGCAGTGAAAGGTCAGTTCGAATGTTATTATGCTTTGACTTCTGAGGTGTTGTTATGCCTGGACTTTGGAGATGCTACAATTTTCCTGGGTGCTTCCGAGATGAAAATCAGATGAAAATGAGAAATGTTTTTGACACATCCTGACTTTTTAAATGAACAATCCCTGTTTTAATATTAATTTTAATATTAAAGCACACAGCACATTGTAACTTGTTGTTACTGTTCAGTTACACGTTGTAACTTAGGTGGTTCAGTCGTTCTTGGGGTGTCCTCTGTTGCGTGCTTGGTAATGGCAGGTTCTTTTTGCAGGCTAATTGCAAAGTAACAGCAAGTTAAGCATGAACCTTCAGACCTGCGGAAAGTAAAGTTTGTCTTGAAATGCAAATCTGTGCAAGTCTGGTACCTGTAGTAATTTATACCTGGAAATAGCTCTTGTCACTGGCAAGCTGAATAATTTTGTCCTGAATAATCTGTAAGGCTGCCTTTTAGAGTAGATGGGAAGTTTGTTTCCAAGGGTAGGAGTCTTACTTTGAACACATCAAAATATCAGTTTTCCTGTGTGGATTGTGTTCATTTGATTAAAAATGCTATCTTTCCAGATACACTTCCGAATGTCTTGAGAAGATTGACTGGCTCAGAATAGATAGTTTGTAAAAGCTCGATTGATCCAGACTCTGCCTTTATCTCTGCAGAGATTCTTCGTTGGCTCGGGCTGGTGAGATGTCAGGAGATACCAGAACACTTCCAGCTTCAGTGGTGTTTGCTGAAAGGCTATAAAGAGAATGTGTCCCACAGAGAAACCTCATCAGCAAGCCAGTTGATAGTTTCCGTTCTTTGTGTAGTCATTTGAAATGCTGCTTTTTTGAACATAAAGGCAACGTTTGCAGCCAGCTAAGTTTTCCTTAGCAGGTTGTAGGTTATCTGTTCCGACTTAATTTATGAGAAGTTTGATGGATGTATCCTTGGCAAGTAATTGGTCTCCTTGTTAATGGTTTCTCTTTTTTTTTTTTTTTTAAAGGAGAGACTGAAATGTGATTAAGTTGTATATGCTTTTTCCATTAACTGTCTGATTCTGTGAAAATCAAACAGCAAAAGTGTGTACAACTCCTCACTTCATTAAATTAATTGGTGAGTTGTATAAGCAATTTCTTGCCTTGCTAAAATGGTCAGCTTATTAAATGAGACCT
Source organism: Butorides virescens (assembly GCA_017310255.1). Lineage (NCBI taxonomy): Eukaryota > Metazoa > Chordata > Aves > Pelecaniformes > Ardeidae > Butorides > Butorides virescens. The sequence continues at coordinate 218,205 of JADKXX010007137.1, read as the reverse complement.
ATCAGCTGCTTCAAGGGTAGAGGTAGAACAATGTTTTATAAAAATACATTTTAATTAGTGTGGTGAGTGTCCTGAGTACAAACTCTTAATTACAAAACCAGACATCTGCTTTAACAAACAGTTTTACTGTCTTTATGCATATAGTTGTATGAAATTGCTGTATGAAATTGTTCTTGTGAGGGAATCTACATTATGGATTAGGAGAAGGTGACAAACGCGTATCTTCTTGCCTTGTAATCTCTGTGTTAAGGTGCTTCTTCATTCAGGAATAAGTATCTTATATATTTGCTATGCTAGTTTATTTCATAGGAAGTCAGATATGTAGTTCCCCCTTTCCTCAAAAATCTAATTTTTTAGCTTCCACACACTGCTTTGAAAAATGAAGCTCTCCTCTTTCTGGGCACACACAGTAACTGTTTATGTTCTATTTAGTATCATAATTAAGATAATAAAATGGAGTGCTAATACCTGGTTTGACTTTGAAGACATTGGTTAGAAAGATCCTGATTTGTGCAATAGACAGTAGCTTAAAGCACCACCTGGGAGGACGGGTCAGGGCTTCATAGCGTGTGTGTGTGTTTGGCAGAGGAGCAGTAGGTTACTGTTGTCAATCTACCTTGGTCTATTAAGAAGCTGCTTTGAAATAGTCCCTGTTTGCTATATAGAAGGGGTAAAGTAGCAAAAATATCACTGGTGAGTGATTTCATGGTTGTTTTCTGTGGGATGCAGCTTGCCATTGCCCTACCTTTCTGTCTTTTGAGATAATCTGTTGCTGTATTTTTAATTATTCTGCTCTGACATGTTTCTTACGTGTTCCCTTTGTAAGGAAAGGACAGTGTTTGTTACTAATGGAAAAAAGAGCTATTAAACAATTCCTCTTGTTTGATGAAGTCTTAAATAGCTGTATGTAATGGAATTAAATCAGAAATCCTGCTAAAGCAGTGACATTTATGGCTGTATTAATGTTTGTAATTTGTTTTGAGAACAAATTCAATTTTGATGCCTCCTTTGATCAAATCATGAAAAGGTAAACAGGTTTAGTACAATGACTTGTAGAAATAAGTCTCATATACAGACTTTTATCCCTGTAAATAAAGAAGATGGGTATGCTTGCCATTTGCTGAGATAACAAGCAGAAAAACTTAGAAACGTCTCTTAATGGTTGCTTGGAAGTCATGTCTTTTATTCAAGCTTGGTATCAAAAAGAAGAGCCCTCATCAGCTTTTACTGAACTGCAGTAAAACAGAACTCATGCCTTCTTAGATTGCAGTGAGTGTGGGGCTCAGGACTCGGTGTAGTAAAGCTATGCTGGCAGCTGCTGGATTTCCATGTTTTAGATAAAGATTATTTTCAGAAGTATGAGGTAGGGACTCTACAAGAAAACACTTTAAATACTGTCAGTCGCATATGGTTTCAGCCGCTTCCTCCTTTTCACAAATGGAAACCCACATCTAAATCAAGAACCAAATCATGGCGTAGCCTGCAGAAAGTTTCTTTACCTGCCCTTGGCTCTGCTGTGGGCTGGAGTTAGGGATGCTGAAGGACAGTTGTCTGTCGGCTGATCCAGCTTGGCTTAATCCATTTGACTTTCCTGTTGCTTAGTTTCATTTGTATACTGGGAAGGGAATGTTTTGCCATGGAGGTTACTTTGAGATTATAATTTGGAAGCACAATATTTACACAAGTAGTAGTAGGGAGGGGTTTGTCCTTGATTGTTTTTCAGGCCTGTGAAGTACAAAAGTAGTAGTGACACTGGGTTAAAACGAAAAACTAAAGTTTGATTCCTAAATATCTGCTGGGGATACGTAACCTGGTACTGGAACAGGAACATGTCTCTGCAAGGTGGTGGATGGTTGTGTTTAAACCATTTCCTCTGCAAAAGCGATGCTGGTTTTACTGACAGTAGAGCCCTCCTGTATTCTGTTACAGTTAACTACACTGGGCACAGTACTCTAATGCAGAAAAGACCATCCAAGATGATAACTGTGAAACACTGAGTGAACGTTTCATACAAAACCACTTGTGATTCTCTCTTTAAAATGTCTCTCTTTCTTCTACTGCTTGCGATGCTTCTTACATGCTGATGGTGACATATCCTTGTTTCCTGCTAGCTGATCTTACCAACTCCAATAGTAGGCTTTGCATTGGTCTTCAAAATAAATATATGTAAAGTCCTGAATAGTCTGACTCCAATTTGACGTGCATTTCTGACAAACCTTGCATTTCTGAAAGTTGGCTTAAATTGGTCAAATAGAAAAAGTTCTTAAGGAAACGCTCACCTTGATATATGTACGTAAATGCAGTCAAGTGTAAAAATAGTAGGTAAACTTTTTAAAATATGTATAATATGGTCTTTTCACAAGAGACAACTGCATGAGGGTGGGGTTATCTGTTAGTCATGGAAATCAGAAGATGGCTGGATGCATAATGCTAGGGCAGATCAAGTCATGAACAGTGGGAATTTAAGGGTCTATCATGAGCATGACCTTCAAGGGCTGCTACTGCACTGCTGCTCTGTTGCTTCTCTGTGCACGACTGAACAACGTACAGTGGGAAATAAAGATTTTTTTTAAAAGCTAAAATGTTGAGCCTTTTATTATATTCATAAACTAAAGAGTATCAATAAAATACTGAAACTAGTATATTATCTATTATTTATGCAACTTTCTGCAGCGAACCTCTGTAACCAGTGATGTTCAGTCTGAACAATGTGTTTAATAAAGCGGATAAGAATCTAAACATAAGGGTAGGTTTAAAAAAAAAATAAAAAAAAATTGTTCTTAGAAATGTTATTTAAAATTCTAGGAAAAGTACATATCTAGCCTAGGCTATTTTAAAGACAGATGGAGATAGTGGGGTTTTTAACTGTAAGAAAAGAGTTATGATGCTATCTAGTATCACATTTAAGTTAGCAATCTCTGTTGCTTGTAAGAAAAAAATATAAAATACTCGTATATGAAGGAAATACTGTAGCGGGTTTTTTGATTCTGTTTTGCTATATTTGCCAATTGAGGTATATTTTTATATTCAGGATTTCCTTTGCAATTACTAATGCTAAAACCTGGTTTAATATTTTTCTAAGTACTTACATCTCTAGAAATTATATCCCTCTAAGTTTAATTTGAACTAAAGCATGGTTAGCAAATCAGCCATGTAGACAAGCAGTACCACTTTGATTCTTCCGTATGACCTAGAATTCCAAGGAATATACTAAAATTAAGTGTAAAAACAATCCTCTGAAAAAAGAATTGACATTCAATATATGTTTGGAAGCAGAATTACACATTTGCTGTGTTTCTTTTAGTTTAAAAAAATCCAAACACAATATCCAGTAATTTGGGTAACTCCAAAAACAGTGAGTTACTAAAATCTTGGAGAAGATACTCTTGACTTTTCATCAGAGATGCTCATATTTGATGCATCTTATTCAATTATCGAAAGTATCACTAGAGATTAATTTTTAAAATGGCAGTAGTTTAAACATCAGATTAATAAAGTTAGTGCTGTTTTTACTTGTTTCTACTATTCTGCATTTAACTTCAATGACAACAGGCAAAGTAGTTGGTGAATTTTGTAGGGGTAACAGCAACATCTGTGGTAGAACAGTCTAGTTTACAAACTTGCAAATAACCAAGGAGTGGTGCAAAGAGTCCATAAATTCAGGTCTTGGTTTTCTGTTGTTGTGGGGTTTTTTTCTGGCCAGGCCTGGGAAGGCTCCCTGCGTTGCCTCCAAACACTTAAGTCACCCTGTCCTAGGTGCTTAGGGCCATGGTTTAGTGGTGGGATGGCAGGGTTAGGTTAACGGTTGGACTTGATGATCTTAAAGGTCTTTTCCAACCTAAACAATTCTATGATTGACCTAAAGATACTGCTCTTCTGAACATCTTGAATCCACCTGGTTTTTAACAATGCTCGGCTATACTGAGCAAAGTGAGACGCTCTTGGAATGCGAGCAAGTTTCTCACTGCTTTTGCATTACGGAGTAAATCAGTCTGGGAGTGGTCTGATTTTTCCCAGTGTGGCTTAGTCACTGGGAGGGCAGGACACAATTTTTTTTGCCAAAATTAAGATTCTTGTTTTGAGAATGGGGAATCTTGATGGGTTTTCCAAGTTTTGGAAGAGTGTTACCTAGCTGCCCACGAACCTTCTTCTATGTCTTTATTCTCTCTTTGTCTTATCTCAGCGTTTGTCCAGCTTGTCACCGTTACCACCAAGGTGTTGACCTTGCTCCTCACTCTTCCTTTTCTTATTGCTACGTGCCTGCAGCAATGCCTCAAACCTCTAGTGCCAGTAGCCAGTGCTAGTCCAAACCTCTTCTCTTTTACTGTTCAAGCCACTGAAGTATGTGGGAACGATGCTTTTATTGTGAGCATTAGGAGCGTGTACAGGAAAAATCCCCTTTTGCTAAGGTATGGACTCTGCAAGTATGTGAGCCGTTGAACTTTTAACCAGCTTTTTGAGTATGTGAAATGTCAGTTCAGGTCATTCAAGTTTAAGGAATCAATCAATTAAAGTCAGTTGCTCAGAATGGAAAGTCTTAGGAAACTGAAGGAGTTAGGTGTGAACATCAGGGCTGTGCATGATATGACAAGTTATTCCTTAATGTCATGGCCAAGTGTGTAGCTTCACAGCTGTTTTTTGAGGCTGTGTGGGTTCAGCAGTCACGCACGTTGCACAAATTAGGATTTTTGTAAAAATACTTCATAACGCACCTGCCATCTTGCAAATACCGAGATTTTTTTTTTTTTTTAAGCATATTCCATAACTTTTCCTGATCGGTTCAGCAGCAGCAGTTTCCTTTTCTTTTTATTGTGTTGGGGGGAGGGAGAAGAAAAGGAGCTTTATCTGAGCTCATCTTTACAGCTTCGGTACAGTGTTTGACTGACGTTTATGGCATGCTGATTTCTCCCTTTCAGAAGAGAAACCCGATTGCTCCAAGGCCCGCTGTGAAGTCCAGTTTTCTCCTCGCTGCCCAGAAGATTCCATCCTGATTGAAGGCTATGCTCCTCCTGGCGAATGCTGTCCGCTCCCGAGCCGTTGCGTGTGTAATCCTGCAGGCTGCTTGAGGAAGGTTTGCCAACCTGGCTATTTGAATATATTGGTTTCTAAGGCGTCAGGAAAGCCAGGGGAATGCTGTGATCTCTATGAATGTAAACCAGGTAAAAGTGGACATGATTTTTTTTTTTTCCCCCTCCCTTCCATTTTTCAACTTTTTGTAACTTCCTGACAAGCACAATAACCTATAATTGCGTCTAATTAAGCCTACATAGCTTCTAAATTCTTCTGATTCTTCCTCAAAGTTAAAATGGTTGTATGTGGGCAATACCCAGTAAAAAAAAAAAAGAAATATTATGATAAATTTTACTTTCTTTTTTCTTCAGACGTTAACTTAAACTGAGCAACAAGGGAAAAGTAGCCTAGTGAGAATATTGCATTTCTGTGGATGCCACTAGTGAAAGCGACATACTTTATGTACTGATTACATTATACAAAGGTTTTTCATAGTGGGAATATATTGTGCATGGACAGGGAATTAAGGTTTCTGTCTTAAGATTTCTCTAGATTACGAAGTGATGACCCTTAAACTGGAGAGCAAAAGGATTTTGGAGGAGCACAGTGAAAGGCTTTACAACTTTTTCAGTATTTACCCATTTTCCATTTCATGAGAACATGAATCACCCTTTCTTGTGATTTATTATTCTCAGTGAAGTGGAAGATGTAATTCACTCTTCTTTTTATCCAGGCTTTGCTAAAGATGAATAATAAAAACAGAGGGATGAAAGCAGGCATATAAAACTCTATAATCCAAAATCTTATATGCAAACAGGTTCGAGTATGCTTAAGCTGTGCCTTTACTATGCTTGTTTAACATTTTCTGAAATGTTCCATGGAAGGTAATTGTACAGTCTTTGTATCTTTTAGTGATTTTCTTTGTGTTTTTCCTAATATCCAATGCAAATCTGCCTGCGTGGAAATGCAAGCAAACTTTTTCATCCTCTGTCCTGAGCAGTTGGTGAACAAGTCCTTATAAAAATTTTTGCTCTGGAATATTTTGTCAACCTTAGTTTTCTTTCATCTAGGATTAGCTGTAATTTCTTATGGCATAGTTTCCTTGGACCCCTTCCTTGTTATGTTGCTCCTCTGAAGTTTTCTTAAGTTTATCCACATGTCTTTAAAATGTGGTGTCTAAAAGCAGACTGCTATTTTGGGTGAGTCTTCATCAGCACTAAATGCTGTAGAATAATTACTTTCTGTCTTTCATGCAAAATTCTAAATAAGAGCTGACAAGAGTTATATTTAGTTTGTGAAATGCTGTGATCCCAAGATCTTTCTGTAGCGTGACTGCTACTGAACCACTATATTTGTACATTCTTTCTATATATACTTAAGGTATGCCTTTACTGAATTGTATCTTCCTGACTTTGGATTATTTCTTTATTTCTCAAAATAAGTGTTAGCTGTGATCATGTCCCCCCAACTATTGTTCGCATTCCCATCTTGTAGTTTTCAAATCAGACCAAACTTACCTTCGTAGGTTACTTATTGAAGGTTGCTTTCAGTTTATTACCATTACAGAATCTTCAAATTGAATATGCAATTATTTATTACATTAGTGGATTTGTGTAGCGGTGTGCATGTTGTTTTCTGAAGTAGTTTGTATTTTTTGTTGTAGGGAGCTAAGAGGTGAAGGTACGTGGGACTGGAAGAATGAAGTTGCATGTTAGAAGGGTAGAAGAGCAGAGGCTTTGGACAGGTTGGGGAAGGAGCATAACGGGATCTAAGGGAAGTGTAGGCTTTGCGATGGGGTTAGAAATTGAGAGGCTAAGGGAAAGCGGAGGGTTCTCCCTACCTTGGGAGATGATGAAAGTGTATTTCTTAGGCCGTGGCTAAGAGGCTGAGGAGCGTAGCTGGGTATTCTTGTGCATCCCCCCAGTGACGGGTGATGGAAGATGCAATAGCTGAACTGCAAACTATAGAGAAAGTGGGGCCCCTACTTGTTGCAGTGCCTTGGCTTCAGGGAAAAAAAGGGAGTGCTATTAATATGGAATTATTAGTTACTACATAGCCTGATTTTTGTCTAGTTAGACTTCAGTGGCTGCCCAGGTTTACTTTTATATCTTTGGTCTACATGTTTCTTCTGTTCGCCATTTGACATAGTGGGAAGATCACGAAGGAAAAACAAGCCAATGCAAGACTGGAAGGCAGGGAAAGGAGTAGGTGAATGTTGACAAATCCTAGTAGATTACAAATTGCTTACCACAGAAGGTTTTGTTGGGTTTGGGGTTTTTTAATGGCACACCTTTGCAAATCTGAACTTATAGACTAAACAAATGCTGAATTATTTTTTTTTTTTTAACGTTTCCTTTCTTGTAGAAAGTTTAGGGATTTTATTTTTAAATTTGCAAGCCAGCATGAACCTTGCTGGTTTTTTTCCATCTAAACTGTTCCGTCATGTTCGCCACTGTCTGTGGTTTTTCACTTTGTTCAAGACCAAGCAATAGTATATCTTGTTTCATTAGGATTGTATATTCATAGGCTTATAGAATTATAGAATAATTTAGGTTGGAAGACTAGATTACTCTGGAGGTAGTTTAGTCCATCCTGCCTCTCTTGCACTGTTTTATGCCATTTATTCCCTGTGTGTGTATACATGTACTACTGTATATGTAATAGCATATACCTGGGTTTATGTATGCATGAACACTGTGTGAATTATCTATGTGGATTTGCTCAAATAGTGGTCATAAAGTGAAGTCAGATAATGCTCCTTACGTGGCAGGAGTATTTATTCAGCCCATGGTAGGCCTGGTAATAAACTTTGTGTCTTCAAGGTTTGACTTGGAAACCTGAAGAATTGTAGGAAAGAAGAGTTGGAGAGGAACCGAACTAGCAGTGCTCTGTTTCATATTTCTTCTGGTTTTAATGCCACGTTGCTGGGGAAAAAAGTGGGACGAGGGACAGTATAAGGCCTGTTAGATACGTGTTCATGCAGAGTTTTTTATGGGGCTGATGTCACTGGTTTTAATGAATAGTGTCAGCGTGTCTGTGGTGTTTACATGTCGAACCGAGAAAACTGTTTTCCATGTTTTGCCACAGACCTAAAACCCTTAGTTCTGCGAGTGCTGCAACCAGAGCACTTCACCTCTACGTCTGCGTGACCATTCTCCGTAGGGGTTTTGCACCAACAGGGGCTTTCTGATGGAAACAAATCGCCAGAAGCTGGGAGGACGGCTTCCTGCAATAGCAGTGCTGCCTTATGCTTTAGTTGCGCAAATGCTTATTGGCATAAATTGTGTTTATTTCTGTTCCTTAAATAAGATGTCACTGCTCTCCAGTTTGCTGTGGCATTTGAGTTTGGAGCCTTCTGCTGAGAACTGCATATGTTCAAATACTGTGATTGGCAAATGAGTTACTGAAAGGAAAATAAGTGTTTCCTTAGGTCTAAATGCTAGGGTAAAAATAAAACCTTTCATTTTGAGATCCCCTTCCTCTTCTACCTCTTCTACTTTAGGAATAAAACGATTAAAGGCATTGGCATTCAATTAAAATGAACAGTGAAGAGACTTAGTAGCTTAGTCATACCTGTCTGTTAACCCCCAGATTAATTTCTTAAATGTTCTAACACGTTGCTCCACCAAGCATCTCATCACCATTGTGGTACCTACTGAGAACGAGTGTGTCGAGTCCCTTGTGTTCTGCTGCGGTTGCTGAGCTCAGAGGTGAGATGACAGCGAGCCGATGCCGCAAGCAACCTACTTTGTTCCTACGAGCTGTGCTATTTGTGAGCAGTGTATTGACTGAGTTAGCACTGAATATACTTTTAAGCTGGGAGTTACAGTTCCTAAAAAATATTCTCAAAAATAAGTTGGTTTTTTTTTCTTAAAGATAGTTTGAATGAACGGTCTCAAATGGAGCTGCATGTGTTGACAGTAAAAATAAAAATAACCTGAAACAAGATTTGTGGAGGTATATGTGCCTCATCTGCTAAGAAGATAAAATCTTTCATTTTGAGATCCACTTCCTCTTCTACCTCTTCTACTTTAGGAATAAAATGATTAAAGGCATTGGCATTGGAATGGGTTGCCCAGAGAGGTAGTGGAGGCCCCATCCCTGGGAACATTCAAGGCCAGGTTGGACGGGGCTGTGAGCAACCTGATGTGGTTAGCGGTGTCCCTGCTCCCTGCAGGGGGGTTGGGCTGGGTGACCTCTAGGGGTCCCTTCCAACCCAAAACATTCTATGATTCTATGATAAAGTAGTATGAGCAATAAGATTTTTAAGATCATGTTTGTTTATTTAAAAATGGAGTTAAAACCTAATCTAAAAGGTATTTTGCTGAAATTGTGATAGGAACTCTAGCTGCTACTTGTGAATAAAGAAAGGTAAATATTTTACTTTGGCAGTAATCCAACAGTTCTACCTTTATTGATAACTTCGTTGTTGTTGTTGTTGTGTATGGTGAGGTGGGGAGTGGCATCTCTTAGGTTCTGACATCCTTGGGAAAGCACTGGGAGATGTCCATCACATTAGGACAGAACCTCTGTCGAAAAGGCCGCTCATTTGTCATTCTTCTAGCAGAGCTTTCATTCGCTCACCTTCTCCAACACCCCTGCATGACCTGAAAATTACTCTTACTGCAATGGAGTCCTTTTTCTGGTAGAAAATCCTGGTGTAAACACAATTGTAAAGAGAATGGTATTGTTTGGCTTGTTTGTACTGGACCCCCAGAAAGCTGTGACTTCTGGAAAAATCTGATGTCTTTCCTGTGCTGAGCCACTTTGTTGCATCAGAGATGCCAATGCTGCCTTGATCCCGGACCTTCAGATGCGTAGGTAGCTATTTAGATCTTGCCCCTGAACTGTACGTTGTATTCTCTGGAAAGCCAGCATAAATACAGAAAGGTGAAACTTAATATACGTGTGTTAACATATTCTACTCTGAAGTTATTTTCACCTAGGTATTAAGAGTTTCATGACCAGAGACCTTGGGTTTTGTAGCCTACAAAGGAGGTTGCGTGCTACAGGAGCTATGTCAGGGTCTGCAACCATGGTAGGGTTTCTGCTACATTCTCGTAGAAAAATTAGTGACTCTCAGGTGCTACTGTATACAAGTTCAGTGCATGAGAAAGTTCCTGAAGACTTGTAAGGAAAGGTTGATCAGGTCCATTTTCACTGATAGGAAATTGCAACATGTTTATGAGTTCTTGAAGTTATATATTTGTCAGGTAATTTGTCATTTAAAACTTAAAGCTTCTAGGATAGACAAAAATCTTCAGACAGATTTTAATTTTTTTTCAGCTTACAATAAAATATATAATAATAGCTTATAACAGACCTGTTCATGAAAAGTACATTTTGTAATTATTGAAATCAAAGCAAGATGTGAAAACAAGATGAGTAGTTCAGTGGCAAATGTTTGCAGTCTTATTTTTTAGGACGGTAGTACAGCTCATCTGGGAGACATGTTTTTAAGTAATGAAGAATCTGATTACAGACTGTTCTGTAACCTCACAATATTTTCAGCTTATCTGGAAGCTTGTCTTAATACTTTTTCCAGTTTGAGAAACCCACTTCAATCTGAAAAAAAAATAGGATTTTTTTTTTTCCTTCTTCAAATATCTTTCATCTCTTACCTCTATTCATCTCTACCCTGTGAGGAAAAGCTGAGAGAGCTGGGACTGTTCAACCTGGAGAAGAGAAGGCTCGGGGGGATCTCATCAATGCATATAAATACCTGAAGGGAGGGGGTAAAGACGGAGCCAGGCTCTTTTCAGCAGCGCACAATGGCAGGACCAGAGGCAGCAGACACAAACTGAAATAACGGAGGTTCCCTCTGAACATCAGGGAGCACTTTTTCACCACGAGGGTGACCAACCACTGGCACAGGTTGCCCAGAGAGGTGGTGGAGTCTCCATCCTTGGAGCTATGTAGGCATGGTCCTGGGCACCTAGCTCTACATGGCCTGGCTTGGAAAGGGTGTTGGACCAGATGAACTCTAGAGGTCCTGTCCAAGCTCAGCTGTTCTGATTAATCTACTAATGTAATAATAAAGATCTCCCAGTTTGGAGAGAAAGCTGAGGTGGGCTATGAGTGTGGATTATAAAATTCTGTGCATGGTGGATAAGCTCCGTGCATACCCTTTGTTCACCAGATCCTACTAATCCTTTCAAGAATTGGAGGGCGCTCCGGTACTGCTGAGAGATCAGTATAATATAAATAAAAATGGGTAGGTCAAATCAAATCGGGGAACCACTGAGCGACAACAGCCACCTAATTACATTAGAATTTTCTACCTGAATGCTCTTGATTTGAGATTTGTTTGTAATTTTTCTCAGGTTTGTACTTTTTTAATAGACCCTGTTTGGGCTGCTTTTCAGTGTTCGCGAGCCATATACTAGCACACTGGAAAGAGTTTGAACTGTTTAGGAAGAAAAAGCACCTTAGCTGAGACTTGGTGGTGTGATTAGGGAGTTTCCTTGTGGGTTTTTTTTTTCTTTCCTTGTTATTCCTGGTATATGGAAAGGCGCACACAGAAATAGCTGTGAGGTAGCAGCCTGTTGGTAGAACTTGTCAGCTGGTTTTTCCCAGGCTGCTTACCTGGGGAGGAGGTAGAGGGGGGCTTGAATCCAGGGTATGAAGGTTACTAGTTTAAATTGAGGCAACCGGACACTGGTAGTTATTTGGCACAGCAGAATCGTGCAAATTGTGTTGGTTGCGTTGGGCCAACTGACGAGCTCGTGATTCTCAGTGCCTGTTGTGATGGTGGAGGAACTAGATGTATGTTTCTTACAAAAGAGCTGTTCCAAACGTGTTATTTGTTAATAAAATGGAACATAAAACTCCAGGGCTTTTTAAAGTCAAATGTTATAAAATTAAGTATTCCTTGCCTTAAAGGCAAATAGGTATTTTTTGTGTGTTTATGAGGAGATATAAAAGTTAATTTGATAATTGTCACTGTCGAGATTAGTAACTGGAATCTTTCCACTTAAATTTAGTAACGTTCTGCATTGCTCCACAAAATGGGGTTTCATTAAATTTGTGCATTTCTCAGTGAGAACTTCTTGACCTTGTCAGGTAGCTCTGATTTTAGCAGGTGGCTCCATTTCCCAAATAACTGGAAAAAAAGGCAGATTCTGAATATCACTTGTACAGAGGATACTCACATACTCACGTACTTTGAAACTTAATGCTCTCGAGGACAAACCTGCAGATCCTAACCTTGATGAGCTGCAAGCTGGTTTCATTGAACTTGTACTTGCATTTAAATGCTTAATGACATATGCGAAGTAGGTGCAATTCCAAGGCTGATGTCTTATGACTGATAGAATTATTATTTCTGCGTACGTCTGAGGATCAAGCCTGAAAAATGTAGGACTAGAAGACAGAAAATGGGGCTTTGAAAGGTATCAGCTCTTGCAAGAAGCGTGGTGTAGCATTGCCAAGCTGGTTTAGCACTGCAGGAAGTGGTCGTAACAGTGTCAATACTGAAGTGAAGTTTAATCAGTAATCAGGGATATTGTACTGTATAATTTTTAGTCTGATAACATTCTGTTCATCCTGCCTACTCAGTCGGTAGGTAGCTTATTTCTTTAAAGAGGCAACCATGTTTCATTCTATATTTTCTTAGGATAATTATGATAAGGGATAGCACATAGATAATGCCTGAGCTGGTACTGTTTGTTAACATGGGAGATTTAGGACCAAACAAGTCAAAGCTGTGTTTCAACTTTCCAGAGTATGACCCATAGGATTAAATGTATATTCAGCCTGGGTTTGGGTGGTGGTTTTTTTTTTGCATTTCTAAGCATTTGTTGCTTTCTAAAAAGCGTTGGTCAGTCTTACTAGTTATGTGGAACTCTTCATCTCATTAGTGCAGATAGATTTGGTAATTTGCATTTCATTTTCACCATATATAAATACCTAAACAACACAAGCTAATGGATTAAGCCTTAAAAATGTAGTTAACATTTGCAGGCAAAAATCTGTAGTGTATCTTTTAATTTATTATTATTATTATTGTTTCCTATAACCCAGGTATTTTACTCTTTAAACAGACTTCAATCAGGAAAAAAAATAAACAATGAATTGTTTACTGTTTTAAAAGCTGTGGGGAAAATATATTCTCATTAACCTAGCATATTTCTAGTAACTAATATTATGCACAGGTGTAATGATTGTTTAAGGTTCCCTCTTTAACTTTTATAAAGTTTCTATTAACTAATATTAGTTCAGTTGCTTCCCAAGTCCACTATTTTAAAAAGTGAATCTTAAAGAGAATGGAAGTCTTTTTGTAATGTAACTACCCAGCATGTATTCATTAGATAATTTTTATGACCTAAGTTAAATTATGCCGATGCATAACCGGTTGCTTATGATGAACTAATTTGCAAAAAGCTTCGAAAGCATGAGTAAAAGGAATTTTCTTCTCCCCTTCCTTCGTAGTGTTCAGTGTGGATTGCAGCACAGTCGAATGTCCTCCTGTTCAACAAGTTGTTTGCCCACTGGATAGCTATGAAACCCAAGTCAGGCTGACGGCTGATGGCTGCTGTACCCTGCCCACAAGGTTGGTGTCTTGATGGCTGAGTGTTTTTTAACTTGTTCTCTACAATTCAAGTACTATAAATGCAGGATAATAACGCAAACTTCTGTGGCAATAAATGTTACTACAGAATAAAAAACACATGAAGTAGGTTAAAGGTGTATCAGGCTGATGGAAATGCGAAATCTGTCTTTTTGAAGCAGAAGAAAATTCTTCTCAGTGCAAATGCGTGAAGCTGACTCTTGCTAAAATTACTTCAAGGGATTTGTGCCTCTATTTTTTCAATGTATTCGATTAATTTTACAAGCATAACTTTTTTTGAGAAACTTTGGAAAGTCTTTGATGATGGTAAGGAGGTAAATGATGGAGATGGCAGAAATGCCAGAGAAACACTCGCCTAGTTAAAGAAAAAAAGGTATTTTTTTTATGTGGAAGACCGGTGTAAGAAGCTGAAAGACGGCAGCTATCTGGAACTGTGGGGAAGTTTCAAGTACTTGCTTCCATTTTACTTCTGTTACTCCAGTAGGTATAATTTATCTCCATTCAGAAAAATAAGACAATCTGGAGTTGGTTTTGTTCCACAAATCTGCACCACTGTTTCAGCTCCTGTTTTTACAACAGACTTCCCAAACCCTGATTCAGCAATATGCCCAATAAATATGAATTCAAGCAAAAAGTACCATCGCAGATAATATTTTACTTAAAAAAGAAAGTATTTCTTGTAGATGCAACTAGTGGGTTTATTTGGTATGGACATGTTTGCACCGTACAGTATTGCCGTGTTCTCAACCCCTTGTGAGATTGTAAAGGAGTGATGAACTTGTAAAGAATTCAGAAAGTAGGAACTGGCAAAGGTTGTGTAATGAATCGGGGATCTTCCCTGTTGGGTACCCTCTGGGCACACATTTAATATGGTGACTTCTTTGTAACTGTTGTTTCCATGAAATACGAGGGTCTCTTATTCCATGGAGAGTTAAAAATATATCTATTTAAAAAAAAAATTAAGACAGGAAAAGAGATGTGAGGAACTTTGTGTAGTGCCGTAATCCTCTCTATTAAAATTTGAAAACATATTTCTAAATGCAACAAATTTTATTTGTAATTATAGAATATACATAGTAATCTGCTACTTAAAAATACTTACTATCCCTATTCAGTGAATGCTACAAATGTTCTTTCATTCAGAGTTGTTGTTTTCTTTTCTGGTTGGGTTTTTTTGTTTGTTTGGTTTTGGGTTTTTTTTCCTGAAATTTTGGACCAGAACTTGGTATGGATTCTCAGTATCCTCCCTTTTATTCTTAAACATATTCTCATTAACCTTAGTAGGAATTGCGGTAATTCCACATTAGTTGAGAGTTGACCCGACTAGTTGGGATTGCAGAGGAGGCTGTAGATTTTAACATTGCTGCCAGTACAGCTCAGCATGTTCAAGACAACTGGAATACAATGCTACCAAGGACTGTATTTGGAAAGATAGATTATAAAGTCAAAGAAGCAATCTCAGATTAAAATTTCATAAATTTCTAGTTTAGATTAACACTCAGAAACATTGACACAACAGAAAAATTAGTGGTAGATTTTTATTTCCAAATCTGTTTCAACGTGATGGATTAAAGAGTGGTGAATAGGCCAAATTATTTTTGTTTCCCAAATGTAAAATTGTGTTCCATTTTTCTACAGTCTAGTATAAGTTGTGGTTTGATTTTTCTGTTGCTTGGGTCGAGGGAATGAAAAAATATCCACTTTATTCTGTGTAGATGGTAACTTCAGTGTTCTTTCTATCAGGGTACGTAGAGTACTGAGAAAATAAAACTTCATTTACTTCAGAAAAATGACTACTGGAAATATTTTCTATTTCTAGCACACACATGGGAACTGATGTTATATAAAACACCTAGAGCAAACATGTCCTTGAAAAAATCTTTTTATTTCTTTGATAATGTTTAAAAATAAAACCAGCTGGTTTGCTGTGTGTTCACTGTAACTGATGCAGCTCTAGAGTTTGTGAATTATTAGATAACTGTGAATCGCACGGGAACCTCTTGGAAATCAGATCACTGTGCATTACTGAGATCAGAGTTTTAACAAGAGATCGGGGCTGGGATGGGTGAGTTCTCGGCTCCTGGAGTCTTATGATCGGATCGGGGTTTCTGAGGTTTGTGTGTGTTGATATCTCTGTCCTCCTTGATGTGTAAAACTGGAAAAAAACATAATTAGCATAACGTAGGCCTAAGTCTGCAGGCAGGTTGAAACAATTATAAGTGTTTTATATTCCACCATTAATTTTTAATTTTGTGGCTCAGTCTGTGTTGCTGAATTATGTATTAGGTGGGGTGCTAGATTTTTGGATTGCCTTAATTCAGCCAAAGCAATAATGCACTTTTTAATAGAGTAGATGAGAAGAAAAGACGAAAAGCTGCATCTGGCAGCAATAAGATCATATAGATGCTTTACATGTCGTACGCCAGCTAGAAATGTATTTAGTTATTTAGGTTTTAATATACTGCCGTGCTTCTTAAGGAAGACAGTGCCATAGCTGTCATTCATGTGCCATAGGTAAAGATATAAAGGTATAAAGGTATGCAGGCATGGGGATAATCAGAAAAGAAAGATTAGATGAAGGTTAGAGGGAAGATAATATATGTATGAAAAGAGAGAGAGCAGAAAGGGGATCTAAGTTCAGTTACTTGGAACATGAAAATCAAAGCATTTGAATTCAGGTTCAATGTTTCCTCAGATTTGAGGAAACATTGGACCTTGATATTCGAAGCCAGGGCCTCTATCCCACGCAAGACTTGCTTTTCAAAACTGTAGAGAAAGTCAAAGCGCAGATTTATGAATGAATGACTCTACATTGGGAAAAGGGGATGTTTTTCCTTAATTCTGGAATTTCTTACTAAACTAATTCTGAAATATTACCATTGCATTGACTGTGATTCAGTTTAGAATCACCTAAATCCATATCGTATCTCTTTAATCATTAGAATTAAGTTCAGAAGTGGCACTGTATGACTTAATGTACATTTGAGAACAATTTATTAAAAGCAAAGACTATTTCATAAGGTCATAGTCTTCAGACTTCATGAAACTATTTTTGTTAATGGACTTCTTCAGGAAATTATTATTATTTCTTTCATTTACTGCCACTAAAATAAAGGCTTAATACCAGCAGAACCAGAGAGGTGTCGGGGCAAGCATGACGATTAAGGGTGGATGGCATCTCACTGACTCTGCTAACACGTAGCTGACAGCTTCACATACAGCAGGACCAGATTGACTTGTCTCGCCCATCTTGGTCTTGGCTGGCTTCTTGTATGTCATTTGCTAGGAAAACAGAGATCCTGAAGTCTGGTATTAAGATGGCATTTGTAGTACGAGTGAGCTCTTGAATGCATATTCATAATACTGAAAACTCTAGCAATACCAGGGGAAAAGTGGGAATAGTAAACAAACATCTGATACCCTAAGTTCTTGTACTTGCGTTCAGAGATTATATTTAGTTTCACACTGATTTCTAATGCAATACTGCAAACAGAACACCCTACTGATGGGGCGTTAATATCAAAATAGCAGTTGCTTCAGCTTTCATCAGGCTGTCATGAAATACTAACCTTAAATTTCCCGCTGTTAGGTTAGGAAAGCTAAACGATATGTCTGTCTCCAGTCTTGATAAAGATGCTCCCTTCTCCAAGGAGCTTATCAAATAAGAATGTATTAGAGCTCTTACAGAGAACATGTTATCACAGTTTTGTCACGCAGTTAAATGAAGGGATGATCAATATGAAGTGTACAGAATCCATTATCTTCGGATGTGTCCAATTTTTCCATTGTGAATGAATTTTCTTCAGATTTTCAGATCACTTTGAGAATTTTTTTTTTTGTAAGTGTAAAAAACTGTTTAACTTTTTATCTATGAAGAATGAACTGTACCAACGGGAGCTGGTATCAGTGATTAGTGTTGGCTTAATATCTGTATTGCTCACATGGTTTTGTACATTTTTCATCGGATTATATACAAAGAAGTAAATGGCATGTTTGGATAGCTTTGCAGTGAATATTTTTGGATTATCTTTTTTTCCTTCTGGCTGCTCTCTTTGTTAGAATTGGTTGTAAATTTAGTCTTTACTAGGTCTCCTCTTCTTGCTCTAGTTTTATCCTGTTGCTTCTGTGCTCTTCTCCCTTGATGTAATCTAAGTACAGCCTTTTCCCTTGCTCCAGTTTCCATTCTCCCTGCTGTTGCCAATTACAAATCTTGGAACTTCAAGATTCATTCAGTGCTCTGTTATTATGGAGATCTTTTTTTCAGCTATTTGTGGTCAGCCTGTTAATAAAACCAGACAAACCAAGAAACTTCAGGAGAAACAGAAAGATATTGTTACTGTGCCAATATTAAAAAGAACATTAAAAGCCTGGTTATCTTGACATCAGTTCTGAGAAAAATAGCGGGAAACTGATAAAGGATTGAATTGAGAAGGATTAAAGGATACAATTATAGCTAAAAGCCACCAGTGTTACTTTGACAGGGGCAGTTTTATGAAACTTGATTTTGTCTTTTGAAGACAGCAAGCTTGCCTTAAAACTCTGACCATCAGAGCACCTTCTTTCTCAGTTTCTGTCTTCTGTAGTCACCAGTCCCTTTCCTTGGGTTGGATTCTAGCTTTAAAAAAAAATAATAGGGCTTTTAAATTAATATAGCCTTACAAATCCTCCCCTGGATTTTGGAAGTGAATCAGTCCCGATGAGTTGGCGTCATGGTCCTTTACCTCCTGAGGTGAGCTCTTGCAGCGTGCACATACTGGCTTGAATATCTTGCTGATAGTGTAGGATATAATAATATCCTTCTGAGAGGGGAGAAGCATCCAGGAATATGTTTGCTAAATCCCAATAATAAGTTTGCTTGACATACTTATTTAAAAAGCTCACACCAGAAGCCTGAATATGTTCTAGACTAGAAAAAGTTCAGAATTAATTTATATATGTTTATCCATCAAAATCTCCAGTAGTTTATTTTGTATCTGAGTCTTAACTTCAAAAAAGCAGTTTGAAGGTTATGGTAGGAAAAGACAAATGTAAATAAAGGGTAACAGAAGCAGATAACGAGTTTCAGCAGGACAGAAACTTTAAGAGCAGTGAACTGTTTAATAGACCTAAATGAAGCAGGACTACAAGTTACTGACTATTTCATATGTCAGAAAAGTGAAGCAGAGCTTTTTACAGATACCGTCTTGCAAGATAGGAGCCCAAAAAAGACTTGGGCTTGAGGGATGAGCGAATGAAGACTCTTTGGGCTGGACCATTTCACTATCGCTTAGTTACAGATAGCTGGATGGTGCTGCAAATGCAAAACTCTTCAGCTGGCTCCAGTAGCGTGGAGGAGCAGGATTATCGGTTTATTGTGTAGAAGAAAACCTCTGAAAAAGTTTCTTAAATGAATTGGTCATAGAACTTTTTTTTTTCCTTTGTTTGAATAGTCTTTTCCCTGTTGGTTTCTCTTTGTATGTGGCTAAAATGTCTCAATCTGGGGCTGCTGTGAATGGCAGCGCCGTGGTTTGGTCTGCAGTGTGGTAAAGACATGAAATGTGCTTGACCAGAAAAACTGTTAGTTCTCTGGACAGGATAGTAAAATATGGTTTTACATTGTAATCACCTACTCAGTCCTGTTGGAGGGTCATTTATATGTGCATTTTGTTTTCCCCAAACATAAAGCTTTATTTAGAAAACAGCCCAGCTGTGCCTCTGCTCCCTCCCCCCCCCCCAATTCTTAAATGCTTACATTTTTATACAGTTCAAGAAAATGAGTAATACTTTGATGTAGTAGCAAATCATTTATATACCCAAAGCTGATACTAAGCTTTATTTGGATGGAAATTGAATAAAACTTAGAACAGTACAAAACCAGAGTCTATTGTCATATTTAATTAGTAAAATTAGCTTTCAGGGGATGAAATAGTAGGAAAAAGAGTAAATTTACAAAACCATGTTTCATTTTGAGAATCACAGAATGTTTTGGGTTGGAAGGGACCCGTAGAGGTCATCCAGTCCAACCCCCCTGCAGCAAGCAGGGACAACTTTAACCAGATTAGGTTGCTCACAGCCCCGTCCAACCTGGCCTTGAATGTTCCCAGGGATGAGGCCTCCACTACCTCTCTGGGCAACCTGTTCCAGTGTTTCACCACCCTCATTCTAAAGAATTTCTTCCTCATAGTCAGTCTAAATCCACACTGGTTTAGTTTAAAACCATTACCCCTTGTCCTGTCACAGCTGGCCCTACTAAAAAGATTGTCCCCACCTCTCCTGTGGGCCCCCTTTAAGCACTGACCGGCTGCAATCAGGTCTCCCCGCAGCCTCCTCTTCTCCATGCTGAACACCCCCAACTCTCCCAGCCTGGCCTCACAGCAGAGGGGCTTCAGCCCTCGGATCATTTTAGTAGCCCTCCTCTGGCCCCGCTCCAACAGGTCCATGTCCTCCTTGTGCTGAGGGCTCCAGAGCTGGATGCAGGGCTCCAGGGGAGGTCTCCCCAGAGCAGAGCAGAGGGGCAGAATCCTCTCCCTCGCCCTGCTGGCCACGCTTCTCCTGATGCAGCCCAGAGTAGGGTTGGGGCTGCCAGCGCCCGTTGCCGTCTCATGTCCAGCTTTTCATCCACCAGCACCCCCAAGTCCCTCTGGGCAGGGCTGCTCTCCATCCTTTCCTCCCCCAGCCTGTACTGATACTGGGGGTTACCCCGACCCAGGTGCAGGACCTTGCACTTGGCCTTGTTGTACCTCATGAGGTTCACACAGGCCCACCTCTCCAGAATAATCTATTAATTTAAGAAAAACACTCTTTTGCATCTGTCCTGTACTAAAATATTTTTAACATGAGTGTACTTTATTTAGCAGTTCTAAAGATGTTATTATTTGTAGTCATTTGTTTCCACTAGAACTTTGTGCTGTCTTAGGCACAATATAGATGCCACTTGAGAAATTAATCATTAGCAGTTTTATTTTTCAGAAAACTTGTAGATACCAGTTAAGTCAACCGTGCTGTCTTTTCATGGTAGTGAACTGAAGGAGAGGTTCTGTGACAGCTGTTTTTGCAAAAAGCACACATCTTCAGAGGTCATTTAAATTTATTTATGATTTTGTTATCCTTCTAGATTACTTTGCCCAGTAAGCGATTGCTTTTAATGTACTTTATGCCCTTTTATGACTCTTGGACCTGTTGTCATTGTTTTATCTATTGTGTCCACGACCTGTCACGGCATTAGGCCTCCCAGCCAATATTCTGTATTTTATGTTAAACTAGTGTCTAGGGAATCCTAGTGGTAGCTACACATAAACCAGCACAGTTCTTTTCTTCTCATTTTGTGGCAGCCACCAGGATCGTAACTGGGGAGTCTATAGTTGTAGTTCTCCTTTAAGCTATTACCAGTTTATATTTGTGTTATAATTGAGAGTATCCACACACAGCTAGTTGGATAATGTTTTCCTTCTGATAGCATCTGTAGAGGAAGGCTCTGAGTCCCTGACTACCTTTGCATCTGTCCCACTCAATAGGAGGAGTAAAGTGCACCCTTTCTGTTGATTCTTCTTAGCTGCTTGGCTGGGTCAGATCTTTTTTATATCATTCCTTATCAAAATATGACATGATTCTTGCATGTTTATCTAGATTCTTTTCTTAGGTTTTCCTGTCTTTGGAAGGCCTTAATTTTATGTTACATTGTTTGGGTGTTCAGTAGAGGAATCACCTCTTCGTTTTTCCCAACCTTCTTCTGAGGGCAGTCATGATTTTTCAGGAGACGTAACTTTTTCTCTTTTCCCCCTGTACCAGTCACTTCTCTTAGGCAACTTGTGCTGATACAGAGGTCTCCCTTGTATTTGTTCTAGAATTTTAGATCCTTCTCCTCCACCCATCTCATCTTCAAGAAATGGTATCCAAGAGAAAGTGGTTGTGGATCCCAGTTTTTGTTAAAGGAAAGTTCAGCTGGAACTAGTAAGACCAAATACAAATCCAAGCGCCTGTATCTTCCTGAGGTTTCTATTCAGGGCTTGACTCCTGAGAAATCTGGGTAGGTGGACCAAAGGTCTAACAATAGCATGTTAAGAGTTCTGCAGAAGCTTTGCTATGCCTTCAGTTCTTTCATCAGCATCTTCGGAACTCTGGTTTCTAGCTATCACGTCCAACTTGCTCAAGTTGTTCTTCCTGTACTTTAGCAGACCACTTTGCCATCTCAAGTACCTCTGACCGTCCAGTGCTGTAACACTTGGTGTTGAATTGGAGACTCTGTTGCTTACTAAAGAGGCAGGTTTTGTATCAAAGGAAAGCTCTACATTGATGCCACTTGAATCCATTGCATGTCAAGCTCAGGCTTGCAGTAGGGTTTTCTTGTTTTAACAGTTGATGAAAAGGCTAAATAGAACACTGCAATTTTTTGGAGTTTCATAATATCTGGAAATAGGTGTGTCCTGGTTTCGGCTGGGATAGAGTTAATTTTCTTCCTAGTAGCTGGCATAGCGCTGTGATTTGGATTTAGTACTGGAAGAATGTTGATAACAGACTGATGGTTTAGTTGTTGCTAAGCTGTGCTTAGACTCGTCAAGGACTCTTTCAGCTTCCCATGCTCTGCCAGGTGCATGGGAAGCTGGGAAGGGGGCACAGCCAGGACAGCTGACCCCCACTGGCCAAAGGGCTATGCCACACCACTTGACATCGTGCTCGGGGGGAGTTGGCTGTGGGGAGAGCGATCGCTGCTCGGGACGGGCTGGGCATCGGTCAGCGGGTGGTGAGCAATTTGCATTGTGCATCACTTGTTTTGTATATTCTGTATATTCCCTTACCATTATTATTATTATTATTATTGTTGTTATTCTTTTCCTCTGCTGTTTAATTAAACTGGCTTTATCTCAACCCATGGGTTTTACTTTTTTTCGCCCCAATTCTCTCCTCCATCCCACTGGGGAGGTGGGGAGCGAGCAAGCGGCTGTGTGGCGTTCAGCTGCCTGCTGGGTTAAACCACAACAAGGTGTTTCAGCACGTTCATATATTTTGGTCTTTAAAGTGAAAGCCTCAAAAGTTAGGGAACAGCAAATATTCTTCCCAGGAAAACCATTTTTTTCCTTCAGGTCTGCTAAGAGAGAAGGTGGTATTTAGTCCTGTTTAGAGACTGCACTGTACTGAATATCCACAAAGAGCAAGGATAAAAGGGCACATGTGTGGTGTGATGTGACCTTTATAGGTGACCCATGTTCCATGTCCATCTTTTCTATGTTGGTTTTCCAGGAGATGTAATGAATTGCTGAATTTAAAGTCCCCTTCTTCCTCCCTTACTGCAGCTGCCTCAGCAATTCCTAGATGTTCTCAGTGTGATGATAGTTATTGCTGCCTTGGTGTCCAGCCTCACAATGTGGGTTGTTTTGGCATGCAGCCATATATTCCTGAAGTCCACAAATGAGAAAAAGCTTATAGGTTTGGTTTGGTTTGGTTTTTTTTTTTTTTTTTAAAGCCATCTCAATAAAACTTGAACAGAAGATCTTGAAATGCAAGACATGTCTGGAGCCTGGTGGCTGACTTCTGAGTGTCAGAGACCTCTAATAAAGAGAGGAAACATGAGAATGTTTTCAGAAGAAAAAGCATGTGAATGTTCTGCAGAAGAAGCTGTAAGACATTGTAAATACAGGGGTCCCTGCTTGCATCTTTTATAAGATCAGCTTTATGCACCTGTATTCTATGTTACAAGTACGATTCTGTGCTCTTCCACCAACTCCCAGGAAGTATTGAACTGCAAAACCTTTCAAGACAATGCTACCTAAAAGAAGGAGCACCTTTCCCATAAGAAAAAAAAAAAAAACCAACAGCATTTGCACAAGGGGAGGTACTGATCATAGTTTATGCAAGCAGCTTCCTTTTTTATGTATGAGTTTTTATGCAGAAGTATATGTAGTACTTGAGTCTAACCATGTGCTGTGTTAATGGTACGTTACTCTTTCACTGTTAAGAAGAAAATTTAACCCAGATAAATTAAAGTAACTCTTCATTCTCTCTACTTTTAGATGGTGTTTTATGCCTGGGAGTAGAATGAGGTTGTAGTGTCTATAAAATTTGGTTTTGTTTGCATTCTTGACAAGCGAGCTGGTGTTTGAACTCTTTCAATTTATAATAACCTGCTAGACATGTCTTTCTGTTACAAGTACTGGTTTTCACTTGTCAGTCTAAGAATTAGTGAATACCTTGATCACACTGAATATTGCACTCCCTCCTCCCGCCAAGACTTCCCACTCTATTTTGTTCCATTCCTTCTACTTAATCAGCTATTAACTTGTTTGGAAATTGAATAGGTTATTTAGTTCAGAATAATTTCAAACTTGAACAGGCAAATTTCTGTCTGTATCACAGAGATCACCGACGTCTTTGACCGTTGTCTTCAAACTCACAGCTGCACAGATGCCTAGGGAGACCCATATAGGTAACAAAGCAATAGAATTATCACTTGGATGTTTGCGTTTTAGAAGGGAAGTGGACTTGAGAGTTTCCTAGCAGTTTCCAACAGTACTCGGAGCACATGAGAATATCAACATTAACGAGGTTACATGAAAAGAATTTGAAGTGGTGTTTCCTCCAGAAAATAGCAGGAAACATTGTGTCAGACTTCAGCAGCCACAAATTGCTGCTTCCTTTTTTCCTTATTAAATTATTTTAAAAGTGGAACTGAAGCTTGTGGGCTGATTTAAAATTATAAGTAGCTTCTTGCTACTCTTCCTTGAAATGTCACTGGTAGAATTTCAAGAATCTCGTTTCTAGAAAAGGGTTACAGTTCTTGCATACATGGTTCCCACTAGATGGAAAAGGTGTCATTAATTGAATGGAGTTGTTTGGTTTCAGAAACACTGGGATACTGGAGCAATCTTCTGGCCTCATTTTTAAATTTAGTCCCTAATGGAATAAATTCAGAAGCTAAATGATCATCTGATGGTTTGCCACATTTTTAGGAGGGGCATATTTCCCCCTTCTGGGCAGTTTGCTTTCTGGTCTCTCTCATATGAAAACAGCACGGAACAGTTCTCAAACAGAGTTTTAGTCAGTTTAGCCTTCCTAAACTTGTACAGAATTGTCTTCAGAGGTATGAGAAAGGTGTTTAATACCGTCAATGGCATGGAAAACCTAAACATGGAATAATTACTGGGGTTTTTTTTCTTTCAAAGAATGTTAAGTGGACATCAAGTTAAACAATCAGATAAGTGAACAAATAATGTATTTTGGGATTGTTGGTGGGGTTTTTTTGCTTTTTGTTGATGTTTTTCATGGTTTTTGGTTTTCTTATGTTGAGTCCCTAATGGCTTAGTTTGAAGGAGATATGTCATTCCAGGAGTAAGAACGTTTGGAGTTACAGGAATATTGAAGTTAGTGAATTGCTTATGAAACTATTACTAGTAAATGATTTTTGACCTGAAGTATTCAGGAATTGTGTTTTATTTGAAAGAGGATCAGATATTTATAATTCCTCATTAAAAAGTAGTGAAAAAAGAAAATTATAAATAGACTCCAGATAACTGACATTTGAATAATATCTTAACTAGTATCTTCTTTGGTTTTGAAATGTTTGTTGCATTATGAGGGTGAGGCTGATAAAGCTAAAGAAAGAGTAACTGAGGTACATAGTGGTAAAAAGCAAAGAGAACTTCAACAGAAAAAAAACCATAAGCTGGTACGGCAAAACTTGAGAAAAATGCAGGGTTAGCCTGGTTTATTGTGTTTTATTTCATATACTGTTGAATTCAAAAGGCTCTATACATATGTCAGTGTATTTGAAAAAAATCAGTGCACTTGAAAAGTCAGTGCACTTGGCCAGTGGTGGTGTGCCAACTGGTTCCATGGCGTGACTCTTCTGTGACAGTCCTCTTTTCCTCTCTCGTCCCTCTGGGGAACAGACCGGTTGATTTAACGTTAGTCAAATGATGAAATCAAGTCTTTTAGTCATAATTAACTCTTTGGATTCCAATAAGCCTTGGAAAGATGGTAATCTACCTGATGTGAATGCTGTTTTTATGGCTTTTTCCCTTGCTTAGCATCTGTTTGCTACTTCCTAGCACTAATAATATGCAAAAGATGCACAAAACCCATTCACTGTCACAGTATCTTTAATTAAAAGCTAGGTAGTTACCTTTTGTAATATTTAAATGTCCCCTGTGTATAAAGATCACTATACTCATGGAAAAATGCACTGTTATATTGGGTATCTGTTTGTAACAATATCCAGAATTTTAGAAAGGAGTTCTTATTTGGGAGCACACTAGCTTTAATTTCTTGATAAGTAAAGCTCCTGGAGAGTTAGAATAGGAAGAACTTCCATGTGAGTCAGTTCATATAGAAGTGATGCAAAACTTTGGAGCATTTGGAAGTGGTCCAATAGTAAGTGTTGTATGCAACTTCCACAGTTGTTCTGCCATCTTTTTCTCCGGGTTTGTTATTGATCTCTAAAACGAAACACTAAAAGCTTTCCAGGAAAAAGGAATATTTTCATTACTGACTTGCTTAGTCATATCTTTAAAACTGAAAATGTAAAATGTATAAAACAGTGACCCTGAACTTGTGGGCAAAAACTCTCCAGTCTGTACGTCTTTAGGATTTAGGAAGATTTAGGAAAATTCTAGCTGAACTGCTTGGGTGGAGATGTCCCAATGGCTTTGTCTTTGCCTGTAGTGTCACTTTCTGTAGGACTGGAGTTTCTCTTTTCTAAGACCTGCATTTGGTTGAATCCTTAAGCTGTATTTTGACCAGTTTAAAACTCATCATCATGCCTACTTAACTCATGTCGTGGCTTCAAGTGTAAATAATACGGACATAATCCTGGGCTGATTTCATGAGATTGCTATGTTAATATTTCATTTTGGATGTATCGTCATCTCTTCTACCTTGTGCTTGCTGGTGGGGAGGGTCTTGCATTTACTCTCTTTTCCTTGCCACAGGTTCATCAAGCTTTGGTAATGCTGGGAGTTCGGTTGTGAAAATTGCTTATTTTACAGTATCCTTAAGCATTTATATTATTAACGGATCTGTGGGAGTTTTCTCTACTACGTTTAGGTAACATCAGTCCTAATAATGTTAATGCACGTTGTATTAGATTCCTGCAAGGAAAAAAAAAAGAAGGGCCGAGATAAAATCTCCACAGGAATGTGGTATATGTTTCAGGCATGCTTTTCTCTAGTCTCAGTGCTTCAGACTTAATTTTGTTTTGATCCTCAAAATAAATATCCCTCTCCTCAACACGCCCCCACCCCAACCTTCCCATTCACTGATACTAAATCTTTTTTCCAGGGTGCCTGTTCTTATTTTCATAGTCATTATGCCTTGTGCCTGGAGAACTCTTTTGATCCTACCATCAAAACAGCTTTTCTGAGGCTAACCAAGCCCTTCTCTCTTTTCATCTGTTTAATAACAGAAGTAAATGAACCAAGATAATCAGATTTTAAATAAAAATTGTCATTTACAATTATTCAATTTGATTTTTGTTTTTTTCTTCTTCTTTTTCCTTTTCCTTTTTGTACTTTTGGTGACATGAAGGAAAAAGGAAAATGTTGATATAAGAGAAAAAACAAACAAAAAACCCAAACAAAACCCCCTCAAACATAAAAAAAAAAACAACCAAGTAATGAAACTATTTCTGTTTTGAAGAACTTAAAAACTGAAATTAAAAGTCAGGCCATTTTATATTACTGAAGCAGTTATCTTATTCAATCAGTAAAGCATTGGTTAATGAACATCATCTTTTTTCTGGTTCTTCATATACTGAAGTTTCCTTTGCTCAGTTGTTGAAATTTCTAGGGTTATTGTTGTTATTACTTTTTTTTCTTTTTTTAACCTGAAGAACTGGAGACAATTCCTTTCTACCAGTCAGGTTGATTCTGCATGTCCACAATTTCAGTACAGCTGACTTCTTACTTGGATTCTTGGTTCTTTCCAGGCCATCCCCACCACCCTTACAGGCTACGCTCAAGTGAAGTCTCTTGCATGACTGTTTGAGTCTCCTTTTTTTCTTTTTGGGCCCTCTTGTTAGGGGACATTGTACTCTCTTACAGGACTCTTCTTCCTTGTTAAAAGGACATGTTCTTCTTGACCTGACTTGAGTGCTGTTATGGTATAACATCCCAAGAGATGTGTTTTCTTAGAGCCTGTGCTGATAAGACGTGTGAGGGACAGATGCTGGGTGCCAACTTCTCGGTGCTTCAAGTGCTGACCTCCCTTTAATCTTGAAACTTCTGGATGCTACCACGCTATTTGATGTTTCAGTGGTGTTGCTGCAGGCTGTGTAAAGAGAGAAGGCATCGTATAAAGTTGTCTTCTCTCTGGGACAGTCTCCTTGCAGTAACTCCTGCTGTATCTATTTTCCTTGGGCAAGTTACGGTTTTAGAGGGAGCAGCTCAGAAGCAACATTGAGCCTTACTGATCAACAATCTGAACTGCTAAATTTTGTAGACATTGCTTTGAGAAGGGCCATGGCTGCTATCAACAGGCTTATCACAATCTGGCCTGCTAAACTTCTTCAAACCTAATCCTCACTGCCAAGGCTAAGATAGGCCCTGCAAGTGGAGAGCTGCCTGTGATAGAGCACAGAGCTGGACTACAGCTTCTCTTCCGTCTGTCCCTCTGATTCAAAAGGCACTTCAGAAAAATCTAGTACTATAAAGCTCATTTGCTCTCTTAGTGAGAACTGGATCACGTATTCCAAATTTCCAGATGTTGTCATTTTGGCAGTGCGACAGCCATGCTTGGCTACCAGAATTCCTTGGGTTTCTTCCTGAAAGACTTCTGTCTCCAGAACAATGTTTTCCATGCTAATAGCCTGGACGATGGTCAAAGGTTTTCCTACCAGAGCTGGCTGAAAAGAATGCAGACTATTTAAAAGTCCATCTGAAACCATTTCCTACATTGACATTCTCCTATGCATGGATTACTTCTTAACCAAATGGGAAGTCAATTTATAAAATTTTGGAGCATGGGGTTTTGTTTACTTACATTGTGACTGAGTATGCGAAGCTTTGATTGCTCTGAAGGAGTCTTTTCTGCAGAAGGGAACATTGGCTCCCATCGGTCTTTTAGACACCTTTTTCAGCCCTTCTTCTTGAAGATTGTCCTATCTTAAGTTATTTAATCTGGTGATTAATATTTTTTTGTTGTTTGTTTTTGTGGTGGGGTTTGGGGTTTTTCAGGGTATTTTTGGGGTTTGGGGGTTTTGTTTTTTAAGCAGTTGACTGGGAAGAAAAATAGAGGGGAAAAGTACAAATTATTAATCTAATCACTTAATATTCTCCTACAACTCAAATCACCAATGATAACGAATGTGTGGCAAAGAATAGAGAAGATGCAGGCAAGTCTGAAAAAAGTTTGTTGTGAAGGCAATAAAACCAGGAGTGGTAATTTCAGCTCATGAGACTTGGAAAACCAAGGTCCGCAACTGTATTTCCATCATGTGTGCCGTTTTCTCTGTGAAAGACGCCTGAATTTTGAGGAAGTTTGATCTACCCATTTCTGCAGAGGTTATCTAGATGTTGACTATAGTCTGGCTGAAGTGAAACCTAGTATTTTTATCTTGATACCCCTTTCAGATTGTGTCTGTACTTTTTTTGTTACATATATTTTAAGAGGTTTTTTTCTTTCTTCAGTAACATGTAGGCACTTATTTTTGTGTTTTGTTCTTCGCACAAGGGAAAAACATCTTTCCAAGCAATGTCTGCTAGATGGGTTAAGGTACAAATTCCTTGAACCTGACAGTGCTAATTGTTCTTTTTTTGCTGATTGCTGGAGGTTGTTTCTTTACTTTTTTTTTTTTTTTTGCCCTCCCCCACCCCCCACCCCGTATCTTCCTTTTATTGGGGCAGCAAAAGGTGAAGTGGTAGTACAGGATTCTGCAAGACTGTGTACAGAGTCATCTTAAAGGGAAGTGGTTGTCACAAATCCTACGGGTTTTTTGATCCTATGTAGTAGAAGCCATAATGCTTTTTTTCCCTTCTACATCTCTTAAGACGAAGGACATAAATAAAATAATTAGATTCCCCCATATTTTTTATTTGTATTTACAAGTAAGTTAAGAAGAAAATGTCAAAATGATAAATAGAACTTTGGTTCCTGTACTCTTACTTTTTTGTTGGTTTAGTTCATTATTTACTGTTGTGGTAAGCATATTATTATCAAAAAAAAATCCTTGAAATGCCTGTTTTAAAGCTGTCACTCTACTGTAGTACATATGTGCACAAAGAGTTAAATTGCTTTATTTTTCTTGACATATTTAATGTTATTTGTGAAATGTGATCTAACTAATACTGTTTTTTCAAGGACTCATTTGCCCATTATAGTAAAACGCTGCTATAATGCAATATTTTAAGAATCAGGTAGTACAATAAAGATTCTGGGAGATTACTTGAATTTACTTGGTTTTCTTCTTGCAAATCTCCTTTTGAGTAATACTTTACAGCAGAGAATATACCAACGTTATCTGCCACTGATGAGGTTAAAGGGAGAGATATTAAAACCCTGCCTGTTCAGAGGTGGCTTTTCCTCATTCATTGAACCCTGTCTGAGATAAATGGCTGTGGGGCAACTAAGGAGAACCAAACTTGCTTTTGAAGCGTAAAGAATAAGCAAATGCATTAAGCGCTGATGATGCTTCTTACTAATGGGTGGTTTAATGTGGGGGGTGGTCCTGGAATACTTAAAATATTTGAAATAGTTATTAACAAGTAGAATTCTTATTTTCATTTCTTCAGCTTATAATTACAGGATCTTCTGCTGAGTTCTTTTTTTCCTTTTGAAATTCAAGTGTATTTGTAGTATGCTAAATTAATCTACAAGGTTTTTTTACCAAAAATCCTGTGATTTGCAATTGAAAAATTTAAGTGCTGTTCCATGAAGTTTCTCAGCTATGCTATGTACATATTTCTTTTTGTTCATTTTATCTTGCATTTTATTGAATCATTATCCCTATAATGTGCCCTTTGTTCAGGACAAGAACTCTGTTAATGTAAACTTATCAAGTCTTAAGCGTTTGACTTTTAAACTATTATGTTAATCATAAAGCAAAGAATCTTGGAAACAAACGTGACTACTGTTTATCTGCATTTTATGTCTTCCAGTTCTTTAGGGTGTTTTTTTAAATAAACAAATAAATGCTACTTACATGGAGAAGATATTCTCCTTAGAATGATCCAATCTCTAAAACTAACCACAGTATTTAATATACCTACCCTCCCACATTATTTGGCATCTCATGTAGTTGGTTGCCCCTCCACAAACTGAGGGCAGCACCATCAAAACCCAAAAGAGAACCTGCAATTATTTACATTTGCTTTAGATCTAACGATTCTGCATGGTCTTCCTTTCTCTTTAATTATTCTCTGCATAAAACTGGGTATAATAGGGGTTTATAATGAGAGAACACTCTCCTGATGAATGGGTGCAGTTACTGCTGTTAGTGTTTCACCAATTTTGATTTTTCAGAGAGAATTGGAGGAGAAGCCCCATTTTGCAAGTTTGGAGAATACAATTATTTTCCAACAATCTGGAGCTACAGTTTTCGACATTTTTGCATACAGCACTAGAGCAGTGTTGATGTTTCACAGTACCACCTTCTTCTTTGCTTGACCAGCAAATGGAGTTTGGGTGGTTAAAAAAACCAAAAACCTTCAGGTTGATAAGCTGTCTTTGTTGTTGGGTTAATAAAACATGATTCTGAGATATGAATATGCTAATACTGGAACTTGTGCTCTACCTTTCCATTTTCCTCTTGCTTATTCTTTCCCTTCATACATGGCTTCATTTATTTATGGGGTTTTCCTTACTGTTCTTTGGTTTCAGATGCGAGTGTCTCTCTGGTTTATGTGGTTTCCCCATGTGCGAGGCAGGCTCCATTCCCCAGATAGTCTCACGTGGAGATGGAACACCTGGCAAGTGCTGTGATGTCTTTGAATGTGTCAATGGTACGTGACGCTTTCTCTTGCACCTGGAGAGGAGGATTTTATCTGTCTGGGGGAGATGCTGGGCATTTGGTTATTTTCACCATGTTGTCAAGATCTAAGAGAAATTATTTTCTTGAGGGTAGTTCAGTAAGAGGGAACTGGAAGTTCTACTGAAAATACTGAAGTGGGAAACTGTGTCACAGAACTGTGTCACAGAATCACAGAATGGCAAGGCTTGGAAGGGACCTCGGGAGATCACCCACTCCAACCCCTGTGCTCAAGCAGGGTCACCCAGAGCAGGGTGCACAGGACATCGTCCAGGCGGGGTTGAATATCTCCAGAGAAGGAGACTCCACAACCCCCCTGGGCAGCCTGTGCCAGGGCTCTGTCACCCTTAAAGTGAAGAAGTTCTTCCTCATATTCAACTGGAACCTCTTATGCTTCAGTTTGTGCCCATTGCCCCTTGTCCTGTCGCTGGGTACCACTGAGAAGAGGTTTCATTTGTAAGTCGTCATGTTGCTTTAATTTCTAAAGCACTTTTACCTGCGACCCAGGGAATTACAGTTTTAGCAAGACTCCCTCACTGCATATTTTTCAGGTGCTCCTTTGCCAGTAATAAACACTAGAGTCCTTTCAGAAGTGAAATTTTTGCTAAGCTCTGCAACTGGGTGTTGCGTTACCCTAAACAAAAGCATGCTGTTTAGACTGGGGGGGTTTGCTTTAAGAAACATTTGCAAAGTACTTTTTAACACCAACGTACCACCCTTGGAAATTGTAAGTCAGTGTAAGAATAGACTGATTCTCATTCTTTGCTTCCCTATATGAATGTTTAGAAAATGTTTAAAAACCTGGAATTCGTTATGCAAGTGACTATATCTCAAGACTGCTCTGTGCTATATATGTAGAACTGCATATATGATGTATATGGTGAGTTGGGAAGAGACTCAGATATTTGACTATTGGTAGACAGATGGGGAAAAATACTCTTGAAGGGTTGTATGCTCAGATATTTCATAGAATCATAGAATGTTTTGGGTTGGAAGGGACCCCTAGAGGTCACCCAGCCCAACCCCCCTGCAGAAGCAGGGACACCGCTAACCACATCAGGTTGCTCACAGCCCCGTCCAACCTGGCCTGGAATGGTCCCAGGGATGGGGCCTCCACTACCTCTCTGGGCAACCTGTTCCAGTGTTTTACCACCCTCATTGTAAAGAATTTCTTCCTTAGATCCAGTCTAAACCTACCCTGCTTCAGTTTAAAACCATTACCCCTTGTCCTGTCACTGTTGGCCCTACTATTTCTGAGCATAAAAAGTTACATGTTGGTGTAATATTTACTAGTTAATATTTATTCAGCACTATTTTATCTTGTTTAGTGGTGCATGTGTCATATGTTTGAAGCAGCTTGTATTTTACCTTCTTCATTGCATGTGCATATAAACATACATGGAGAGACAGACATTTCCCCAGGAGGACATTTGTGATTTTTGCATGTAGTAATATTTTAAATACTCAAACACTGATTCAAAAATAATACTTAGTACATATAATGGGACTTTATATATAAAAATTAAGTTCTTTCATATGAATAGAAAAATTTGCCTCAGGAAGAATCACGGATTCTTTAGCTTTCAGATTAATTCTTTCACTATTTGGGCTAAGATTGTAGATACTGTAGAATTAAATACCACTTACCAAATTTTTGTTGATCTACTAAATGAATATTCATCTTCCTTTGTTTCATATTCATGTCATTCTGTTAAAGTAACATATCTGGCACACCTCACTGCAATCTTTGATTCAGGGTTTGCTTTTTGTGCTTTGAGCAAGAATTGCAAAGCCAATTTCTGATACGATGTCTTTGCTGGTGTGAAACAGCCTCAAAGGTACAAACCGCTTGCCCGTTTCTCTTCGGTCCACAAGTTACTTGTGAGTACCGCTAGCAAAATTGTTGCAGTAGATGCCATATCAGGTGTTAGATGGAGCTGTTTAAATTGCCCACTTATTTTGTCCGTAGTCATTTTCATATCCTACTTCCAAGGAGTTATAATCATTTTTCATGGTTAACAGTGAATTTGGACTGTCTTAGCGCTGTTGCCCCATGTGTTGTTGCCTTATTGCTCACTGTAATTAGCTCCTGAGGTTCAACCTGCTTTGGGATCAGGATTTGCTTCTCGGGCTTTCCCATTCCTAATCTTCACCTCAGTAGCCTATGAAGACAGAGTGAATTGGAAGAAAGAATAGGATTTTTTGGAGGGAGGTTGATGCACAGAGGGAAGCAGAAAGGCCAGATGGGAGGAAAACGAAGGTTTGTAGGAAGAGAGAATCTTTTGCCTTGTTTATCTCCTTAAAACATCGGTATTAAAATATTACAAACAAGTATGAAAATTACTTTTTTAGTAAGTTCCTCTTTAAAAAAAAAAAATTCTGAGAAACCTGAGAAAAATGAAATATTTGGCGTGTTGGGGGGGAGGTTTGGGGAGAGGGGTTGGGAAGGTTTTGGGGGTTGGGTTTTTTTCTTTTTTGGGGGACTTGGGTGGTTTTGGGGGGAGTTGGGCGGTGTTTGGGGTTTTTTTGGGGGGGGGTTGTTTTGGGGTTTTTTTTGTTTTTTAAAAAGGGTGTTTGTCTTTATGCCTACTTAATGTTACAATCTAATTTTTAAAAATACTGCTGTATGACGTGACCTGAAAGTGGTTTAAGTACGTTTAGAAGTGAAAAACTTCCAGGTGAATTATTAATGAAGCATTATTTTGGAAAGAGGAAATAGTTATAAGCCCAAGATGATAAATATGATAAAGATGATGACAGGACAAGGGGTAATGGTTTTAAACTGAAACAGGGTAGGTTCAGACTGGATCTAAGGAAGAAATTCTTTACGATGAGGGTGGTGAAACCCTGGCAGGGGTTGCCCAGAGAGGTGGTGGAGGCCCCATCCCTGGGACCATTCCAGGCCAGGTTGGACGGGGCTGTGAGCAACCTGATGTGGTTAGCGGTGTCCCTGCTCCCTGCAGGGGGGTTGGACTGGGTGACCTCTGGGGGTCCCTTCCAACCCAAAACATTCTATGATTCTATGAAATACTATCATCAACCAGCTTGGAGCAGCTGTGCAACTACTCCCGGGTAGTTCTGTATGTGACAATTGGATTGTGTGGCAGATCATTTGTAAAGAGGACAGAATAGTCATAGAAATTGATCTCCATTTCTTTATAGTTCAGGTTTTTTCAAGTGCATTTTAGGATGGTTAGGTGGTTCTTGTATCAGGGACAAATACTGCAAGCCACACCTCTAAAACCTCTAATTTCCTAGAAAACTAATTCTGACAAGAACTTACTAGATAAATGTCTAGTGCAATGACAAACTGGTTAAAAAAAGTGCATATATATAATCCCTACTATTACTTCTGTCAGTTTAAACTGAAGAGGGGGGGGGGATGTTGTTCATGAGACTGATAGTTAAATATAATATCCAGTTCTGGTTTTTGGAAGGGTCTTGAAATACTAACAAGTGCAGAAGTGATATAGAAGCTATCAGTGACAGATGGAGGAAATATCTTACAGTGATAGGCTTAGATCAGTTTCTTCACTTCATTAAAAAAAAAATTGCCATCGAAGTAACAAGAGCCAAATCTCTAAGATCTAGGACACGCTGTTCTCCGCAGTGAGGGCGGTTAGCTGTTGGCACAAACTGCCAGGGAGATGCTGAATTCCTTATCTTCATCCTTTCCAATTAGGATTAGAGGGTGTCTTAATCAAATGCACGTTAATGGATTTATAGATGGTAAGTGGGGAAGTTGTGTAATCAGTGTTACCAACGAGGTCCATTAGTTAGTTCTGTCTTTGAAAACCTGTGAAAACAGGCAAGAGGACGGAATAAACCAGACATGTGCACAGTCACATTAGTGTCGTTTTCCTGCTGTTATAACATCTATTTAACGTTAGAATTAAATAATTCTATTGGGGGAAGAGGGCAGAGAAAAAACCTGTCAGGAGTAATACTAATCATCTGAGTTACCTTAAAATAAAGGCCTCCCTTATGAATAGGTGTACTACAAAAAATCCGGTTTGTGTATTGTGAGGTGACTAAATGGTGCATTTAGGTAACCCTAATGATGTGCTGAGTGATAGGGGTTGGCCTCTTCTCCCTGGTAACGGGCGATGGGACGAGGGGGAGTGGTCTGAAGTTATGCCAGGGCAGGTTTAGGTTGGACATTAGGAAAAACTTCTTCCCCGAAAGCGTTATCAGGCTCTGGAAGGGGCTGCCCAGGGAGGTGGTTGAGTCCCCATCCCTGGAGGTATTTAAAAGAAGGGCAGATGAGGTGCTTAGGGACAGGGTTTAGTGGTGGGATGGCAGGGTTAGGTTAAAGGTTGGACTCGATGATCTTAAAGGTCTTT
This sequence comes from Butorides virescens, assembly GCA_017310255.1. Taxonomy (NCBI): domain Eukaryota; kingdom Metazoa; phylum Chordata; class Aves; order Pelecaniformes; family Ardeidae; genus Butorides; species Butorides virescens. The sequence goes on along the minus strand of JADKXX010007137.1, from coordinate 182,354 downwards.
TCCAACCAAAGTGATTCTATGATTCTATGATTCTATTCTATAAAGCAGGCCAGCCCTCTGTAATATTTATTGCAAGTATGTGCCAATGGGATAGATGCAGAGCTGCATGTTCAGAGGGAGTATGGGAGGCTGCCTTTGCCGGGTGGGAAAGAGGACCGCTCTTGTTGGGAGCAGCGTTGGCCGATGATGAGGGGCCAGTTAATGGACGACGGCAGCAAAATGCGTGTTGCGTAGAGGCTCTGCAGTATGTTCTCCTCGTTGGTGGGGGACAGATCAGTCGTTCTTTCACAAACGTCCTTCCTGGCTTTAAAGTAAAACTGATTTAGAAGCTCCACGATCTATCTGTATCTTCATGGGGTTATCTCCATTACCAGTGCGCACTGTCTCAAACCAGCCTTTGGTTAATCTGTCTTAGAAAAGCCTATAAATCTGTGGTGAGAGAAACTTCTACAGCAGTTGCTGTGTGCAGATCGTGGAGTAGTTGTCGTTCCTGTTTGATTAGCATATTGACTTACTGCCGTATTTATAATCATTATTTTCATGCTTCAGATTTATATTGGGTGTGTCCTTAAGCTTCCCATCGTGTGTAATCTGCTGTTCCTTATAGTTTGCTATATAATTATGTAAACCAAAATAACACTTACTCCTGCTTGGATCTGGCCCTGATATTTCCATTTAATTGGAGCTTGTTGTTAAGTACCTACCGTCTGTGGCTCTTTAGTCTTTGTGTATACGTTGAGCTGCTTTTTGAAGTTGTTTTTTTTTTTTTTACAGGATATAATTTAGAAAGAGCCAAGAACAATTTTCTCATTGGTGACAAGAAAAAAAAATATTACAGAGAGCTGATGCTCTAATAGTTCTGTGTGACATTTTAATTATCATGAATCTATGCAGAGATCAGAGTATTTATATAAAACTGTTATACTAACTGGAGACATAAATTTGTGCTTTTTAAAAAACACCGCTGATGTTAAAAGAATTCATCATTAAAATTAATGCACAAGTATTGCTGTTGTTAAAATGTGGTTCTTGTCCCAAAGGTCAGTCAATTAAAAAGATCAATTTTAAGGTATGTATTGATTCTGTTATTTTGAGGGAAAGCATCTTTGTAAATAAAATCATTCTGTATTGTTTAAATGGTGGTAGGAATCAAGCCACAGTTCTCTTTTTGATGCAATGTAGTTCTTCTGTCATGATTTATTCAGTATGAGTAGTTGGGCCACCCCATAGCATACCCTGCCTGGTCCCTGGATGCCAAAATGACAGCTCAGGCGACAGTGATGGCTGCAACTTTCTCGTTTCTTGCTCCTTTTTCCTTGTCAGAAGAAAGTTTTTCACTGTTTAATTTGTAAATTAAACCTTGCAACTGTTCAGAACTGTTTGTAGACACTGATTTACAAAGTGATGGTGATTTCATTTTGTCAGTTGTCTTTGCTTAGAAGATGGATGGCTGTTTCTCTTAATCTTCCTTTCTTGATGACCCTCAGGGCAAGCCCCAGGTTGTGCATGTAACAGAATTTTAGCCTGAAGCAGACAGAGAAGCATGAATTGCTAAATTTAAATCTCTGGCTGCCGTAAAGTAGTATAAATTAAAGTAAAGAAGTTTTTCCTCATATTCAACTGAAACCTCTTCTGTTTCAGTTTGTGCCCATTGCCCCTTGTCCTGTCGCTGGGCACCACTGAGAAGAGTCTGGCTCCATCCTCGTGACACCCACCCTTGAGATATTTGTATGTGTTGATGAGGTCCCCTCTCAGTCTTCTCTTCTTCAGGTGTAGATGCATGTAAATAAAATACAAATAAATAAACAAAAGAGGAGGGGTAGCAATTGTCAGGACCACAGCCAGGAAACCAAACTCAAAGCTTTTACAGTGGTTCACTAAGAGTGGGAAGGTTGGTGAACGGGCAGTAGAGACTGAGTTTTAAATAACGTAAGGACAAAGTCTAACCCACTTCTTTCTTTCCTATCAGTTAATAAAAACCAAGATGCTAGATAGATTCTGTGGGACTGATGGTATGTCATATACAAAGAATATTAGATGCCAGACAGTGCAGTTCTGTCTAGTTTTAAAAGTTGTTGTTTTTTAAAAAAAAAGTAAATTCTTCTTTGGTGAAGTAGTAATGTATTTTGCCAAAGTGAATTTTCTTGGTAAGCTTTTCAGAACATTACTGAAGTTCTGACTCTCAGATATTTCTAGATGCTTGAACTTGGAGAAGGGCACCAACACTTTGGAGGACAAGGTTAGAATTAAATATTTTTCTCAAAGAATGGAAGAAATGGTTAGACCTGTTACAACGCCAAACCACGGCCTTGTGTTACAGATTTGGGGGATTCTTTTTTTTTTTTTTTTTTCCCTTGCAATTTTCAGTTTCTCTCATGCAGTGGAGGCTTATCACGGATGTACCGGCCATGAGTGATGGGCTATGCCAGTACCTTTTAGTGGCGCTGAGATGGTTTCAAATGCCCATGTCCTGGGTAATGTGCCTAGGGCTAAACTGAGCGCAACGTGTGTTTTTTCCTGTGATAGACTGACAGAGACTACTGGGATTTAAACACATTCCTCTGTTGTGAGGAACATGGCTGGCTTCCAAGAATTGCTTGGCGATTTTATCGAGAAAATCTGTCACTGTTTGGGGGTTTTAGAGCACAGCCACGGCCCTCGGTGGCCCTGGCTCCCCCTTTGGCTGTCCTGGTGGTTTTCTGTGGTAGGGCTGTAACCTACTGCAGGATATTAAGAAGTAGCACTGCTTAATTTCCAGGAGGTATAGGGGATAGCCTAGAGGAAAGCCACAGAAATGATCAGACACTGAAAAGCATGACCTGATGAAGAAAAAAATAAAATTGAAAGAAATGTGTGCGTTGTATCTGTAAGATAAAATGATGAGTCCTCTTGGCCACAAAGTTGCACATTGGAGGAAGGTAAAAAACAGTAGGACGTACACCTTAAAGATGGGAAACTTCCTTCTTCTTTGTTTGCTGTTTCTGCCTAACCTGTGTTCCCCTTGCTGTGATTCGAGCTCAGTTACAGTAGTTAAAAGTGGAACTGTTTAATAGGCACACTGCAGTGGGTTTTAAAGATTAAGCTGGGGATGTATTAGGTAGAGCTGGTTCTGTTGGGAGATCTTGCCCTGCTCTTTTCCATGATGCAACCTCCCACCCGATAAGGTGACTTGGAAATAAGTCTTCTGTCTCTATGGGGAACACCTCGCAGTCTTGTCTACTGTGTGTAAAAAAGACACTTATATCAACCTACGCGAGAGCTGTCTTCTGAAGCTGCCTAAAGAGTTCTGGATTGGGTTCCACTGCTGAGGTGGGCAGAAAATTTTAAGCCTGTTGTTGAAAGTCGGCGCTGTGTAGATTGTGGCAGCTGGATATAGTAGTGGTTTCTAATGTGATGATATGGACTTTTTCTGCTAGAAACCTTATAAAAATCTGTTTATTTCCATTTTGTTTTAAAGGGGAAATGCTGAATTTGATTTTCCTCAGCATCCCGAGTATGTTTTAATATATATTAAGGAGCACAAGTACCACAAAATAATGTTTCTTTCCTTTAAGCTGTGCAAATATGTATGTCATTGCATCAATTCAGGCATAAATAATTGCATTGATTTACAACTAATAGTTACAGGTTTGTTTTAATTCTGATCTCTCTGTTTCTGGATGACCTTTTCAGAAGATGCAGGACCAAAGGACTTGCAGAATGGTCCTGCAGTTGCCTTAATAGGGAATACACTGCACTAAGCAGTACAACATGAAGACTAAGAACCCAAATATGTGGGTTTTTTTCTATGTAGCTTGTTTTTATATATTTGCAAGGAAACAAAAGCATACAGAGTGTTGTCCTTTAACATTGTTATGGGCAAACTCCAATGAAACGTACCCTTGTCTTTTTTTTAAACTCCCTATCAGTGCAGCTTTTGAAAAATGGAAAGGTTTTCTGTGATTTGTTTATACGGACACAAGATTCAAGCTTATCAGTTTCCTTCCCTTTTATTTAATGGAAAGTTCACAGCACTTGCCCCAGTTCCTTCCAAGAGTCTGGTACAAATCCGTCTGTATGCTGAAGGAACGTCCAAAGTGCTGGAATCACAAACCTTTGAATCCTTTAAACAACAGAAAATTGTTTTGAATCTCGCTTCCACTTCGGGAGGGCTGGAATTTCTGATGCTAAAAAAGAAGATGCCCAAACTTGCCTACAGACAGCGATGCCCGAAGCATCTCATGCGCTCGGCATAGCCATGTGTGGAATTGCTGCCTCGCAGGAGGTGGATTGCCAAGCTCGCGTGTGTTTCTGACCTGTTCCGTGGCTCTAATCAAAGAAAACCACAAGTACTGGGTAACTACAGGAATCTCAATAACAGAAGTTTTCATTCGGGGCTAGTTCAGCCAATAGAACTGTCTTTAATTGGATTGAAAAGTAAAAGGTAAAATACCTTAGAAAACTGCTTTGATAAAACAGATTGTCTCTGTTTGCAGTTCAGATTGGAGATAAAAGTCTTGAGAAATAGGCACGGGTTGTGCCTGGGTAGCGTGAGGCTCCGTGGTTCACTGCAACACCGGTTTCTAGGGCTCTCACTCCCAGGACAAAACGGCCGTGGCTGTGCGATCCGCAGAGCTAAATTTGTGCCAGAACTATTTCTCATTGAACTCTGTGGCAGGAACTTCAGTGCCAACTCGTGTCCAGTCTCTTAGTCATGCTTAACTTTATATAGGAGCAGAGATGTGATATCATCTGTCCTTCCACAGCCAGTATAAACTCAGTATTGTTCCAGGTACCGTCCGCTCTGTCCCGGCTCCTTTCACAGATGGGTGGTTGTACGTCCGTGCTTGGTCTGGATCAATCTTGTATTGCTGGGTTATCTGAGAGCTGGCAGACACTGAATTCGTGTTCACGACCCCAGGGCCTGGGTGTCTGCCTCATGCCCACTGTTTCATTGTGGTAGTCTCTATCAGAAAAGGGGTTTTGGATACATTTGAGCGCTTTGTGCTGTGAAATTCAGTCAATTTAAATTTGTCACGCAGTGAAGCTTTGGTACTTTAAGAATTCTACCTGTAGTATTCTCTTTACTGGCAGAATAGTGAATTCATGGTTACTGGCCTTGAGGAAAAGACACATTTCTTTCATGTCAGCTTTGGGTTCTTTCAATCCTTTGTGGCTGCCATACACAGACCAGTAAGGCAATAAAATTAGTACTTTTTTTTTTTTTTTTTAAAAAAAGGAAGAAAGAACTGAGAGAATCTTCCAGCATATCATGGTGGAAGAAATACATCATTACAACTCCACAGCATGGTGCTCACTCTTTCATTAGGCTGCCACTTTTATGAGTATCTTAAGCTAGAGTTGTTCGTTTAGTGCTTGTTTTGGCTTGACTGAGTCTTAAGTCTGCAGTCTTACATATGGTTCTAACAGAAGTAATCCTTCTCTCATAGCTGGGTGTATCAGCTTAGGTCAATAGTTGAGTATGAGTGTATACACTACCATAAATCTGGACGGTAAAAATACATGGAGAGTGAAATTCTATGGCAGTTTTCATTGTAGGAATAAAACATATTGCTTCCTTTCAGGATTCGCAGTTCCTTGCTTTGTCTTGTGTGGGCATTTTAAAAATGAGTGATAATTCATGGAAGGTGATGTTTCTGCTTCTAACTAGGCAGGAATTCAGATCTACTGTTGGGGGTGGGGGGGGGTGGAATCAGTAAAAATCTGGAAAGCTGCAATGCAAACAGTAAAGTCAGAAGCAAATGGATTAAAGGCCTTTTGAGTTGTGTTGGCACTTTTTCCTTTTTGAGAAGGTTTTTAGGCTAACAGCTTGAGCTACATAAACTTGAAATATTTCTCAAGTGTTTGTTTATGTGAATTGCTTTCTAATGAGGTCATAGCTGTTTTCCCGGACACAGTGGTATTTCCTCCTCTTTTTTTTTTTTTTTTTTTTTATGCTGCTTTCTACATTATGCCTTGAAGACAGAACAGGCATATAAAAATCAAACATTGCTCAGGATGCTTCCAAGTTTCAACTCTAATCCTTTACAATCATATTAAATGACTCGAGGCTGGAGCTCAATATAAGCATACGTAGAAAGAAATGCTAGAGTCCCTGAAATGCTTTCGAGTTTTAAAGAAAACCCATGTCATTGTCAAGAGTAACTCAGATGAGAAGTTTTTAGCCCCCAAAAGTAAGAGGATTGGGATGGGTGGAAAGGAATCTGCAAAATCCTGAATTTTCATTTAAGTATTTTTCATCACCCACGTGAGATTGAGCACTAACCAAAAAAGAAAAATCACCTGACCACCAAGTCAGCACAGTTTTCAGCCCGATGTGGCTAGGCATTACAGATGTGAGCAAATAAATAGTCTTTTCCATGTATTCTACAGAAATCAGCAACATAGGCAATTGTCCTTTCTTTCCTTTGCTAAGTTAGATCAAATGTAATGAAATGTGATGGTTTTATCTACAGTTTGGTAATGTTTTTAATTTTGACTTTGTTGCTGAAATAAATAGCTTCCTGATTGCCAAACCTTTGCCTTTTGAGACTGCTAGATTCGTAGCTTCTGAAAAATTACATCTATTTACCAGATAGTGTTTTACTGTTCAGGTAGCTGTTTTCACGTTTCTTGGGCTAGTGTCATAGACAGCCCAAAAGTTTTATTCTGAAGTGGGGAAGAGGGAGGAGGCTTAAGTCATTGAGTAATGTAATGATGAAAGTGTGAAGTCATGATTTCCTAATGACTAATGTGGTGTATTATAGCTGAGCATAAATTTGGAGTATTTCTTTTATGGTGTCCTGACTCCCCATGGTTCAGCCCTGGGCTGTGGAGCCGCACAGCGTGGTGCATGTTAGGCTGCCCGAAGGGAACGGGCTCTGCTGGTGGTGGTGGTGGTGGTGGAAGAAAGTTCGTATGCGGGGTAACTGCAAGGTCAAAACCCCTAAGGGGACCGTATGATGTATTCATGATGTGTGAATCTGCTTCATAATTTGGAACCAAACCTCCCCACTATTAAAAAGGGATAATAATCATGAAAAAAAGGTGGTTAAATCTGCAAACTGTGTCGTTGTTTTTGTTACCATCATTTTTTTTCTTTTCATGCTAATGAAGTAAATAGGCAGTGTCCTTCCCAAAATACTTAGGAATTTTCAGAGTCTTTTAGTTTCCCACGAAATTTGGATTTAACTATACGTTAGGGCTCTGTAGTAGATGGAGGCATACAAGAAATAGTCTTGTGGTTTTGAAACACTGAAATGATCCTGTAAATATTTATTACCATTGAGCTTCTGTGGGGAGCAGAGGTGTGAGCTGACCAGTACAGCTCCAGGTTGCTTGAACTGAGCAGTATTCAGTTCCCTAAAACAGATCATGCAGTCACGAAATAAGTTTGTTGGGTTTGGTTTTTTTTAAAAAAAAAAAACTTGCCCCTATGGATTGGACAGCTTTAGTGCAATTTATCCACCTGTGTACCGAGTCCTACAGAAAGGAAGATTACACTTAAGAAACATCAGAAAGTCTTTTCTGAAAACAGAAAAATCTATTGCTTCATGTGCTAAAATTCAAAGTAGCTTCTGGCTCATCCAGAATGGGAAATAATTAACACCTATAAAGAAATACCAGTGCCTTAACCTTCCTTCAGAATTTTAATTTTTAACACGGAGACTTGTAGTTGTAAATAACTGCTCTGAAAGTAATTTTGAGTAGCATTCTATTTTCTTCCATTGTTGAAGCAGGCAATAAAATATACCATGTTCTTAAAAAAAAAAAAAATGTATTTGAGTTTAAAAACTGGAAGAAAAATCAGCTGTCTCTTTGTACCTGGTTTTGTCAGTATACTGACAAAATACTTTTTTTTTTTTTTTTTGCCTTCTTTCAGAAGTGAAGCCAACTTGCATATTTAACAGCATGGAATATTATGATGGAGACATGTTTCGAATGGATGCTTGTCGTTTCTGCCGATGCCAGGGTGGAGTCTCCATCTGTTTCTCTGCCCAGTGTGGTGAGCTGCACTGCGACAGGTACTACGTGCCCGAGGGAGAGTGCTGCCCGGTGTGTGAAGGTATGCTATCTTTTAAATCCTGTTTGTTTATTAATTATTCTGCTTCTTTTTTTTTCCTTTGCTTTTTCTATACAAATGAGCAAACGAGTGCTTTATTTTGTTCTTCTAAAGTTTGCAGATTCCTTCTTAATTCAGTTTATTTCTTCATTTTTGCTGTGTCTGAGCTTGCCGTCTTGTTTTTTGCAGTGCTTGTCGGACGCTGACACGGTGCCTTTTTTATCGAGAGCTGTTTGGGTTTTCTTCCCTTTCTGCATTAGAACTTCCTCAGACATGGTCAAGTGTGCAGCACTTTTGGGGGAGGCCTTCTTCCCAAAGGACATAAGAAATTGTTCCTAATTTCTGCAGCAGGTATCTAGGCTTCTCCAAAGGAGCACTGGTGGCTTTGAGACACATTTCCATTGCTTTGTAGCCTGCTTCTTCTGATCTTGCTCTGTTAAGCCAGAGCAATGCATACGCCTTCTTTGCTATTACGGCGAAGAAACAGGGCAGTAATCTGACTTCAATGTTTTTTCTCTTCTTCCTTTCCCTGTTTGACAGCCTGCTCCTCTGGCTGCTAGGCCTGCAGTCCTCCTAAATAAAGATTCTGTGGGAAATTTCACATTGACCCTCTTTCTTACACTGGAAAATATTTGACACATCTTCTGCCAGAATACAACCAGGACTCCAGCAGAGGGAGATGGAGCTGGCATTTCGCACTTGGGGCTGGCCCCAGTGGAGGTCTGGGTGATGGCCATGACATAGAGAGAGGCCTGTGAAGTGCTCCTGGTCCCCATGTTTGTAAATGCAAACTTGGGAATAACTTCCCAATAAGCAAAATAAGGTAGAAATCTCAAATCTCCTCCTAAGAGGAGAGGAATCCAATATGTCAATATCACTGTCAGGCACTTTGTAGTGTACTTAATTTCAGTGCTCTTCGTAGCTCCTTGCAGGAGCAAGTAAACCAAATGGTCCATTACAGTTGTGCCTCATTCCAAACAGAGAATTATGAAAGTAAAGAACCTCATAAAAATGAGTCTAAAAGAGGCAGCTATAAGAGTTGGACCTTCTCGATCAGCACAGGATCCAGTGAAGGATACTGTTTTGGTGGTTTATTTTGTTACAAACTATTGAAAATTTCTTCAGAGATTTAAAGAAACAAAATCTGGATATTAGAAGATCAAGGTAGGGAGTAGGAAGCAATTCTTTAAATAATATTTATATTTTTGTATATTTTAGTGTATCAGTTCATATCAGATAGGTTAATACACAGTTTGCATGTAGAGCAGTTGAAATACAAATGCTGTAGGTTTAAGTGTTCTTGTAGGTTTAAGTGTTCTAAAGAGATACCAGCCCATGTTTTGCCCTGTGTTCAAAATTTGGTCTAGACATTCATTATTGACTGTCCTTGGAGACAGGATGCCAGACTTCTTGGTCTTTCCTGGTACAGTTTTGCCTGTGCTTTTGAGAGCCTTAAGCTGTGGGGGAAAGAAAAAGGTTCAGTGCTATACCATCATTTAACGACAGATTGAAAAAGTTTAGAGAAGGCATGCCTGATGTGTGAAACCCTACCTGAGGAAGTGCAGATCCACTCCTGAAGAAATTGCTGTATGAGCTGCTGACTTTATAGACTATGTGAAATCTGTTTGGCATTATGAAATCATTATGACAATGTATATAGATACATAAACATTGTGTCTATATATCTGCTATATCTGGGCTTTCCATATCAGCTCTGTCATACTCAGATGTGGATGCTGATTTTCCACATTGGAGTTACAATTCTAGATGTGTCCTTCATCCTCTTTGGTGATTTAAATACTAAGCGCCCTTATGATTTATCAACAAATTGTTCTGCCATATCACCATAGTGTTAAAAGTTGATTTTTCCATTTTTGCAACCTTTGACTCAGACTATCAAGAAAACCTGTTAACATTTCATTTGGAGTTTGATGAGTTGGTGTGTATTAGGCGTGCAATGGAAATTTCTTCTTAAGACAGGTTGTTAGTAGATAGAATAAAATAGATAATGACAGAATTATTGAATACAATCTTCTTTTCCAAGTAATGGCTGTGATTTAATTTCTGCTCAGCTGACTGAGATGCCAGGTTGCAGGGTCTTTTATCAAATCACCCAGCGCTGTTTGAATTGCTTTTTTCTGTTGTGTGCTTTTCTGATAGAGCTTATAGCACTACATCAAGCCATCAGGTCAAGGGAGGTGTTTCTGCTCTTCTACTCCGGTGAGACCCCACCTGAAGTACCATGTCCAGCTCTGGAGCCCTCAGCACAGGAAAGACCTGGACCTGTTGGAGCAGGTCCAGAGGAGGGCCATAAAAATGATCTGAGGGCTGGAGCACCTCTACGACAAGGAAAGGCTGGAAGAATTGGGGTTGTTCAGCCTGGAGAAGAGAAGGCTCTGGGGAGACCTGATTGCAGCCTTTCAGTACTTAAAGGAGGCTTATAAGAAAGATGGGGACAGACTTTTAGCAGGGCCTGCGATAGGACCCTTGTCCTTGCGATAGGACAAGGGTTATTGGTTTCAAACTAAAAGAGGGTAGATTTAGGCTACATAAAAGGAAGAAATTTTTTACAGTGAGGGCAGTGAAACACCGGAACAGGTTTCCCAGAGAGGTGGTAGATGTCCCATCCCTGGAAGCATTCAAGGCCAGGTTGGATGGGGCTCCAAGCAACCTTGATGGAGTGGAAGATGTCCCTCTAAAGGTCCCTTCCATTCATGCTTTTCTAGTTGGTGAAGAGGTGTTCTCTTTCTTTTATAACTGATTTTCAAGGTGACTAATTTTTTTTCCTACTAATGTTTTCCTGACGATAGAAATATAGAGAAACAGAATGCTTTCTTCTTTTCTGCAATAATTTTGAAATGGCAAATGGTAAATTTCCTTGTAGTACAGGCACAAGCCCTTCTTGCCTTAGCTCCAGGAAGAATTCTTTCTCAAAGTCCTGTAGGATTCCTCAGCATCAGGAAATGTAATTTGCTGGGCTCAATTTATAGCTTTAAATACTACTGACCTTTTAAGAGTAGCAGGAACTTTGTGCTTTGACTCACATAGAAGAGTATTGCAAATAACACGAGTCTTATATGGCTTTTCTGTGCTTTCTCTGTATTCCTGTGTCAATCAGAATCCCATACATGAGTTGAATGATAAAATTCACTTCATTTGTTTGTGTATTATTTAGTTTGGGGCTAGGTCAAAATAGGTAATTACAGATGCAAGGTGATCCTAAAACAAAAAAAGGTGCTAAGTTAAGAGATTAGGAAACATCTTAACTTTTAAATGTCTTATTTTCCCAAACAGCTGTTTTGGGGTTTTTGCTAAAATGGGGACTATCACAAAAATTCAGGATGGGAGTGAATGCCAGGTAGAGGTTGTACGCAGTTTCACTCCGAATGTTCATAGTTTCATAAACCTGATACAATGAATTATAATAAGACAACAGCTATGAGCACTGCCGCTGGTTTTATCTGCACTTAACGTGGATTGCCCGCCTTCCGAAGGGGATGGGTGAAACGTCAGTGTCCTTTTTTTTTTTTTTTTTTTCTTCTTCTTCTTCTTTAGATAGGACATCTCTTTTCTCCCGCATCCTTCAAACCTAATGCTTTCTGAAAATTGACTTATGGGTAAATGAGTTGTGCTTATTTGATCTCTGATGTCTGCTAAAGCCAATGCTTTTAGTTGTACTTATTTGTTTTAATATATTGAATTTGCTTTAATGTGTAACTTGTATTGTTGCTTGCTGTGAAAACTTGACATAGTTACTGTATATTCTCAGGTATTTAATTTTTGAGTCTAACAGTCATCTTTTTGTTAGCACCATGATAACTTGTATACATTCACATAATACATATGGGGGTTGGACTGGATGACCTCTAGGGGTCCCTTCCAACCCAAAACATTCTATGATTCTATGATATATTTTTACTATTAACATCAGTGTTGCTTATCACATTTCTGAAGAGTAAAACATGTTCTTTCTGAAGGGTAAAAGCTGTTGTTATTTCGAGTCATGAATTAATATATACAGAGTTGCATTATTTATTTGCATGAAACCTGAGGAGAAATCTTATGTGAAGTATATCCTCAAAAATTCTGTTATGTAAATACCTGAGTCTTAAGTTGATTGTTAGGAGGAAAATGGGCCTTGGTGGCTTTTAAGGGTAAAAAGCTCCAACTGAAATGAAACTGAAAACTGAGCCAGATACACTAGTTTTTCTGGACAGATTATCTCCAAAACTGTGATGAGATTTAGCTTGAGGCAGACTCCTTGCTCCAGGTCTCATCTATAAAATAGCGGTGCAATGGTGACAAGAGCCATTCCAGCAGTTCATTGAAGAACAAATTCTCCTCAGAATTTGTTAAGCTGGTGTAAAAAAAATGGGTCGGTAGATCTAAGATCCATTCAAAAATCAAAAAATTAAGCCTCTTAAAAAACATAACCCAGCCATTTGTAGGTACATCTTCCATACAAGGTCTGCTTCTTGCATACAAATTTGAGTTGAAATAGTTAAAAATATCTGAATTTATGAAAGCTCAGTGTAAGTTGACTTAAATTTTTTGACAGTAAATTTCAATATTGCAATATCTAAGTTGTTACCCATCTTATTTTATCACTGTATACCATGGGGTGGTTCTTTTAAGGTTTGATAGTGGCTGCACTTAAGAGTTTCAAGGTAATGGAAAACCACAGTGTTTTTACAATTTTCATATATAAAGTCTCGGCGTAAAAGGGAAGATAAAACTTGTTTTTCTCTTGCAATTCCTCTCATTTCAGACCCGGTTTATCCAGTAAATAACCCTGCTGGCTGCTATGCCAACGGTCAGATCCAAGCTCACGGGGACCGCTGGCGAGAGGACGACTGTACTTTCTGCCAGTGCATCAATGGAGATCCGCACTGCGTTGCAACGGCCTGCGGGCAGAGCTGCCTAAATCCTGTAAAAGTCCCTGGGGAGTGCTGCCCAGTTTGTGAAGGTAAGATTTGGTATTTCCTCTGTTACGCTTCGGTACGTCCTGGCTGCTGCTTACCTGGTAATTCCTGCTTTACTTTCAAAATTGGGAGGATTGAAGTAGCTGGTACAGCATTGCCTGCGACTGAATAAACTAGGGAGGACGGGAAAAATAAGCATGGTTTAACTAGACCTGTATGTGGCAGTGCCGGATACTCTTTTGGCCCAAAAAAGTATAGCAAGAGATCATTTCAGATCAGCATTGTTCACTTATTTTACTCTTAGTTTTGCTTAAAGCTTATTAATAAATATAGGAGAAGTTAGAATCAAATTGTTCGTCGGCTGGTATTACTGATAATTGGATTAGTCCTGGTTTCTTATTCATCAGTGTCATTTAGTCACAACTAAAATACTCACTGTACAATACAGTTTGATATTGGACATAATTAGTGTATGAATAAAACAACATTATTTTAGTGATGCAAAGAATGATGTTATCTGGGAGAGAGATTAATTTTTAGAGTTTAAAATGCAGTTTTCATTACCTTGTGGAAATATATATATCTTTTATAACTGACGTGAGTTTTTAACTTAACTATATGGCAAACGCTTGTCCAGCCTGGCAATGGAGATGTGAAGATTTGTAGACAGAGACGTTAAAAAAAATTTTTTAAAAAAATTCTGTATGTGTGTGTATGTTCAGAGTTGCTTTTTATGGAGTAGCTGTTCATCATGAAAAACACCAGATTGCTAAATTTAGAAATGGTTAATCTAGACCTGTCTTCAGAGCATTTTCACAGTGTACAAACACTTGTCAGTGCTCAGTGAGCTACCACTTGTTTTTCCTGTTCCCTCTCTGACAGAATGAAATTAATTTTGTGTAATTGCATGTGTCTCGGGGGCCCTTCTTGGGTTGCAGTATCCATCCAAGTTCACTGGGATACTTACTTTTGAGGCTAAATCTGAGGAGCATAAAGATTTCTTACAGGTGCTCTTTCATCCCAAATTCATATCACAAGATATGAAGAAGGTGTCTGGTAATGTATAAAAGCTGATGGTGAATTGTAGAGAGTTGCTACTTGCACCGAATTAATTTTATGATGCAGAAACAGGTTAACTGCTTTTAAACTCTAGTGATTCCCTCATGATGGATATCACAGAGGATGTGCTGTCACCCCTCGTTATTTAGCATGTACATGAGCAAGGTTGGGAAGGTAGTACAGAGAGGGGGGGGTGATGGAAATATTTTCAATGTGTTCAGGTTTGGGTTTTTTCCTTCAACCAAAGAAGTATCGACAAATGTCTCTGTTTTCCTGTTCCAGATTGGAGAAAATGGATGAGAGATAATTGGATTTAATACTTATCTATATCAGATTGAGATAATTACGATGAATTGTGGGAGGCAAACACAGGGTAGAGCGTAGGCTTCCATCGTTCGTTACTAAAGGTTGCAACACAGCCAAGCTGGTGCTTCATTAACATACCACACGAATGCCCCTACGGTGCTTTCAGGGCACAAGTTGGCTCATCTGAACTAGGCTAGGTAATTCTGTGCTTTAACATATTTTTACTCTTAGAATCAGAAGAGGCTAGCAACTGCTTAAACTCGTAAAAGTTGTTTTATCGTTGGGGGTGCCTGTGTTAATTTATACTTACCGTACAAATTATGTCAAATAGCTCAAGACTGACACAGTAGTGTAATGGAATCAATATTTAAATACGATTTTTATGTCATCTTAATTATATTTTCTCAGAAAATAATCTGACTTGTTATTTTGTCATGTTAGCTGTTGCATGATGTTGTAGTCATCTGGTTCGGAGTGTGTCATCTGGAGGAGAGTAATACTGAATGGTCTTTTGAGTGACTTACCAAATTTTAAATTTAAAAGCATCACATTTGACTTGGTGTTTCTTTGATAGCACATACTGCCAAGTAAACAATCAAGGGGTAATGAAATTATGTAGATGATGGAACCAACAATTAGTGGAAGTAGTTTTAGTACATGCTAAGAGGGGATTTGAGCATACTTCGGTACCAGTGGTCAGAGGATACCTGAAAACACACTTGAATCCTCTCTTCTTTCTTTCCTTCCCTTCCCTCCCTTGCAGCAAACAAACCAAGTAAAACAGATGATTATGCTCCAAAATGCCAAGTTATTTAATTGCAGGAATTTAGGTTTGGGAATTTTTCAAGGATCAAAAATACAGACTCTTAAAACTCAGAAGTGAGTTCAGGTGCTAGAACCCAAGATACATAAAATACAGTTTGCAAGAAGCAGCTTTGGATGACTTTATGAGAAATTACTTCAGCATCTGAGACTTAACAATTTATCCTGCAATAATAATAAATTTAAAAATCCCCACAAAATGAACCAGTCAAGGGTACCAGTAAACTTCTTGAGTTATGTTTTAGGGCATCAAACAAGCTCAAGGCTGCTAAGCCTTTTGATTAGCAGCCTGAATAAAAATATTTACATGTATCAGAGATCAAGGTATTACCAGATTGGAAGTTTGTTAATTAAGGAGACTGTGTGTCTTGCTGAATCTGTTAACATTTTTCTTTGAAAGCTTGCGTTAATGAAATCCCAGAACATTAGGAAAAAATAATAATCTGTTAGCTGCTGACTGTCTGTATACTGTGTATTTTTAAAATATTTTTGAAAAAAGTAAATGTTTGAGTTGATGGCAGCAGGGACTTGTGCATTAACCATAGACTTATGGCCCACCTCCAAGGTCAGATAGCATCATGTGCCTTAAGATTTAAATCTGAGATTAATAGCATTTCTACTTGGGAGTTTGATGTGTGGGTAGAAAAAGTAGTCTGCTTTCTTTGCAATACAGCTATTGCTTGCTAACCCACTGGGTAAGGAGATACTTGGAATCATAGAATCATTTACGTTGGAAAAGACCTTCAGAATCAAGTCCAACTGTTAACCTAGCACTGCCAAGTCCACCACTATACCATGTCCCTCAGCTCCACATCTACCCATCTTTGAAATACCCCCAGGAATGGGGACTCGAGAACTTCCCTGGGTAGCCCATACCAATGCTTAACAACCCTTTCTGAAAAATTTTTCCTAATGTCCAACCTGAACCTGCCCTGATGCAACTTGAGGCCATTTCCCCTTGTCCTATCTCCTGTTGCCAGTGAGAGGAGAGCAACACCCGCCTCACTACAACCTCCTTTCAGGTAGTTGTAGAGGGCGATAAGGTCTCCCCTCAGCCTCCTTTTCTCCAGGCTAAACAACCCCAGTTCCCTCAGCCACTCCTCATAAGACTTGTGCTCCAGACCCCTCATCAGCTTTGTTGCTCTCCTCTGGACATGCTTCAGCAAAGCAATGTGTTTCTTGGAGTAAGAAACCCAAAACTGAGCACAGTATTCAAGGTGTGGCCTCACCAGTGCCGAGTACAGGGGTACAATCACTTCCCTACTCCTGCTGGCCACACTATTCCTCATACAAGGCAGGATGCTGTTGACCTTGGCCATGCTGCTGGCTCATAGTCAGCCAGCTGTTGACCAACACCCCCAGGTCGTTTCCAGCCACTCTTCCCCAAGCCTGTAGCGTTGCATGGGGTTGCTGTGACCCAGGTGCAGGATCCAGCACTTGGCCTTCTTGAACCTCATACAATTGGCCTCAGCCTGTCCAGATCCCCCTGTAGAGCCTTCCTACCCTCCAGCAGATCAACACCCCTGCCAAATTTGGTGTTGTCTGCAAACTTACTGAGATTGCGCTGCATCCCCTCATCCAGATCATTGATGAAGGTATTAAACAGAACTGACCCCAATACTGAGCCCTGGGGAACACACACTGGTCACCAATTGGATTTAACTCCATTTACCACAACTCTTTGGGCTCAGCCAGCCAGCCAGTTTTTTTGCCCAGTGAAGAGTATGCCCATCCAAGCCATGAGCATTAGATCTTCATTCTCTGTTTTTCTCCTTCTAGTAGGACTGAACTGGGGAGGCATGTATGCCGCAGGAAGACAGGCCTTAAAAACATTGCTTCCTTTGCATAGCTTACTGTCCAGAATTTTGGCTATATAGTTTTAATGACAACATGGTTCTATCTGAAATGCTGTTTTGTTTCTGTCATCATCCGGCCGGCTGACTTCTCTGTTCTCTGAACCAGGTAGGCTGCATGGGTCAGTGCTCCTTCCCCTTTCTAATCAGCGTCTCACTCGTTTTCCTGAGGGTCATTTCTGTTGACAAGGTTCTGCTTCTGATACTGCTTCGTCAGTGAGCTGCAGGGGTGGTGGGAAGAGTGGGAGAAGAAAGTCCTGGCTGGGAAGCTGGCTGACAAATCAATGCCTTGATTTTAATGTTACTAATGAAAAAGATGTGCAACATGTTCAGTGAAGATCTACAAGCAATAAAATACATTCCAGGCACAGTTTTTCCTGAGAGCAATTTGAAACCTTCAGCATCGGCCATATGATGCTTTTTTGCATGCTACTCCATTAAATCTGCGTATCTGTAGCTTAACCTCAATTTTGCAGTGTAGTGTGTGAGCAGAAACATCAACTGAATGGAAGCCCAGGCATTACTAATGTTGCACTAATAGCTTAAACCTGCTGTCCTGTGCTCTCCAGTCTGTTCTCCTTTCCCCCCATCCTTCTGCATCTCTTATCTCCTACTCTTCAGCATAGAAGACCAAAATTTGTATCTAGCGTGGGCTAAGTTCGGGGCTCACTGACATTATATAGTATCATATTTTCAACTGTATAAGTTATTTGAGAAAGGGATTCAAGGGAGAAAGCAGTGTTAATTTAGTGATATGTTCAATAAATGGGTAAAATGAATGTAAACCTAGCAGGTGATTTTGAGGTAGTAGTTTACAAGTGGTTGTAAGGATAAACATATCTCATTTTACACTTGCTGGTGAATCACTTCCAGTTCTCACTCACATCTCAACTCATGCTGTAAAATGTTCAATCCATAGGGAATATGCCATAGTGAAGTAATGTTCTGTTTGTAGATCAGTTTAAAATGACCGTGTATAGTATATCCAAAGTTGTATTGTACAATTTCATCATGAATATACTTTACTTTTCTGCTCTTACGTGTTTTGTATGTTGCCTTTCTTAAGCTATAGCTCTCACTGTTTGTATGAACGACTTGACTTTATTGGGACTAACACAGAATGTAGGAAACATTTCTTTTTCTGCTAGAATCCTAGTTATGCTTTAGCTCTAAAGCAGGAGGAAGACCGATGCCTGTTGAAAACTACTATTTCTGTCAGTTTAGTTGCTGATGGACCAATTCAAGCCCATATTTCCATTTAAAAATAGGCCTCAGATCAAGAATAATAAGGCAGAGACTTTATACGCTTATCGCTCTTTTTTAAATACGCATTTATTTCTCATCAGATTTTTGTTTACATGTAAAAATACCCAGCTTGCCAGCGGCCAGCTTCAATTGTGTGAGCTTACTTTAAGCATGCCAAATATTAGCTCTTTAGTACGTAAACCAAAGTATGTAGTTGAAGATGTTTCTATCATTTATTTTCATTTGAGTGTTGAAGAATTAGAGTTGTTTGTGGGACATGAAAGTGATGGACAAACTCTAATCAAAGCTGCCTGTGGATCTGCCCTGGCTGCGGCTCAGCCAGAGTAAATGGTTATGAGTATCGGTCACTTCTGACTTTCCCTGCTCTGTCTCCCATCTAAATTCTGCCAATTCAGTTATTTCCTGGCTGGTTTATAAGCAGTTGCAATGAAAGGAAATACCTATTCCCATAGATAAGTTTACATTCCTGCAGCTACATAAGGATAAAATTATTCTTGGATTACATTTTCAAAAAATTTTGCAGTCGGAGAATCAAATATAATGCAGTAGAACTTCTGTGAGTGCAGGTTCTTGAAAAATCAGTACAGTCTGTCAGCACACAAGTGTATTTGATCTATGGACACAGTAAATTCAGACTGAAGTAGAACATTCCCACTCCCCCATGAAGAAAATCCTGGTGTTCTTATTACAGTAGCGAGAAAACAAGAGTGCAAGGGTTGTAGAGACTGAAGTTATACAAAAATAGCTGTTCACAGCTTTCCAAATTAGAGATCAAGGAGTACCAACTGCGATCTGTAATATTACCATGTATCAGTTTTCCACAGTAAGTCCTTTTTAATGCTTCTTCACAGAGTGCTGTATACATATCCATAGTGTATATCCTGTGAGTGTGTAGGTAGCCCACAGGATACACATTCCAGTGTTGATTGGACAGCCACATTGGTTTGAAATGTAGAATTTTCTGAATGTTCCTCTGGGGTTTGCTGGACTTGGAGAAGAGGGTAACTGTTCAGCTCCTCTCACTTCTTCCATACTTGAATCTTGTCTACCAACACTGCTGGTGGAAGCGGGAGGGTGGGTGAGGTGCTCAAGATGCTTTACGCCGGAGCTCCTGGGGAAGATTGGTGGGGAAAAAGAGACAGGAACATGAGGTAGGTGTACAGGGGTATGTATTGGTGTTGCACTCCAATACGATGGGTTTGTATGTGGATTTAGTCTTCAAATCTGTGGGCAGCCTTTCTTGAGTTGCATTGTAGTTGGTATCCACTAGTATCTTGAGCTGGGTCCAGCCCTGTTTGATGTTTTCACTAGCTCACACTGAAGCTAAATTTACTTTACCTACAGACAACAAAGCTAAAAAGGGCAGCCAGCACCTTGGAGAACAGCGTATGAATTTGTATGCTTGTTTAAAAACAGCGAGTTGGCAGAAAAATGTTGACCAAATTCAGCAAGGGAAAATGCAATGCACCGCACTTGGAGGAGATTCTTCATGACTCCTGAACCACAGTGATTGTTAAATAGAAATTCTTTGGGAGAAGTCTGGTGGTTAAAAGGAAAGAAAAAGTTGAACATGGATTAACAGGGACTTGAGAAGGCAAACACCATGCTAAAATTATGATCAATATCTTCCCTATGGGTGGGTATGTCCCTAGCTGGCACAGTAGGCCCTTGGTCCTTTTCTGGACATTGTTCTTTTGAAAGAAATGCAGGCAGGCTGGAAGGAGTCAGAAGAAGAGCAATGAGCACAGCCCAAGCCTTGCAAAACATGTCCCAGGAAGGCAGAGTGAATAAATTGGATTGGTTTAACTTAAAGAGCAAATGAGGAAGTTGGAATGAGAAGATATCAGTCTTCAAGTGCCTAAAAAGGTTGTTGCAAAGAAAAAGCTAGGACAGGCAAGAATGGAATTGAATTGCAAAAGGGAAGATGTTTTTAGAGGAAAGCAGAACTCCTCCTATGGCATGTTGTGAGTAAGATTGTCTTTTTGATGCATTCAGAGCATCGCAGTTTGTATTTTCAGCCTTAGTGAAAGGAGATTCACTTAGGAAATTGCACAGATAGCTGAAAGCAGCAATAGTAATTCGTGTGTGGTTTTCAGTGTTTATGCAAGTGATGACTGTGGCTCCCCAGTTTATAGTTGCTGGGTCTGTTTAAGTAAACATCAAAGTGATCAAAGCCCTTTTTGCAAGACCTCTAGTTACAGTATGTCCACCCCTGTCGCTTCTTGCCAGTTTTCCAACACAGCAGTGCCTGTGGGTTGTGCTGGGGCAAAAGGTGTACCGTTAAAAGCCCAAGGTGTGAGTAGGGAGATGGTTAATTCTAGGCGAGCGTGTCTGGGGGTGAAGGCAGAAAGCAAGTGTTACCAATAATGCATGAGGCTAGAGACAGTGTAGTGTGGAGGGGAGGACCTTCCTTCATCAGCCTGTCCCCAAATTCAGGCTCTTCAGTTGATGCAGCTTTTCAAGGCAGACACCTCCTTTCGCTGGCGAGAGCTGGGAAAAGCAGGCCCGGCCCGTCATGTTCTGCAGATCCAACACAAAGAATTCATTTTAAGCTTCTGATGGATGCTTCTGGATTGTTTCTAGAGGTGTTGTAGTGATATTGGTCCTCTGGGATTTGCTTTTGTTTGTTTAATCTATTGTCTGTTTATTCTGGTTTTTCTTTCTTTGTTTTCTAAACTGTCTTCATTAAGAGTCAAGGCTTAGGCAATCATATTGGTCCTCTGTGCTTTCCCCACGGTTTTGGAGCCAACGGCTTCTTGCAGCACAAGGAAATCTCAAAGAGAACCCATTTCTACAGATTTAATGAAAACAGACAGCTAGGTAGAGGGGAGAAAGTGGGTTTTGAAGTGCCAGAAAGGACTGTAAAGTTTTGGTATGTGCTCACACTTCTTTAGACTCAGAGGTTCTTCATGGGAGGTAACCAGATCTATTGGCAATCAGGTTTTTGTTGGTACTGCTGCTTACAGAGCTGCTTGCTTTTCTGTTGGGCTAACAGTTGTTTATTTTCTAAATAAAATCGGTGTGGTTTAAGTAGGAATGAATGTCGATATATAATAACATATGAAGAACACCAAACAAGCTACAGTGATAGACATAACCATGCTTCCCTCAGGCCATCTGCATCTGTGGACAGCCATCTGCAACTTGGAGTAGGAGTCGTGTTCACAGAAAGTAAATAGTGGGGTGGATAGTATGAAAATACCCTTTTTTCTTTTTTTTTTTTTTTTAAACAAGGGATTAAATACAAGTGCTCAGCACTGGTACTGATGCTAAAAATGTCCCTTAGGAAAGTCTATGATTGCTTCCGTTACCTTGCATCTCCCAGCAGCTCTGGATGCTCACAGGGAAAGCTGCAGGCTCCCCAGTTCAAGAAAGATGAGGAACTCCTAGAAAGAGTCCAGAGGAGAGCAACTAGGATGATAAAGGGACTGGAGCATCTCCCCTGCGAGGAAAGGCTGAGAGAGTTGGGCTTGTTCAGCCTGAAGAAGAGGAGACTGAGAGGGGACCTCATCAACACATACAAATATCTTAAGGGTGGATGTCACGAGGACGGAGCCAGACTCTTCGCAGTGGTGCCCAGCGACAGGACAAGGGGCAACGGATGCAAACTGAAACATAAGAGGTTTCAGTTGAATATGAGGAAAAACTTCTTTACTTTGAGGGTGACAGAGCACTGGCTCAGGCTGCCCAGGGGGGTTGTGGAGTCTCCTTCTCTGGAGATATTCAAAGCCCGCCTGGACGAAGTCCTGTGTAGCATGCTCTAGGAGAGCCTGCTTTAGCAGGGGGGTTGGACTAGGTGATCTCCTGAGGTCCCTTCCAACCCTTGTGATTCTGGGATTCTGTGATTCTGTGAACCCAGTCCGCTGATCCGCAGTAATGGGTTATCTCGCAGTACATCCTTGTGCATGAGGGCCCTCAGGTACAGGTGGGCAGGCGCCAGCAGAAGCGGTGAATGAGAAATTAAGTGTTAAACAAAATCCCCTTGGAGGATTTTCATGAATAAGGCCCGCATTGCCTTGCTGCCATTACGGCTGACACTTTATCTTCGCCGAAAGAAATGAACATTTTCATCAAGAAAGGGCTCCAAACTCTAGCTGAGATGTAATTCAGCTCAGTTCCTTTAGCGTGTCCAATACTTCATTAAGTAAAAGCAGGCGGCAGAGTCCAGTGAAAAGAAATTTGATTCACGCAGGATGAAGTCAGTGGTAGCGAGCAGCCTTCACCGGCGCAGGATTTGGGCCCAGAGATCTGCTCAGAGCGTGAAGTCAAAGTTTTTGTTCAGCAGCAGCCCTGTAGCTCTCAACCAGCCTTTTCATCAAAGTCAATTAAGGGATGCAAACGCCGTGCTGGAGAGAATTGGGCTTACGTTTGCCAGATCATGATTTAGTATAGTGGGTTTAGACGAGGCAGCTGAGCCTGTCGAACCGCACAGCCCAGGGTCTAATGAAACAGACTGCCAGCCAAAGTCTCTCCGAGTTTAAGACAGTCGGGAAGACTAGACTAGTATAAAATCACCTTTTCCTAATTTTCAGTGATTGATCGTTAAGTTCAGTGGAAAACTACTGAAAGGATAAATAACCCAAGAGTCCTAATGAATATATATTGATGCAGCTAAGGATGTCTCACTTATAAAGAACCTTATGGATCCTCTAATTAATTCTTTTCAGTGCCTATAGCATTCCTAGATTTGCCCCAGATGCCCACTAATGTAGTGTCTGCTATATCTTCACCTAGTAACCATAACTGAATGGCCTCCTTACCTGTTTGGACATTTCTTGATAGGGAGGCTTAATTGATTCTGCTTTAACAAAGGTGGTTATTTCTTAGTGTCACTCCACCTAAAATTGTCCAAAAAAGTTTCATCAGCGTTAAAATATATTTGAAGGTTATACGTTCCTGTTAAACCCCAAACTGGAAGAATTCGTTATGACAGACAAAAGCTTTTTAAGTTTGCACCTTGGGAGTGAAACTTTTGTGAGTATTTTGATTGCACCACTGCGAAAAAGAACATCACCCCGTTCCCCTTGCAGCTTTGCTTCATAGGAGGCTTCCTCAGTTTGCAACAATAAAAATAGTCTTGGATTATAATAGTTATTTTTGATGAAAAATACATATTTAAGTAGTTTCAGGTTGACGGTATGAATAAAATGGGAAACAAAAGTCTCCCAAACTGAACTATGAATTTGGAACTATTAGTGAATATATTTTCAGAGTTATTTGCGACGTCAGAAGATTGTAACATCTGAAGTCCTTGCATACATTTTATAAATAGTTACGTGATGC
Organism: Butorides virescens; assembly: GCA_017310255.1. NCBI lineage: Eukaryota > Metazoa > Chordata > Aves > Pelecaniformes > Ardeidae > Butorides > Butorides virescens. The sequence continues at coordinate 158,802 of JADKXX010007137.1, read as the reverse complement.
TGAATTGTTGAATGCTAATCGTTAGCACAGATAGCTAAACGCTGGGAAAAAAAAAATCCTGCAAGGCATTAGAGATTTCAAACCCAGGAAGGAAATTCTCTTGCCCAGGACTGATATTTTTCATGTAATGAACTGGAGGGGCGGGGAAGGCTGGAATGCGAACTATGAGGATGGAAAACATTTAGTCACTCTTGGAATGATATGAATGTTTTTACAGGAAGCTTAAGTAAACACACATGCTGCTGCTTAGTAGGCTGCAGTTAACTTTTTTGGACAGCAGACAAAATTCAAACAAGTATGCGGGCTCGGATGAAAGGCTGTTGAGCAGCGCACCCTTCAGGACCGGTTTTTAGCCAGTTACATAAAGTATTAGGTAAAAAAGTTAGACTGCTGTTCACTTAGGATTTTTTTTCCTTGTTTTTTTATAGTAAATGCTTGAATGCACTGATGCTGTAGTGCTTTAAGTCAGTTGGTGCTGGTTTCGTAGGATCAGAACGTCTTAATCCTTTTAGAGATGGTTTGTGTTATAAAAGACTACAGAAGAGGGAGCTATTTCACTTTCCCCAAACACAGGCATGTTCCTTATTATTGATGTTAGAGGTCTTTCTCCATGTGTAGAACATGATTTTGACTAATTTTTCTTTCCTCCTCCAGAAGAGGTTTTCATTTTGTGCTCCTGTTGAGATGTTGGGTTTTCTAGAAACCTCTTCTGTTGAGCTTATTCTTTGTACCTAACACTTTCTCCAAAAATCCTAAGACCAATCACTGCAGAATCTAAGTGCGCCGCTACTTTATATGAGTTATTCTCTCCAGGGTTAAAAATCATTGCAAATTAAATGTGTAAACCTCAGAGAATTATTTTTTTGAATTTGTGGCTGAGTACAATAAGACCTTTATAGAGTTTCTTATCGTCCCTCCTTAAAAAAACAAACAAAAAAAACCCACAACAAAACAAACCCCGTAGTTAATTACTATTAAAAGTATTGGAAATAGCAACCAGCAGAACTTGGAATTATTTTATTTGTTTTACTATTTATACTGAAAAGGGTTTTTATGATCAGTACTGCTGTTGTAAAGGTAGAGAGAACATACACAGTGGTGCTCACGGGTGGATATAAAGCTTCCCTGTGCTATCCACTGAAAACGTGCTTCCATACTCCAGCCTTTTTAATAATATGCACAAGGAATTAATCTATTTTATCTGGCTGTTGTTAGTTAAACTATAGACTGGTTCACATTAACAAGATGGGAATATGAAAGAAGAGGTTGGGGAGTTGTAGCAGTGAAGTAGCGGTGAAGCATGCAGTCCCGCTGCTCATTCTATAGTTATGACTCCATAGTCTTCACATTTTAAGTTTAGGATTATTTTTAGGCCTGGTGGCTTCATTGTGCTGCACAACAGTTAGTTTGTGTTTTGAAAAGTTCATGTTGGTAAAAGTTTGAAAAGTTACTGTTGGTATGACTTGTGTGTTGAAAGTATCTTGATTGTCATTTAGCCTTTCAAAATTACAAATGCTTTTTTTGGCAATTTTTTTTTTTTTCAATGTTTTTCTTAAACATGGGAAAAATCACTGGCAACCTTATCTTCCAGTTGCATGAGCAGTATTCTCCAAGTAATTCCTCAAAATATCTTTATTAGAATACACTGTATTTGTGTTACATAGTAACTATGAAAACAAATAGCTGAAACTGTTTCTAAGCATGCCAGTAATAGTCTTTATACAAATACTGAATAAATACAAATAAAATACAAAATAGTATTTTAGTGGATTCCAGGGACATATTTGTCTTAATGTCTATTAATGTAAAAAATTGTTTGCTTGGCAATGAATTTTTAAGGCCTCTGCTCCTAAATTCCTTGTAAAAGATAGGTTCTTGTGCAGTAGTTTGCAGTCTTACAGTGGAATTGATGAAATCCAGGGTGGTTTGGGTATTCAACGAAGGATCTCGGAAGATGATTTTCAACCTCTACGTAGTGATTTATCTATAGAGCTTACAATTTTATAGTTTTGATGAAGAAATGTGTCTGTGATGTAGACTGAAACCTCTTTCTTGGTTGAAGTTGGCTGGAAATGCTGGTTTTATATGAATACAGATAAATTCATATATAAAAATCCAACAAGGCAAGAAAAACATGCATGCATACATACGTACACAAAACACTTGCAGCTTTGGGGTCCAAAATGTCCTTTGCTTGCCTGGTTTTGTTGAATCTATATACACGGAATGCTGTCAACACATGCTGTGTTGTATTTTGTTACTATGGCATTTCCAAATAATATTATGATATGTTTGGGACACTTCACACCAAATGTTGGTAGGACTTGTTAGCTTTCAAGCGTATGCGCGTAGAGTAATACAGAGTAGAGCTGCTCTGGGAGCAGTGATGAAGAGGAGAAGTCAGACCTCCTACGTCTGCTTAGCTGGGGCAACCGTTGCGCGTGAATCAAAGTAACTGAACCCAGGTGTTCGATGCGTACTTTTGTCATGCTTTTATGGCAAGGAAAAATACAGTAATATAATAGGGATAGCTTTCTTCCCTTCTGTATTGACAGGGCAACATTGATGAATGGAATTAAAAACTGGAATGATTGAGTAGTCCCCTTACATTTCTAGTACTTTTGGGTTAAGATCCCGAAGGTCCAGATTTCTAACAAGTCAATTAGAAGCAGCAACGGAAGTTCCCTATTTACTTTTAAATTCATTTCTGTTTAACTATATTATATTTAACAATGTGCAGAAGAGAAAACTTAAACACAATAGTTACTTTCCTACTTAAAACCAATTCTGTGAAAGACTGGAGTAGGTATTTCCCTCATGGTATTATTGTGAAATAAAACGTATTTTGAGTTAAAGTATTGCATTCTGAGTGAAACAAAGAAAAGAGCTTGTTTTAAATGTTTTTCATGTGATAATAAAAATACCTTGCCAAGAGGTGAAGCATGGGTAATGTTTTAAATCAAAGAAGGACAAAAAATGAGACTGATTAAAGGTGGTTGTGGCTGTCACTACATAACGCTTCAGAGAGAATTACTGATATAACTGACTGGAAGAAATTTTGCTTCTTGAAAAAAAGGTACTCTTTAAGTCATTAAATAGATTTTGAAGAGATGGTATTAGGCAAATGTACTTTATTGTGGAAGGAAGGTAATCAGTACTTGGCAAAAGCATACAGAAATCATCAGAAATGAAAATGTTTATCTTTGGATTTCAGTTCCCCGATTAGGATCCATCAAGGATATTGCTTCTTTTACTGGAAATGTCCTGAGTTTGCATGGAAGTGAAATTCATGGGGTCATGCAAGTTGGAAAGGACCACCAGAGATTTTTCCAGTCCTGACTCCTGCTCAGAGCAGATCCAGTGACAGCAGGATCTCAGGGCCTTGTCCAAATAAGTTTTGAGTATTTTGAAGGATGGAGATCCCTCTCTAGGACTCTGTTGTAGTTTGACCACCCATGTGGTTTAAAAGAAAGAACAAACCAGCTTTTATCAAGTTGTAACTTCCTGTCTTCACACTTGTGTTCATTGCCCTCTCATCCTAGTTTGGAGCCACCTCCAAGAAGAGCCAGGCCTTGTCGTCTTTGTACCCTCCCATTAGGTAGTGGTAGATAGAAGCAGAATGCCCCCCTCACCCTCATTCTCCAGGCTGAACAAGCCCTGGTCTCTCAGCTTCTCCTTGTACCCCGCCTGCTCCAGCACCTGACCAGCTCAGTGGCCTGTGCTGTCCTGGGGGGTGTCGGTGTCTCTCTTCTACTGAGGACCCCAAAGCTGGACCCTGCTCCAGCTGTGGGCTTGCAAGTGCTAAAGAGAGGAGGAGCATCATGTCCCTGCAGCCGCAGGCTGTGCTCCCTTTGGTGCAGGTCCCTCTCATCCTTCACGCAAACCAAAACTAAACACTTGGACCTCTCATAATACGAGGGCCAGAGTTCCAATTTTGAACAACTAAGGGTATGATGGAAGATGGGTATAATTTTTCATTCTGGTACCAACCTTAGGGGGATTTTTTTGTTGTTGTTCCGTCTAAAATTAACTAAAGAATTACATAAATGAAATCTCCAAAGTTAGAAGGAAAAATGGAATTGTCAGTGAATGGTATGGTTTGAACACAGAGATAAACAGTAGAAGTCAACAAGATTGCAAAAAATTATCTCTTATTTTTTTGTTTGTTTTGATTTATTTTCCAGAGCTTCAGCAATCAATGATGAATTTTAGTTTTCTTTCTTTTCTTTTTGATAACTTTGATCAAACTGTGTGTGTAAATAAAATTCTAACCTTAAGAAACTCCTTTTCTGCTGCTCTCACTGAAACACGGATGCATCAGTTTCTCTCCATTTCTGAATACTGCAGCTGAGCATTATCTTAAGACCTCAATACTCATCCAAGTATAACAAGATCTGTGTGAGGCACGATACTAGACCAGATCACCCATCCCATGTTCTTGTGTACATATATGTATGGTGTTTCACTTTTTTTAACAGAAGAAAACGTCTCCTCTTTATAGTACCAGCTGTGTCACATCGCTCAAAGGAGAAGTGGGAGGTTTCAAAAATCAGAAAATAGCAGAAAAGAGAGGCCTGGGGATTACTTTTGTTCATATTACAAAAGCATCCTGGATAGAAAAATATCAGCGAAAATATGGTCTCATTCCACCTAGCCAACTTCTTTCTTTTTTCTGATGCTCCAGTTTTTGAGTTGGTATTGCTAGTATAGGCTCTTCAAGGACAAAGCCAGTTCCAGGCATTACTTGGATGTCACCATCTTCCCTTCCTTCCCCGTAAGTACACATCTTGATTTCCAACTGCGATGAACAGGATTCAGGGTTTTGATTACATACTATAACATTTTTCAGTGGACCAGTCAGGCTGACGGACCACCAGTGGCTGAAACATCCCCTGTGATTTTCAAAACTTTTGAAGTTATTTTTCAGTAAATGGCAGCGTAAAAAATTAATTCAGAGATTTTTATAAACTTCCCAGCAGGCAAATTAATAATCCTCTGCACTAAAGTTCAGCATAGAAAGCATCAGGCTCAGAGAGAGTATATGGAAACTAAGATGTTTTAACCTTATATATAAGCGCTTGACATAACAAAATCTGTGCTCTATTAAATAATCTATTGTTTTCATCCAAACTCTCTTCAATCCCCTTCTCTTTATTTTCTTCTTCCCTTTGTCTTCCTACGGTACAGTTGTGTTGTTGTAAAGCACACAGACAGAACCAGCACCCGTTTTTCCCACCCATTGTCTGTGCATTTGTGCCCTGGATCTTTCTTCTGCCGTTTCTACCATGAGCAGCAGTGAAAGCCTAGCTCGGATCAAGCGGTGGTACATGCTTTTTCAAGCTTAGCTACTGCTTGCCTATTCAAATAGCCAGAAGCCTGGCAGAGCTGGTTTTATTTGTTGAGTCTTGTCTAGCGAAGTGAAAAGGGCTGATTTTTTTTTTAATTTTTTTTTTTTTTTTTCCCCTGGCTGCATTTTTGCACATGTGGGGGTAGGGAATGAAATTATTTCTTTTGTCCTCGACTTGCAGCTCATTGAGAAGCAGGCATGCATATAAAATTACTATATCTCAGGGCTTACCTTTAGGGACAGAAGGGAGAAAAAACAAATTTGTAAGCTTGTCTGGAAACACTGAGGATGTTGAGAGCAGACACAGAAGTGGGAGGTAACAGAATAATAAAACACAACAAACAGAGGACTAGCAAACCCCTTTCAAATTAATATATAATGACAGTTTTATTTTGTCCCTTCTAAGAAATACCACATTACTGGATGTATCAAGGGGGCAAAAAAATTGTTGTGTTGGTGTGTCCAAGACACAAGAGCATCAAAACATATAAGTACAGCTTTAAAAAATCGCCATGAAAAATATGTATCCAAGATCCACTGGGGTTTTTCCTAGATATTAAATTATACCTTTAAATAAAGAGAAGTTATCTTGAGGAATGACCTTCAGAGATTGGGGGGGTGAAGTACAATCCTGTTTCTCTCTCGATTTAGTTTACACCCAAGTGGATCAATGGATACTAAGCTCCATTTCAGCTTTCAAGGAGTTTTTGTGGGATTTTTAACTACGTATTTTAACCTAACCATCCTGCAGTCAGATGGCAAAGCTATAGTCTCCTTCACTTCTGCAGCTCGTGTTACTGTCTGTAAACTCTGCTTTGGGTAGCATTAATGGTTCGTATGATTTGTGGTGGTTTTAATTACTGGTGAATATAAGCATTAGTGTGGCTTTTTTGTCATTTGAAGCATAGGGTTTGGGTTGGCTGGCCAGTAATCCGAATTCAGGGTAGCTGTTGTATTCTGGTCTTCTGCATGTTTAGGGTATCTTGGGTGGAGAATGCGGCGAGATAGGAAAGGAGGTTTTCTCTGAATCTGCACCAGATGCTAAAAATCAGTTTGTTTGCAAAGCTAGTTTATGTACTCTGAGTACTAAACAGATGAGATGAATTAATGGAGTTTCTGGAATATATTGTATATTATTATTATATATCAATATGTTCTTGATCCCTAAACGAATGGTTTGTTGAAGTTGCAAACGTTAGATATTAGGCATAAATATGATTTAGCTAGATTAATGAATGAACTTTAAAACAAATACAAAGAATTCACCAAGATGAAAAGAAGTCTAGTTTGGGGATCCATGGGTTCTAAAATACATTGCTCATTACAGTTGCTCTTCCATGCTACACGTGCAAAGTCAGAGCTGTGAAATGAGTAATTTACAGATATTTTTAAAACCTTCTACTTGACCCACAACCTAATAATCTATATTAAACTCCTAGAAAAAAAAAAAATCTTTACAAGTTTTAACTTCAGCTTGAAGCGCTTTGAGGGGTCTACAGACACGCCGATGCCATTGTGCAACTCTTCAGCTTGCATTTAAACAAAGCTGTCGGTGGTATTTTATATATGTATATTGAGTATAGCTATCTTTCCGACAGAAATTACACAGGCCACAGAATTTGAATGTTAGTTTGAAACTTTCAGCAAAGCAAGGAATCTGAACTGTGGCCTCAGAGATAGAAGTTTGAAGTGGTCTAACTTGACTGTAGGGCCTTTCGTGCAGTTCTTCCCTCCAAACTCTGTACTTAGCTGACCTAATTTATAAAGGATTAAAAATGTTCATCCGCTGTATAAACTGTTGTGAAGGGAAGAGCAGGGCTGGGGAGAAGCTATGAAAGCTGAAAATTGTGAAAGACAATGAAAGCAGAAAAGCACGTTCTCATAGCGGGATAACTTTCGCTTGACTGGAAGGCATGGGTGCAAAAGCTGGACATGGAGCCAATAGGCACAGAAATTTGGATTTTGGTTAACAGTGTATAATTCTAATGGCTTAATCAATGTTAAGTAGTATTTTACTCTCAGTTTGAGAGTAAAGGCTAGCTGCCTTTAAGTAAGGATGGCAAAATCTGCCTTTCAATGTATTTGGTTTGGGGATGAGAGATGGCAAGGTGCGGCCACCTGCAGTCCATGAAAATGTGCATACTGTAGAAAACTTATTATGGTTTATTGCCCTGATGGTTAGTGTACTGTCTCTCCATATTTTCAGAATTTATCAATTCACATTTTTTAAAAAATGCAATTTCCTTTAAGTCTTCATTTCTTGAGATGGAGGAGCAGGATAAACTCAAACAAATGAAACAGTGAAAAGAAAGCTCACTGTTAGTTCTTTAAAAGTCATGCAATTTATGTTTCCTGAATGCTTAGTTTATAATAATGCTCATAACTATAAATTTATTGGTTCTTAAGTGCTTGAGTTCTATAAAAAATGCAAGATAGACTAAATTAGTCTCACAGAGAAAAAAGTCATTAAGGAAAAGATAGGTGTTTCATTCCTTCTGTATCCTGTTTTATGATGGTAGCGTTGAGGTTCCTTGTTGTTTTCATAAGTCTTTGGATATTATTTTATTCTAATAAGTTTATATACTAAAATACATTAATATTTCTGGTTGCCGTATGTATTAAAAAAAACCTCATACTCCAACTTATTTAAATTGTGTCCAAAAGTAAGCATTAACACTGTTCATAAATACCTAATAATAGGCAATAATATCCTCGACTTCAAAAAGCATAATCTGGTACTGCAAAGTATACTGTAAGAAGTGATGTTTTTAACGAATAGTCATGTTAATTGGTTTCCAGAGATCTTTCACACAGAGTGTATCTTACATTCCCTTTTGGTATTCAGTGTCTCTTCTACTTTAAATTTTAGTAGAAGTGATCTTATTCACGCAGAGAAAGTTTTGATCTACCGAGTCGCATCCTTTGATTTGCAGCTTGATAGTATCAATCAACTGAGCTTTGGAGAAAGCTCTGTTCAGTTTCTAAAGTAAAAAAATGTGTACAGAGTTTTGATTAAATACTTTTGGAGAAAAGTGGGCAAAATAAGTATTTTACATTCAGCTTTAAACTGCATATGCAGGAAAGCTGATTTTGTAGTGAACAAGAAATGTAGTATTTTTTTCCTGTTTCGGTGTTTCAGAAACTTTATGCAGCTTTGTACTGGTTTTGATGAGTGTACATCACTTCAAAATGAAGTCTGTTCCTTGAATTGTTTCAGAATATTCATTAATGAGAAGCAAAATTAATTAAAAGCTGTTCTCTTCACTCTTGCATTGTGTCTGGCTTTCTGTGGACTTAATTAAAATACTCAAGTGATCTCAAATTTGTTTGTTTTATTTTTTCTTACCTTCAGAACCAACATACATCACAATAGGTCCACCCACCTGTGAGATTTTGGTGAACTGCACTTTGACTGAAAAAGACTGTATCTATAGTTTCAAACTGGACCAAAACGGTTGCCGCATTTGTCAGTGCAAAACTAGTGAGTATGCAAAAATACGGTGGCTTCTACCTTTTATATCAAGCTGTATGTGAAAACGCTAGGATGCTGGTTTTTCTGTTCATGATGTTCATTAGATGTTGTGTTAGTATGCGTGTGCTTTATAGTTCTTCATTTTTTGAAGGATCAGTTCCTGATCTTCTGACACTACTTGTTTGCTTGCTTAAAATATGTTTGGAGGAAAACAGAAAATGTCTGACTTCAGGTGAAAATTTAACAGCTAGGTAGAAAAGGTAATAATTTGGGACTTAATCTTCATTCAGACTTCAAGAAGGCTGATAAGCCTTCCACATTTCATTTTTCTCTGTGTATGTAAAGAGTTTAAGAGCATCTAGGTTTGTGCACTTTCAAAAACTCCTATTGCTCACCAGCCTATTTTCAACTTCACTTTCTTTCCTCAAAACTTAGGTTTTGAGGATAAATGTTTGAAAATTATATGCCTTGGGGGGGTGTTTGTATATATACAAACATATCCATATATAATTTTATTTCTATAACATATTCTTATATTTACATTTTTTTATACATATGTAATGCTTTAGTTAGGACTTACGCAGGCTCTAACATCTATTTCTTCCACAGGGAAAATCACTGTGCGTTGTCAGAATTTTGTGTGTATCAGTGAAGCAGCAAAAATGTATTTTCTGTATGTGTTTCCATAAGAATTCCATCTTTACAGGTGAAACGTAAAGCAGGGTCAGGCCAGTTGTTGGAATTGCCCAAGAAAGGACACCCCTGGGGTACCAGGCTCAGCTGCAGGATGCATCACTCTGGCTGCCAGCCCAGCCTAGGAGTGAGCTTAAACTCTCTGTAATTTTATTGTAGTTCTGCAGCTTCCTTGTAGCCTCTGAGGCTATCACAAGTAAAGTATTACTCTGTTCCTCCTCTTTAATTTCAGTCCGCCTGTTCTCAGCCACTTTCTAAATCGATATGACTATTTTAGGGGTCCCAGTAGAAATAGTCAAAATAAAACTAATCAGCACAAACTAAAGCATTTTAGGATTGGATTGGTATTTTGCTTAAGGAGCAAGAAAAGGGTTTGTCCTGGATTTTTTTAACTTTTTTTTTTCTGGGGAAATGTTCATTTTTTATTTCCATAAGGTAAAGGACAGGACATCTTAATAACAATCAGATCTATAGCAAGCAATAATGTCATTATGGTAATACAGAAATAATACCTTTGATTACAAGTTGTATTTGTGGCAAGGACGACTTTCCATAGATTGCATCCAAGCTATCGCACATGCCTGCCTTGCTTAGTTCTACCGAAGGACAAAATTAGAAATGTTAAGTACTGCTTTTAACATTGTGGTTTGATTTTCCTTCTTTTTTTACGGTTGGTAAATTGATTGGGGAGTTTGACACACACAAGAAGATGGACATACTCGGCAACTTTCATCATCTGTGCCTGTGCGTGCAGTCCTTCCCTCCAGTTGGGTGCTCAGGAGACCCATCACTCCAAAGGATCATTTCTTTTGTCCTAGATTGCCAGATTGCACGCATACACATACCGCATCCCAGGAAGTCTCTGTTCTTGCTTGGAGTGTTTCTGATTAAATAGTACTTAAGGACCTATTCAAGGGAATTTTTCTCTTGCCAGATTGCTTGAAATTATTTTCATTTTGCAGTAGCGAACTGTCTGGAGCAAACTTAATAGTATCATTTGTCTGTCATCTTTTTTTTCCAGTTAAATAACTTGAATTGTAGATTACTTAAAAATCTCCTCAGTCATTCAGAGAAGGGAAACCTTTATTTTCTAAAGAAGTGAAGAAAAACAACAGCTTGGAAGTCTTCATCACTTGGTGCTTATCAGTCAAAATGACAGAAACAGAATTTTTTTTCTGTCAAGTAATGTCTCTCGCTTGTAAGCCTCTGGACGAGTGTATGAGCACTGAGAAGAAAGGAGTTCTAGGTCAAATATGCTGAAAACATACTGTGCTAGTTCTCTCCGTATTTTCATGTCCAAACCAGTTTACTTGGCTGTCTTAAGAATGTGAGAATGTATATTATCTTTAGCTCATGTGGACTTTTGAGAACATCACTGTCTTCATACTGCACTCATGTGTTTTATGCTGGTCTAAGCTGCTCAACTGAGTCAGGTTTAGTGCCTGAGTCAAGGAGGCCCACATGCCCCCCATTACCATTGAATTTGTCATAGCCTAATGCTACTAATCTCTTTCCAATAAAGTTTCCTTTTTTGCTAATTTCTCTAGAGATCTCTGCTGAAGATTCATTATACTTCAATCTATTCCAGCCAAAATAAAAGCAAAATGACAAAGTGGAAGAACATAAAGTAAAGCTGTAAATTGTTCCTCATTTTTACCTTCATTTACATCCCTGTAGCCAGAAATCAGCCGGTTTATTGGAAATAATTATCTAAGTACGATATCATGAAATTTGTTTGGTGCTTTATTGTAATTTAGTTTCAAGTTTATCTAGCTCTACTCAAGCCAGCTACAGAATGAGAAGGAAGAAAGAAGCAAACCGTAACATTTCTAGAATATCATTTTAATAGAAGTAGTTTACCTTGTCCTCCATCCTTCTTCCTCTTTTTGCAGTGAACGCAAAAATAATGCTGTAACAACATGCAGTGAAAACATACATGCTGTAAAGTGAAATAAAATGTAGGGGGAAAAAAAAGCAGAGGCAGACTACAGTTGTAAGAGAAGGGAGAAAAAAACTACCACTGAGCAAGAGTGAGCAGAGATAGATATTGGGGAGGGGGGCAGTTCCAGTGAGTAGAGATGGAACCATAAATGATGAGGGAGAAGGAATGATCATACTGACTGGGAGCATATAGAAGCCAAAGCAGCACTACATGAGGATAAAAGGAGAAAAGTATACTCCAGCATATAGGAAGAACCCCTGCAAAATACCAAGAATAAAACTAAATCACAGAATCACAGAGAATTGCAGTAGTAGGAAAAACATGAAATGCATTACCAAAAAAAAAAAAAAAAAAAAAAAGTAAGATGACATAAGAACAAGAAACAAGTAGAAAAATGTAAAATAGCCAAAAAAAATTGTTACTTGTAGAGTGCAGCAATCGCTATTGTGCTTGGGGTGTCCAGGCGTTTGCTTTCATAGGGAGAAGTGGAGTGGATTAAAGACTTTAAAGGAGGAGCACGTTAGGGGACTGAAACAAGACCAGCAGTTGGCTCTTTGTGAAGCAGGGCTCCTGTTGCTCCAGAGAGGACTAACAGGCACGTTGAATAATCCTGCTGATTGCAGTAACATAGGATTTAAAATCTGATAGCTGTTGCTGGACACTAAATCATTCTGCAGTGAGTGACAGTATTTTATCTGGCTTTGTCTATCCCCTGTATTATATTCATGGGGAAAAAAAAAAAAAAAAAAAAGCCTTTAAAATCTCTCCTGCAACTTAGACTATAACGTTTTATCCCAAATTAATGGAATGTGAAGTATGGTTCAAGGTATGACTGCGAGCATGTATGGCTTTAGTACTTTTTAACCTTTCAAATCTTGCTAAAATTGAATTACATTAGAGCATTGCTGTCAATTTAAAACATGGTTTGCTTCATTTGAAGGCTTACCTTTGTAGTTACAAGATGCAGTTGGCACGCAATTTCACTAATTCCAGACTGCTTATGGGGAGAGGCAATTGTAGAATGCTGAGGCGAGTCGTTCTCCCTGCACATCATAGTGCACCATCATCCAGTTCGTGTCATGATCTCTTTTGCCTGTCAAAGCAAACCATGAAATCAGTATTCAAAAATTAGAAATCTTGGTATATTATGTGTTTGCACAGTTCTCTAGGCATAAACCCACCCCTTTCCCCCAAAGCCATTCTGTACAGGTACAGAAATATTTTCAGAAGAGCGTTGATACCTTTTCCTTAAATGAGAAGAAAATATGTTCTACCATGGAGATGAAAAGGAGGTACTGTACTAGCAGACATCTGCAGCATGGACTTCAATATTCTGGCGAGTCACACCGTCTCCCTTTATAGTGGATGAAGCAGAGTGGAATTCCGATGTGGAATTTGGGTTTGGCAGTGTGGGACTTGGTTTAGTTGTGTAGACGTTCAAAGGCAGGATGGGAAGGTTTGAGCAAAGTTAGGTAGATGCATTTACGGGCAGTCTATAAATAGCAGCAGTTAAGGCTCTGAAACAGTCTATGGAGTGATGATGGGAAAAAAAAACTAAGAAAAGCTTTGCAGGGACTACAACAGGGAAATACATCTCAACTCCCCTTTTCTATATGTTAATCATTCAGTAGTTAGAGTTTGGGATGGCTTTTCCTAACCTTTCACTCTTCCTAGCCAAAATTTGAGTATTTCATGCCTTTATTCCTGTAAGTAATCCATACTCAGGGATGTGTTCTGAACTCCTCAAAACTCCCTCACTGTTAATTTTGTCCATTTAAATAAGCATATTTTATGTTTATTTTGATGTCAAGCTAGGGTGGAATAAATAATCACAATAATCACACAAAGCGTACACCTCAGACAATGCAAAATTCCTGGAAACAGTAAAGTAAAATATAAATTAGGTAACACTTTTCTATTTTTGTAACAATTATCTCCCATCATTACCTTCATTTAGCAGCAAATTCCATAGCAAAAAAAATTGTAGAAACAAAGACAGTCCAGGTAGTCTCCCTTAGTGCAAGGAGAGTGCATCTTGGATTTTCAAATAGTTTTGCAGACCTGGCAGAAAAAGGATGTTTTATTACCCTTCTGCAGTGATGTGAAAGCTATTATATATTAGACGTCAGTTAGTGAAATGCAGCCATGGACAATTGGGGATGAAGCATGTTTCTTAAAAATTTAAGGCTTAGCTCAGAAAAGTACATAGTAGAATAGAAATATTAACTCTAAGTACACACGTGGAAGATAGTGGAAGTGCTCCCTGAGGAGGGTGGAATTATGATGAGCTAACTACTCATGCCAAATAAATATTATCTGTCTACTCACTAGAAGAAAAGTCTTCGGCGGGGATCTCTGAAGATTACAACAATAAATTGGTATTAGTAATGCTTACCATATATCTAATGCAATAGAAGCAGATAAGAACTTCACTTGACTTGTGGAAAAAAAAAAAAAAACAAACCCTCACTGTGCTGCTAGAAGGTTTGTGGAAGCTTGATCATTTTCCAGTAATTCCACCTTTGAGATATCACTGCTACGAATCCATTTTCATGAAGTCATGTGTTGTATGTGAATCCTAGAGTTGTGTAGAGCAAGTATCCAAGCGGGTAATTTGCCTCAACGGACTCATGAGATTATCTTTTTAAACAGGGTTTTCTAGCATCACAGTGCCCAGTCCCTTCATTTTTATCCAGCTATTGTGAATCGTGAGTTAATTCTAAGGAAAGGAGGGAGGGTTAGTGTGGATCTGTGGAGGCAATATATTCAGAGAATTCCAGTTACTGATAAGTAACCTAGTTTTCTCCTTCATAAATTTGCCTCCCCAGATCCCCACCCCTGAAGATTAACCAGCAGTAGCAATCCACACCGAGAGGACGGCTGAGGAGTGCTTAATTATAAAGGTACTGTGAAACAGTTCTCCTGATACGATCTAGCCTCAGCGTCAAGCAAATAATGATGGGAAAGGTATGTAGCTAGCTTTGTGTAGCAACGCTACAAATTTTCAAAAAAATGGACACCAGCCTAAGCCAAGTTGAAATACTGACGTAATTCTTGTCGAGTATCTATTAATATTCTCTGACAGTTATTTTTTATCTGTGGATGAGAGGATTGAAAACTAAAAGTATTTCAACAGGCTATGCATCTCTAGAATGCATTTTCAAAAGTTTCTAGACTAAGATGACTTTCAGTCTTTACAGTACAATTATCAATGTGTCCATATGTAAAATAATAAATTGGAGAAAACAAATATCCCAGTTTAAGAGCTTAGAGTTTCTTATATGCCATATATAGAAGAAGGAAATGGAGAAGTTGTTTTTTAAATAAGAGTTAGCTGAAATTGCAATCAAGCTATTAAGAAGTTCAAACTGAAGACCTTTTTTAGATGTAAACATACAATTCATTGAATTGAATTTTGTTTACTTTCCAGTTTGATTTTTGAGCAACATTTTATGACACTCCAAATATTCATAGGTTCATGCAAGGTGGGCATGTGAGCACTCTGAAATCAGGAATAAGTCATGCATCTGATGGTTCGAATTTAGGCCAAAGAACTGTGATTCCTTTTGAGATATGTTGCCTCTGAGATACCGTGCCTGAGAAGGAAAGATTGCGTTGTTTCTGAAATATCTGACTGCTGAGGGAATCTTCATAAATGCCAAGATTGCTCACATTGCATCTCCTGGGACAGAATTTTGTTGTTGTCTTGTTTGCAGGGTGGGCCCTGGACTAGCAGGTCACGCTGATGTGTCAACTGCTCTTACATTCTGATTTTTGTACCTATCTGTCTGTCTTGTAGCGGCCAGTGACTCGGTCTTACAGTGATCCAACAACCTTTTAAAACAAGAGTTGATGTTAGCGTTGAGAATAAAATGCTTAATGGGAAAGTGTTTTAAAACACCAGGTAGTTTGTCTGCAGTGTGCTGTGTAGAGCCTCACCATATCTTAGTAATCATTTGATCTTAAGACAAGACTTTCTTCTTCAGAGAGTCTTGTCCCATCCCCCATATCCCAAACTGATTCTCCTTAAACAGTATCATGCTCTTCTGAAACTCTAGTATTTGTTTTCTTGTAGTCTGTGTGTATGAAACTGTTTGTGAGTGGGTGAAGAAAGGGGGAGAAAGAAGCCACTATATTTAAAAGGAGTTTATGGTGACCAGGCTTAAAAACCTTGCTGTGAGTATTTGTTTGTTCATTAATAATTCACAAATGTTTTTGGAAGACCTAATTCATCTTCAACTGTTCTTTCCCTTTCTACTTGTATTTTTCCCACAGCATCTTATTAAACTCATCCAAATGAATCCTGTAATTTGAAATGTCCATATCCACGTCAGCATATAACGTGTCAAACTACAGAACAGTGTTTATTAGAACTACAGTGTTTAGAGGTGTCAAAGTCTATGATCAATAGCTTGTGCCTGTTCAGTGGGGTCTAGTGAAGACTGTGACTAGAAACGTGGACCTGTTGGTAGCTGACTTTGCTGCTGCCTTTGCAGTAATGGTTGCACATGGAAAAGAAAACTTCATGGTGTCGTTGTGTGGGCTGGATACGCTGCGATAAGTATTTGGTGCATGTTTGTCCCCGTTCATTTCTAGCAGGAGGCTGCTTTGATGATGATGTTGGTTGAGGACAAAACAGCCTTTCCATGATTATTGTCCTAGCCTTCTGCTATACTTCAGTTGAAATTCTTCCAGAATTTTATGTGGTATTTCAGCTAATGTCTGCCCTCACATGAAAAAACTGAGCATTTGTGGTGAAGATACCGTTACGTTAGCCTGAGACATTCAGGAACACGTTCATCTTTTTCTAAAGTTGCAACACATCAGTATCGTTCTGAGATTAATCAATACCCTGCGCCTGAACTCTCAGCTTGTAGCACAAATTCTTGTTTATTCCCTACAGGTGGCACGACTTTATAAGTTTTCAGTATTACATTTGACCCCACTATTGTTATTTTATCCCCCTGAGCCTTCCTATTACCTTGAGTAGAAGGATTGTTTTCTGAATTGACATTACCTCATTGACATTTCATCTTTCATAAGAAAAACTAATGAACATATTTCTACTACTCATTTAGAAGAACTCTACTCTCCAGCCAGATACTTCCCTAAGCAGCACAGTGAGAGATGTCTTCCCTTTAATTGGTTTCCTATTCATCATTTTGTTTCTGTTTTAGTCTGCCACCTCCTATCTAACCATTAGTTCAGTTCCCTAGGTGGTGTCATTATAACTAATCAGTCAGAGAAATAAAGGTGGCTCATACTACGTGACCAGAGGTTTGATCCCATTCTGTTAGAGCTGCAGTGATGTGCAGGTGTGTAATGCAGTTCTCCCCAACTCTGAAAGGTAGTTTTTCTTCTGCATTAGCTTTTAAAAGGTTTCCTATCCTCTCCTTTCAGACTGTCTGATTACTCTGATAGGCTTTTGAAGCAGTTATTAGCCCAGTTAGGGCTGGATCTCTTCTCTGCAAATACGTTCCATGATTTGGGATTCAGGTTCCTGATGAAACTTGTCTAAGCAGAGGTGAAAAAAGCCCCCAAACAAGTATCCTGCTAACATTTTGCCTTAATGAATTTCCTCAGTTCATTGCAATTGACTTTCATGAACTAGCTCTCTTTATTCTTTAGTATTTGTCACTTGAAATACAAAACCTTAGCAGAAAATCTTACTTTTTCCATAATGAACTTGTGATTATTTTATTAATGATGAATTTAAAGCTGTAGCTAAGGCTCTAGCGATCTTGTCAGGATGACAATTGCATACACTGAATTTGATTCGCATTTGAATTTTTAGCCTTGCATTTTTCTCTTTTTTTTTTTTTTTTTCCTTTTACTCTGTTTTCTGAAAAAAAATGCCCGGGCTAAAATGGTGGACTAGGGTTTTCAACAGACCTGTGCAGCAGCCATAAACTTTCTATGTGTACCAGATGTTACTTCAGTTTGAGACTGCCTGTAATCGTCATGTTTTTAATAATGTTTTTAATAATGTTTCAGCAGGAGAAATTTAGGTGGTTAGATGTGAAGTCAGAAAGTGGATCAGAATTCACTTTCTGATTTTCATGACACTAAACTTCTTCATAGAGAATGTTTTTCAAAAACTATTTAAAAGCTGTTTCCACAGCTTGTAATGTCACACTATCAGAAATTTAAGTATGATAACATGTTCATTTTAGTAATAACCATCTTCTCAGAAGGCATCATTTTTAGCATCTTATTAGAAAGACTCTGTCAGGAGAGGTCTGTGGGGTCTGTGTAGATTATTCTGATGTCCTCGTATAGCATTGATGTACCACTAGTAAATTCAGATGTGAACAGTGGTCTGTATTGACTTCAGCAAACTTTCTCTGTATGTTTGACATAGCCAGAATTTTGATACTACTTTGTATCCTTTTCTGTGCCCATCCTGAGAGGCAGTGATGGTTAGTCAGTCATCCATCCCAAGGCTCCGAAGAGCTTTCCTTTCTTGGCCACTTAACCTCAGAAGAATTTTCCCTTTGTAACTCACTATGCACAGGATGGAGCAGGGAAGACATTGCCTTAAGACTGGATCTTCTGGTTAGTATGTCAGCTGACTATTCAAGTTTTTAGTATATTTAACATCATAAGCTGTCTTCCTCCTTGTATAGCATTGTCCTAGACACCTTAACCCTTTTAACAAAATAATACATAAAGTAATAATACCCCTTTTAATAAACTTTATACATAAAAAAATTGGTTTGCAGTTTCACTAACCAAGTCAAAGTAATCAAAACAGAACGGGAGATTGAAAACAAAAACACATGTGGCTGTGGGATTTTGAGGAATCACTGTTTTGCCATCTTCTGTAACTACATACTCAAACCTAGGTGTTGCACTTTGATAGCTCTCCTTAACACAAATCTGGGGACAAGTAGGACATGTCCAGACTCAAAAATGTTCTTCTTGTCTCTATTTTTTTAGATTTTAAAACTTTTTATTCCCAGGGCTTCCTTTCATTTTAAGATGCCTATTCATTTCTCCCATCCTTTTGCATTTGTACCTTCTTGTTCCTTGACCTGTCTTCCATGAGCCTGATGTTTATGGACAGCCACCTAAACACTTCATCTCCATGACAAAACGCTTCAGAAAATGAATTATTCTGATCAATCCAGCCAGTGCAATGCTGGGGTTATTCACTGATCCATTCTGAGCATCAGCAGAAGATATCATAACTTAGACTGTATTGAAGGTCATAACTGAGCTTAATTCTTCTTGGAGATATTCCCGTGTAGGTGTACTTTTCCATACATTCTTTATAAAGTTCAAGTGTAACTTTAAAAATTATGATTACCTTATGAAGTCATGCATAATGAAAAGTTACTTAATTTTATTATCACTATATGCTGTTGAGCAAGAATTTTTACAAACATCCTGCTATAAAAGCTCCTTAAAAAAAGAAAATTTTTCAGTATTTTAACTTACATCAAGGAATGTCTTCCTCATTGCGTTACATGCACATCACTCTTTACCAGAGTGTCTGAATTTTCTCTGCAATATGTTTTTAAATCAGCATTCATGCCCACATGTTTGAAAGATCTAGTATCTTGACAGATCAGCCTGAACTCTGTCCTTCAAAAACTTGTAAGACTTCATGAAGATCTTTGTATCGTATGTCTCTGAGTAAAGCAAGAACCTGAGATAAGGGTTACCATTGCTCTCAAAGGTTAGATCTGACAGAGTAAACGCTTAAATATTGTGACATTGGCACTCTGCTGACAGACTGCCTCTAGAATCAGATGTGAAAGGTTCTGTCATTTCTTCTGTATTCTGAATGACAAATAAATTTGCACACTTTTAGTTTCAGACACCAAATTTGTATAAAAGTGGAGAGGTAGGAGCCATGAACCTGCTGATGATCTTTGTCCTTTTTAAACTGAGAACTGTGGTTTGGGACAATAAGGCTTTTGTGTTGCATGGCACTTGCATGCCCAAATTCCACTGCAGACATAGGCAGTGAATTTGCTGGTTTTCTGCGGGGCTTCAGTCTCACTCTGGGCTACTAAGAAACACGACTTCTTTACCAAATGAGTATTAACCTGGTAGAATAGATAAAGAAACACTTAACTTACCCACATTTGATTAAGTCTACCCGTTGTCTTTCTAAGTAGGTTATGCTATATTTTACAGTCTAAAGATTCCTTCTGCTTATAGGGTATTACTGTGTTAGAGACATGGGGATTATCATCGTGTTTCAGACCCACAGAAGTAGTGTAAGGAACAGAATAAGTCAATTTGCTGTTCCCCTCTTTGGAAAAGCCCCATCCCTAAATGTTCATATCCCTAAAGGAAAGTGGTCTTCAGAGCACTAACGAGGAACACATCTGGAAGAGCACTGCAGCTGCCCTCCAGATAACGAGCTCTTTGTAGTGGTGTGGATGTTTGAACTGGAGATGAGCTGTCCTTTGAATGCCACTCTGAAAATCAACCCTTTGGATATCACCCATCATATTCTTCTCTTGATGAATCTCAATTATTTTCCTTCTTTTTCTGTTTTGATCTTACTTTGGCTATTGTAATAATGGTCTTTTTTTTTTTTTTCCTGTGTTTTGCATCCCTAGTGTAACAAAAATCATTTTCTCCTTCCTCTCACCTCTGCAATCAGTAAATGAATTTTGTATCCTAGAGTGTGTTAAGAGTGGGTTTGGTGGTGCTTCTTCTTTCAACAAGAACAAAAAGAAACTGATCATTCTCAAAATAGTATGTTCCAATGAGAATGAATATAATGACCATAATGACCACCTCAGTACTCAGTTTCAGGAGAAATTGAGTTGCCAACAATCCACCATTTTCCTCATGCCACGCTAGCATCTCTAAGCTTATATTAACCCTTAGGGTATTACAGTTACATTTTTAAAAAGCAGTCTTAATCATCAAAGAGTTGACAGCAAGCAGTGTAAAGAATAAAAGTTGTTAATTTGTCCCAGCTTTTCAGTTCTATTTAAAATAGAGGCGAAAGATGCTCTATATTGAATAGAAACCTATTAAACCCATATAATGTGTTGAGAGTATATGTTATTTTAAATGTTTTGTTGAAGGCCAACAGTCACAGATGTTGGACTCCTTTGGCTGTGCATCTGTTCATAAAACCATGTTAGTTTAGGGTACCAAGTTCTTGACTGGAACTGAAGACGTCCTGTAGCATCTGCTCATACAGTTTGGGTCATTACTGGAAAATTCTGTCGAATATTTTAAATTAGGATTAGTCCGAAGGTAAGGCTTACCAGTATTTAAAAAGTTACGAATTAAACAGGAACAGAAGATTTAGTCTGCTAAAGACGCGTTTGTCCGGTATAAGCAGTTTTCGTGTTGTGATAACCTGCTTATGTCCTTCGCAGGGGAGGAGCTGTGCACTGGCCTCATTTCGGGATGTTCCTTGGACTGTTCCTTCGGCTTCCAGACGGATGTCCACAACTGTGAGATCTGTCAGTGCCGACCGCGGCCTAAGAAGTGCAAACCCATTGAATGTGACAAGTACTGTCCCTTTGGATACTTGTACGTATTCTCATTCTGAAAGCGTATTTAATGTAATCCCTGTACACACTGAAAATATGCCAAATCCAGGCACATACACTTGTGTATAGTTTGTGGCAAAGTGGGGGAAAACGTAGGAAAATAGAAATGTCATTACTTGATGTGAGATTAAAGTATTCTTCAAAATGGATTTTGATCAAGAAATTAAGAAACAGCAGCTAAAAAAACATCAGCAGATTATAAAAGCAAAGCTGTGCTTAAATTTTTTTGAAGAATATTTGATGAACAAGATGAAAAAGCAACTTAGAAGTAACGTCTCTTGCATGTAGCTGTTTGAAATTCTGTTTGCATGTTCCACTGTGATACCCTTTCATTTTGTAGCCCATTTGTTTTATTCAAATGATTTAATAATATTTCAAGGGCTTTTTTTAATGTTGATACGACAGCTGACTAGTTTTAATGAGACATTTCTAATAGTTACTTTACAGGATTCATGAAGAACAGTGCCATCTCTTATCTAAGTTTTTGTAAACATGTTCAAAACCCGTATTGTTGCTGGAGGTCTTTCTCCATAAAAGGGCATACTTGAGGTATTTATTAATTTGTGGAACAGGTGATGAAAACCGGGCAGATCTTTTGTCACATAGAAATTTCTTAATAATTGGTGTGGTGGCTTCGATATATATTTTCCCAACAAATCTTATTTTTGATGGGTCCATTCCATGTTACTGCCTGCTTTTCATAGCAGTTTAATTTCTACCTCATGACAGCTGATCTTCAGATAATGTTCATATGCAATTTGTTTTCCTAGGATTTGTAATGAAGTTTACTCATGTTGCAACTCTTAGTGTTTGATACTAATATTCTTTTAATTTCTGGTTCTTCTCAAGAATTCTGTTTGACACCTGTTCATAAACGCTGCAGGTTTTTATAACAGTGACCTATAGTGTAGTGTGTCCTCCTCATAGTACGCAGTTTTAATAAAGTTTGGAGGAATCAAAATATGGTAGAACCTGAATGATCAGAGAGGTACCAGAGATTTTAGAAAAATAGAAATCAAGTTGCAACATAGTGATGTTCTCACAGATTTAATAAGCTCCGCTCATAGATAGTGCCAGTGAACAACTTGTATTCTCTCTAGTTGTGCTGCCAAAGTAAAAAAAAAAAATATATATATATAATACCAGCCTTTCACCTTCCTTTCATCTTCATGCTATTCTTAGCCAGAGAGTGGTGTTCCACTTAGGTGAACACAGTGTTCTGGTTGACCTGCCTCTTATTGCCCATACAGCTCTTGCATTGTGCATGGTGCTAAACAGGAGGTGGCATTACATCAAACGAAAAGCAGACCCGTATCCCATGGAACAATAATGGCAGAAGTGTGCTGAACACAGCCAAAAAACCATTTGAAGAATATGTTTGCCTTGAAAACATTGAGTCACTTTTCTCCCCCCCCCCCCCTCCCCCCCCCCCCATTAGAAAGGATGATTGGCTTGTATCCTTGAGGCATCCATGGTGTGATTTGAAAATACCTCCATAATAGCAGTCCAGCAAAACAAAGTAATACCATTTAATATAATGCTGTATTTGTTACCTGAGATACAGAATTAGGCTTGCGCCTGCTTAAATAATGCAAGTTTTTGCAGGAAACGGCACTTAAGAGAGTGATAGGATTGAAATAGGACAAAATGAGGGAAAGACAACAAAGATTAGATCAAACTTCACTTCTGTCCCCAAAACTCAAAGTTTAGTAGATGAGAGAGGAAAGGTAAGAATTTTAAATGAAAAGGTTAATAAAATTATCTTCAGGCATGTTGACTTCAAGAGGGGCTGAGGGTTATTTTCAGTTTTGCAAGCAAGAAAGGTGGAGCAGGAGGGAAGTTACAGAAAAGGGATGTCAGTTTTGTTGTCCTGAGAACTTTTGCCCAGTGGCTTCACAGGCAAGGATGGCTGAAGATGGGTAGCAGAACAAAAAAAGCATGAAGGACTGAGCAGAAATAATGACTGGTTAGATGTTTCAGTTTTTTAGATAGGATAAATCTGCTTACATTAAGGATCAAAGGAGTGAAGTCAATTAAATCAAGTACAAAGCACGCGGAATCATTTAGAAAGCATCTGGCGAGAGCGATGTTTGAGCCATGCCACTGAGCAAGCACAAAATCCAAGATAGAGTCTCTTAAAGCTGGGAGTCAAAGAGGTAAATGGTGTCGTGGTATCTGAAACGGTGAGAACTCTGTGATGGAATCAGCAGAAAGGGTGGCTGGGGTGGGACAACAGCAATAAAGGAATACAACTTACAACTATATTGAAGCATTTACTGGAAATTGCCGTATAGCCCTCATGTGGTGTAACTGTTCCTCAAGGGGCTCTGAAATCACTTGCGTTAGCTTGCATTTGATTTTGAACTTTGGCACAGAAGAGAGAAAAATTCTGAATAATGGCCATCAGAATATATTTCGTTGCTATTTGCAACAAAGATGGAAGCCATCTTTTTTGCTCATGATCCATAAAGCATCTTCAGTAGCAAGTGCAGGATGTGAGCTCAGCAGTCTCCAGACTGTATATGTGAACATTTCTTTTTATTTCTGTTTTACAGTTGTGTTTTAAAAACTAATTTCCATGAACAATACTCAGTTACTTGTTATTTTTCAAATTGGTTTATAAACTCAGCGGATTAATCTAATGTGATATTTAAAGGGCACGCTAAGACTGTTAGATCTTGGGATTTATATTTTTCCATATTGTAGCTCTTAATTTATTGTCTGTAGCAGGGTTGATAAAGCTATCAGGACAGAATCTGAGAAGACTTTACTCATCCACATGCTCAAGGAGTGGGTGCATGCATGTGTTTGCATACCAGCAGAGACAGTTGGTATGAATTACAAAATTTTTTACTGTTTACTCAGTGTGATTGAATATTGTTCAGCTTTGAACAGGAAAAGCTTTTTTTTAATTTTAATATTCCAAGCGCATAAATAAATTACTATTTTCAAGGCCATTAGCTTTAGCCTATTGAAAAGCTACAATATGAGAAAACCATTAAATGAGGTGTATTTAATGTCTTTTGTCATTGCCTTTTTGGACTTACACAGAAATAGCTTGAATATATTCATGAACCAAGGTCTAGGTGTTTATTTCTATTCCAGCTAACTCTATTCTTTGACTTTTCTGCGGTATCTAAAGCAGACAAGCTTGTTCCTCCTTTTGGTTTCTTTCAGTTCACTACTACTGGTTTTCTTCTCTGGCAGTTCTAATGTAAATGTCACACAGAAGCATTAAAAATGGTTTTCTACTGCTGATTATGGTTGTTCTGAACTGTACTTACCAAATTCAGTTACTATTAATGTTTTGTGTAAATGAAATACTCTCTTCCACACAATGAGCAGCTTTTTCTGGTTATATAAACTGTAATTTCTGTTTAGAGGGCAGTGGACATTATATTTACAACTTTAAATCGAAAATAGTAGAGACCTTAACCTGTGGTGAACTGAATAATTTTTTTCTTTACCTTCAAAGCTCTGAATCTTCAGGAAAAAGCAAATACTCTTTTAAGATAAGTTAAGACAGTAAATTCCTGTTCTTGGGCCTGTGCTCCCAGTGTGTGTGACTGACAGTCGTGTTCTTGATTTAAGTCTACCTCATTAGTTACCAGACCCTGTATAACTGCTAAAAAGAATAGTATTTTCTTTGGCCCTGTTTTCTTCCTTAGCTTTCAGTAAAGATGCGCCCCTATTCTTCTGCTTACATACACTTTTACTCTGCAACTTCTGATTTTTGCTTTCTTTTCTTAAGCAAAGGTTTCTCTCTGTTGTTGTCTTCTGTGCTACTTTTTACTATTGTTAGCTTTGCAGTGAAGTAGGCTGTTCCATGTGAATGGAATTAATTAATGAATTAATGAACTTTGATTAATCCAAAACTTGTTACTTGGTTTGAGAGGCCTGACTTTAATGCGCTCTCTCATGAACAGACACTTACCTGGGTTTCTAAAGGAAGTTTTAAACAAAGATGAGGAAGACCCTTATGTATAATTGGAAGATGACCCTCGGATTGCGATGAATTTGACCTGTGATGTTAAGGGTTATACTCTGACACACCAATATAAATCATCAAGAATACATTTTTGAACAACAACAACAAAAAATCTGAAATAATTCTATTGATATTCTGTTGTTGCACTTCAGGTGAGATGTCCCTGCATTATTTTGAAAGGCCTTAAAGGAGAAATCACAAAGAAATGAGTGTTAATTCACCATTTGGAAATTGAAATTTTATTTTATTTCCCTCCATTAAGAGTAGGAGGATAGAGTATAGAGTTCTACTTCACTTTAAAGCATGTAAATTAAATCTGATCTGAATATGCAGGTGCAGACATTAGGCTGTCGAAGCCCTCATAACACTGCTTTTTGATATGCACCATAGAATCCTACCTTCTGTAAGAGGCTGTTCTCTAGTTGTCTGTCTTCCATTTAGCCTTATCCATCATATAGTGTGATGCCTTTACATACTCTACTTCCATGTCTTCAGGGAAAGAACCCAAGAATAGAGCCTAATATACTCTATGCCTTAATAAAATGATGTTCTGTGTTTGAGTGCAATCCTCTTGATCTATAGAGTCCCTTAGTTTGTCTGATCTGTGAGTATCACCCTGCTGGTACCTGTGCCTAAGCAGTTAAGGTGATTACTGTGAAGAAATTTGTGGTATGTGTTGATATAATCTAGCTGATTGTATGGGGAAATCTGAAGGTGTCCGTGCCATCTTCTTCAATGTGGGTGTACCTGAAGTTTGCATTAATGCTGTCTATCTACCCAGAAATGATTGAGTCTTCTGAATGAAAATCAAAGAGGACTGAAGAGAAAAAGGGTCGATGGGCCTAGGTGCATATAAAGAAATCGATCAGATCATTCATTTTCCTGGAATACTTTCATGTAATAAAGAACTGATGTGTCCATTTCTGAGAAGGATAAGAAAAGGTCTGAGTGTTGTTCATGAGCTGCAAGAGTACTTTAAACACAGAGATGCTTAGTCCTAGGTGCAAGTATTTTTCAGGGTCGATCATGTGTCACGGATAATCTGTTAAAGGATACAAATTTCAAGCTCAAATTCAAGTGATTTTCTAAACTCAAGGAGGAAGCAGCCAGTGTCTAAGAACTTGTGTGATACTGTCACATAAGAGTAGGAAAAATTTAGAAAAACTCTAAGGTTTATGATGTTGAAAAAGAGTAAGACGACAGGCTTTGTTTCCTAGATTTACTAGGCTTACTTTGTACACCTGAGGAAGACTAAAATTGCCAAGTAATAAGCTTCAAAATGGAAACTCAGATCTTCAGAAATGGAAAGTATCTGGAACCTGGTGAAACAGAAGAAAAATTTTAAACAGGTTAAAGTTAAAAAGCGTAAAAAACTGAATCTTGCCATTTGTAACTATTCATTTGAAGTCCTAGACACGATAAAGTGACACCTTGATCAGACATTGACTCACAGAGTATCAGATCTGGGCCATTTAATGGCTTGCCTAGGCAGTCCCTGGTCCAAGGCATGCTCTCTGCCCCATCGTCCCGTAGCCCCTTCAGAGGAGTGGTGGGAGCTTGGTGAGGACATCTCACAGGTCAGGACTGCTCCAGGCATGGGCTAGCACTGAACCACATGGCTCGTCTTCACGTAGAAAGCATTATACAAAATATAATGTTCGGCCTCTCACAGAATTGTGTAAGGAGCTTGTTGTAAGGAGTAGTAAATTTTAGCTTGTATGTGTGACTCATATTGACCTACAAAGGAAAATTACGTATTCCAGTGTGTGCTTTCTGTACTTAGATAAGCTGAAACACACTCTTTCTCCTTTTTTTTTTTTTTAACAAAAGTGCCCATATAACAGTTTTATTGGAAAATCTGTGTGAACTATGTAGCAAAAGCATTTTAGAAATGCCAGCAATTATTAACGGGCATAGTATGGTAGCTGGGGGTAAGATAAAGATGTTTTAAAAATGAGTTGATTTCCAGCTGATGCTAGAGTTTTAGGAACCCTGTCTTTGGGATGATCTTTTCCTTGCATTTTCATACACCTGAAAAAACTGAACTTCAAACTTTTTTAAGCTAATTGGAAAATAAACTTCAATTTAAATTCTGGTTTTAAATGTAGAATGTAATTTAATTATGTGTAATGCTTGGCTGGTATTTTTAAATTACGAGTGTTTAATAAGTCTTAAGTCGATTGTAATTTAAAAAAAAAAAATAATTGGAAATGAGCACCCTAATCTTGTCAGTGCCTGTAAATTATGAATAATTGCACTGAATGAAATTAATAATATTTAAAGATAACTATGTACGTCACAGCTTGTAGTATAAAGGTCTAAAATTGTGGTAAGAAATATTTTAAGATCATTTCACTTCAAGTCTTACTTTAGCGCTAAAATTATTTAGATTTGCAGTTGTGTAGTACATTCGGTTCTTTACTGCTACCGTGCCAATTTCTTTTCTAAAATAGCAAGCTTTATGTGACTTCCAAGCCTGTTATGACCATCAAAAGCATGGGATGTAATGGAAGACGAACCTTTATTTTAATGTAAAATTCTGGTCACAAATAGGGGACTAAAGAAGCAACTATTCAAAGAAAAGTATATTAGAGAGTGAAAAATTAAGTCACCCTGTTTGTGATTTCTTTTTTTAAGACCGTCAAAGGTTAGTACTTGGAAAATCTGAGTTCGTGCATCTTTAAAGAAACCAAAACCTTTTCACAGTTGTCCGAAAAAACCTGCTCAATAGAGTTCACTCTACCCATTAATGGAAAGAAGCATTTCTTTTGATACTAAAAGGGCTGTGGTAACAGAAATAAAGGGGGAAAAAGCAGACGGATAGGAGGACAGAAAGTTGTCCGTTATCCATCCTACTGTGTGACGATTTGTTTTTCTCAGCCTTTTAAGGAAAAATTAAGTACAATTTTCTAGAGCTGAAAGTCAGGCTTTCTAGAGATTTACATCATTTATTTCTTCTCTATCCCTCTAGATGTTCTTCTTTAACTTCCCATGTCTTTTCTTTGTTTTGGGGGGAACGGGTGTGCATTTAATGTAGAATTCAATGAAGTATCCGTCAGTTAAATGTTTTTCCCAGTTTTAGAGCGTTACCTCATTAGAGTGATACGTTTATCAGCAGATTCATGACAAATCATTTATTGGGTTTTTTCCCCTCTTTGTCTTGAGCTTCTTCATTACAACTTGTTTTTTTCCCTGTATCTTGGGAAGGCAGGGAAAATTACTCTATCGGTATCTGAAGGGAAATAGTACACTTGTGCCTAGAGTTTGAATGGTATTATCTGTCTTCCTGATAAAAGACAAGCAAATATTCAGTATAGGATTCTCAGAAGCAGCACGTTTATGGTGCCGTGAGGAGATGCTGTCAGGGATGCTCTAGAGATGCTCTAGACTCCTGCCCAGCTTCACCTGGAAGTTTTGGAAGCCTTTGTTCTTGATTCTCTGTCCTGTTTGCTGAAAAGTTCAGTGGTTTTCTCCATTTGAAAATACGTTACTGTGTGTCTGCTACTTCTTATGTTGATTATTGGCATTCCACGTGCTAGTTTTCAAGTAAGTTTTGTGTCTGCATATTTAGCGTTTTCAGAAATCTGTCTGTAGTTTTAATATGCAAGAGAGGAAATCTACTGTACTTTACCTATTGTTGGAGGAAAAAGGTTAACAGTATTTTGTGTTATAAAACCATAGTAACTCTTACAGATTCCTGCCTACCCCTCCAATTTCATCAGTTTTAGACGTTATTCTTTCTACTTTTTCAGTTGAGAAAAGAATTGATCATCAATAGTAGTTACAAGCACATACATCTATATAATCTGTTGTGGCTTGAAAATACCAAATGCAGAGATTTCACCTGTACACCCCATAGACCCACTGAACATAAGGGTGACATTTAACAATAATTTTCTTTATTTGATCAGTCACTTCTTTAGGGGATGCTTTTGCTGTAAAGATCGTGATATGTAGCTATTTAAAGTGACCTGCTGACCTGTTACAAATTATTTTGGTCATCTAGGAAGAACAAGCATGGCTGTGAAATCTGTCGGTGCAAGAAATGCCCGGACCTGCCTTGTGGTAAAATCTGCCCGATGGGCTTCCAGCAGAACAATCACGGCTGTGTTATCTGCAAGTGCAGAGGTAGGTGCGAGTGCATTACCACCTCTCACTACGACTTGTTTTCAAAGCAGTTGGAAGGTAGAGCAAAAGAAAAGGAATGCTGCACAGAATATGTAAGAATTGAAATACGGTAGCTGGTGGGGGACCCGGTTCAACTTTGCTGAAAGGAGTGTATTGTTTTGCAGGTGTCTGTTACTATTGTGTTACTAGCTCCACTTCCATCTCCCATTACAAACTCACAAAATTTGTTATCATTAATAGAAAGTAGATCAGGCTCTTAAGAAGTAACTACTAGAAATAAGCAAGTTTAAGGGGGGGGGGGGGGGGGGGAGCGTATCAGTAGCAGTGTTCATCTTAACTTCTTCACCATCATTTTTTCTTTACAAACTCAAATTTTGGATTTGATAGTTGACAGATGCCCTGTATACCACCTAAAAGTAGAGTAATGTTTCTTGGACACTTTTCAGGTGGTCTTAAGGAACAACGAGCAGAGGGAGTGCTTACCCAGGAGAAGGGACTGGGTATTCTTAAGCTAAAGATTTCACATGCGCCACTTGTAACCCAAACTTGTAACCACCAATTTCAAGGTGGAGATGGAGAGATGATGTTCATTAGTTGTCTGCTTTAGTTCTGTGCTGCTTTTAACATGTCTCTTTTTAAAGATATTTTCAGTTTGTCTTTTGTATTACTCTGGGTAGCAGACTTCCTTCATTGCTCATCTCCAGCTGTTGCATTTAATAACTTTTCCAGGCTCTCTCTGATCCTAACTTGTCTTTCACGCTTATTTTCTTTGATTCTTACTTGCGTGTTTTGATTTCTAGCTATAGGCAAGTAAGTTTGAGTATTTTCCCATTACTTTGTGTAAAGACTCCATTCTTAACTTTTTTAGCAGCTATTTCTTTTGCATTTTAAGAAATGATAAGATATAATAAGACAAACTGTGGGAACATAGGACTGGAAGAAAGTATATGAGTTCCTGAAGTCACGCTCCTGTACTTGAAGGCAAATATGCAGTCATATAAATCAGAAGGATCTGACATTATATATTCTCCACATGACATCATACACTGCAGACAATTATAACAAAACTTTAAGACTTCTGGGGGAAAAAAAAAGAAATGTTATAAATATACCTTGCAGATGTGAGAAGTGGAGAGCGATTCAACATCTGACTTTTACTAGAAATAAAAATTTTAAAAATTAAGTAAGAAAGGGTAACTGCTGAATGGAGTTCCATCAAGACAGTTCTCATCACTTACCTTTTGTCTCCGTGTTCACACAGTATTTCCTGATTATCATGATGCTGCGGTGGAATATACACAAGGTGTTCTCTTAGGTGTGCCATAATTGCATCCCAGACTATACAGATGCAACTCTTCAGTTATTAATTATGTGTATGCACACTTTTAAGTGTTTTCCTTAATAAGGATGGATTTTAGAACATGCACAAATATTAAGCGAAAATAACTTGATCCCTCTTTAAGTCATAATTATCGTTACCATGATCATAAAGATACCAAGCCGCGAGGGTATCGCTTTGATATCACTTCATTAGCAACTTGTCTAAGAATAATTAGAGCAATCACCAATGTGTTCTGGGGGAGCTGTGAGTCCTTGTGAAAGTTTTGACCCAAAATTCCTGAGAGGAAGGGATGGGTAAATCCCCTGCCTGTGAATTGGCTCTACTTTCTAAATGGCTTCTGCCAGAAATAGCTTATGCTAGGATTAATAGAAGTAGAACCATAGAAGTACAGGGCTGGGGTAGTCCTCTGGAAAACTGAGAGTCCATTTCTCACATAAAATAGAGTGTATCTGGGTAATCCTTCACAGATGTTCGTCTAAGATTTAATTTATTAAGAACCCCCACTCTTGAAAGAAAAAAAAAAATCAAAACCTTTCTAAAATAATATTTTCCTGTGGTTACCAATATCTGACATTGGAAAATAAATTTTCTGATATTTCTGTCTCCCTTTCTACAAATTGAAACAGTTACTTCTTGTCCTAAGCTCAGCAGACATATGGAACTGCTAAGCACCATTCCCTTTCACATTCTTGCAGTATTTAAGGAGTTGCAACTGGAGCTCCCTAAACACTTTGGAGGGGGGAGGTTCTTCTTTAACTATTATCTTTTATACTAACTTTAATTAAAACCTGAAAAGTGAAACCAATCTCAGTTTGTGAAGTTAATTTTGAATAGTTGCCTGTATGCTTGTAGAATATTTCAGGAAAAAAAGTTTGATTACGTCAGATACTTTATTAAGGAAGGGGAAGGGTATTACCATCTCAGACTTTCATGTGTCATTTTAATATAGGACAGTATTCCAGTGATATTCAAATAGGAATTAATACAAAATCTGATACTAAAGTATACAAGTATAGTAACAGAATGTAAATTTTTTTCATAATATTGCTGTTCATGCAATAGGATGAAGTCTGGTTTAAAAAGTATTTTATCCTTATGCCATGGCTTTTCTTTTTAATTTGAAAAATAGTATAGTAATGTAATTTCTGTGTATTGGGTTCTTATTCTGATAATGTGCATCAAACTAATTTGTACCATCTGCTTGTGGTTCTTAGACCACCTTTGATAGGTCTGCCACAGCTGAAGAAGTGCTGATCTACATGTCCATTAAAAAAAAAAAAAAAAGAAAAACACCTTACTAAAATAACATATAAACATTACTACTTTTCAGAAAATGAAATAAGCAACTTAATATAAATAACCTTATATATATGTAAGTGTCAGCAGAACACGGTTGTTGACATACCACTGAAAACAAGTCAGTTCACTGACAAACTGATCCTAAATCCTTCATCATCGTAATGATGTGGGTGAGGGAGTGTTGGCCTCCAAATTCACTCTGCTGATTAACAAAGAATATATTGAGGCGGAATCCTGCAGCACTTAAATACCCTTTAAGATACAAATGAGACTTTATCCTCCCTAGACCAACTGCTTGCGTGTTCTGGCTGAGTGCAAGTAATGCAGCAATGCGAGCTACTGTATTCTCATCTCAGTAAAAGCTAGGAATGAGGGATGAAATTGTCAGAGTGGTTACCTTCCAAACATCTAATTTAACGTAGAAATGTAAAAAAATACTTTCTCATAGGTGTTTTCTGAAATACTTCCAGTATCTAGCATGACCCCATTAGAACTTGCTCGGAATTTTTGTCTTTCATGATAATAAGACCATCCTTAGCTCTTGTAAATGCTTTTATTTTCTACTTACTCATCAGTTACTCATACTCATCTTAATACACTGTAATATTTCAGTATATAATTCTAAATGTGCTTCGTGCTTTCTGCTATTTCCCTCCATTGCGTTTCTCTTTTTTCTTATCTTATTTAGACAGGACTGCATTTCTTTGTGATTGAAAACGGTATAGGTGCAACAGAAAGAAGTGATTCTATTTTCCAAGGAAATATATTTCCTACGTCCTACCATCCCCTTCAGTATACCTTTCAATTGTTCCACGTCTGTTACTTTATTTTGAAGCGTAAATGATAGAATTATCGATCACTTGATTTTGTATGGGCTTTAAAAATAAATGCAATCCAGGCATGAAGTTGGGGTGGGCTTTTTCCCAAGTAATGCGTGCTCATCAGGACACTTCGTTTTCCTTTGCTTTTGTGCAGAGGCAACGGCTTCTCTTATGCCTCCCGTGAAAACGGGCTCTTGCCTGTCGATGGATGGGCGCCGACATGAGAACGAGGAGAGCTGGCATGATGGCTGCAGGGAGTGCTACTGTCACAACGGGCGGGAAATGTGTGCCTTGATCACCTGCCCCGTTCCTAATTGCGGCAACCCCACCATACACCCAGGGCAGTGTTGCCCATCGTGTCCAGGTAACGCGCTTTCTCCTATGGGCTTTGTAAGCAGCTTTCATTTCACGTGTTTCTGTTTAATGGTTGGACTTGATGATCCGAGGGCTGGAGCACCTCTCCTATGAGGACAGGCTGAGAGAGTTGGAGATGTTCAGCCTGGAGAAGAGAAGGCTGCGGGGAGACCTGATTGCGGCCTTTCAATGCCTAAAGGGGGCCTATGGGAAAGATGGGGAAAATCTTTTTAGTAGGGACAGCTGTGACAGGACAAGGGGTAATGGTTTTAAACTAAAACAGGGTAGGTTTAGGCTAGATATAAGGAAGAAATTCTTTACAGTGAGGGTGGTAAAACACTGGAACAGGTTGCCCAGAGAGGCGGTGGAGGCCCCATCCCTGGAAGCATTCCAGGCCAGGTTGGATGGGGCTGTGAGCAACCTGATGTGGTTAGCGGTGTCCCTGCTCCCTGCAGGGGGGTTGGACTGGATGACCTCTAGTGGTCCCTTCCAACCCAAAACATTCTATGATTCTATCTTAAAGGTCTTTTCCAACCTAAACGACTCTGTGATTCTAATACATGAAAATAATCTCATGCATCATTCAGTAATAGGTATGGATGAAGGTTTCTATGCCCACATGTAACGTAATGAGGGGCTTTCATCAAGACCTCAGGTGTGAAAAATGGGAACTTAAATATTGAAAGCATATGCATGTTCTGGGTCCTAACATGTTAATTTTTGACACATTGAAATCTTTAAACTAGAAAAGAAAAAGTTTCTCATCTACATTAGCTATAATACCAAATTTATATTCATGTGCAATTTTTTTACCTGTAACAGCAAATATAATAAGCCATTACATTTTCTCTTTTTTAATTTGAAGTGGAGTTTTATTAAAATTCATCTCTAATCTATGTTTCACAACCTCTCAAAGGAGTACACATTTACACAGATGTCTTAAGTAATTGAACATTATGATTCTGTGTTCTGAGGGAAGGACCCTATGCCACCAGCAGTAGAAGATTACTGTAATGCCTTCGGTGGGAAGGCCAAGTACAATCGATGTTGCATTCCAATACAATTTTAATAATAAGTGTTAATATGAAAAAAATCTGTGACAGATGTTAAAGTGTGGGTAGAGTATAAGATTAATGCCCTCTGTTTTCAGAATGATTCCTACAATATTTTATGTGCTAAATAGATTAATTTGTAAGACTGTGATATTGCCTATGACTTTATTGGAAGTCATGTTACAAGTAGGAACAGGGAGGCTCATGATACTACTGTCAGTAGCAAAATGATGACAGCACTGGCAGGATACAAGCAACTACGAACTCTTTCAAATGCTTTGTAAAGAATAGGAAATCCTAGGGGCAAAATAAGCAGCCAGATCCTCTTTCTGAAAGTGACAGTGTATCCTCACTAGGACAGAGGATAACCAGTCTCTGAGGAGAAGGACTTGGGGGTGTTGGTTGATGAGAAGCTCGACGTGACCCAGCAATGTACACTTGCAGCCCAGAAGGCCAACCATACCCTGGGCTGCATGAAAAGAAGCATGACCAGCAGGTCAAGGGAGCTGATTCTTCCCCTCTACTCCACTTTTGTGAGACCGCACCTGGAGTACTGCGTCCAGCTCTGAGGCCCCCAACATAAGAAGGATGTGGATTCGTTGGAGGGAGTCCAGAGGAGGGCCATGAAGATGATCAGAGGGCTGGAGCGCCCCTCCTATGAGGACAGGCTGAGAGAGTTGGGGTTGTTCAGCCTGGAGAAGAGAAGGCTCTGGGGAGACTCTACAGCAGCCTTCCAGTATCTGAAGGGTGCCTGCAAGAAAGCTGGAGAGGGACTTCTTACAAGGACATCCAGTGATAGGACAAGGGGTAAAGGGTTTAAACTGAAAGAGGGTAGATTTAGATTAGATATAAGGAAGAAATTCTTCACTGTGAGGGTGGTGAGGCACTGGAACAGGTTGCCCAGAGAAGTTGTGGATGCCCCATTCCTGGAAGTGTTCAAGGCCAGGTTGGATGGGGCTTTGAGCAACCTGGTCTAGTGGAAGGTGTCCCTCACCATGTCAGGGGGTTAGAACTAGATGGGCTTTAAGGTCCCTGCCAACTCAAACCTTTCTGTGATTCTGTGATTGTAGGGGATGGCATACTTCATATGCATGGGGACAGGTTAGCATGTCAGTCTTGCGTTAGATGAACATTCAAAATTCAGAATTAAAAAGGTAGGATGGTTGTTCCAGTGCCAGCAATTCTATCGTTAGGTCCCCAAGATTCATTCCTGATTTCACTCTTACTATCAGCATACTTGTGTGTATTGATTTACGTAACAACATACAGAATACCTCATAGCATTGAAGAGTGATGTTTATTTTGGTCTTTCAGCAGCACCAGTGGCTAGTTACTTTGTGTACGGAGAATGAGTTTGGGTGAGTCTAATGTTCAGTTCCTGGAAGAAAGATCAGGATGAGATTAGTAGGACCTATCTTCTCACGCTGTGCGTTTCTTGTGGATGACATCAGTGTTCGACTCTGAGCACCAGCAATGTTGGTCTCGTTGCTTACCCAGTAGGTCCGTTCCTTCAAGTTACAGTGTCTGCAGGTTTCTCTGACATCTTTCCTGCTTCCAAAGTACCAGTCACCTAGGTTCTGTGCTAGCAAAGTCATACTTGGTGTAAACTCTCTCAATGCTGGGGCAGACACAGCATTTTTTGAAGTAGTTGTGTATATAAGCGTATGAATTAATATGGCCAAATTAGTCCCAGCGTGGTTTTGTTTCCCCCACTGAGGTTTTATATTTGTTAGAAATGTACTTCTGAATTTATTTTGCAATGTATTGATTCCCCACTGATGTTGTTAAATAAACATCATGGCTTTCAGTAGATTGGAATGCAGTTTGGAGCTGTGAGACTGTGAGCACGTCTCGAATGTGTCTCGCATAAGGGTATTGATGTAATTAGCAATCCTGATGTATTGAGTTTTGAATTGCACTGTTAACCTGTCAGCAGGGAAGTGGCAGCTCTCAGAGGTCATTTTTCAGACTGTGGAAAAAAAAAAAAGTGGTTACGTTCAATTCCATATTTAGTTAGTTTTCAACGCAGCAAGGTATACCTTGACTGCTACAACATTCATTATAACCAAGTTTCTATATATTAAGAGGTTTAAGTGGATTGTCAGAATGCTTGTGAAAAGCTCCGGGTTCCCTGTAAGAGTTAGGAAGCCAATAACTGCTAGTGTTTTGCAGAGCCATGCTATCCAGAAAGAGTGTATTTGTTTGGCTCGTTGCTCCTTCAGGAACATGGCAGTTGTACGTGTGTAGCAATTTGGTTGCAGTGATATATCAGTATCAGTGCTGCTAAGGGAGCGGTAAGCAATACCGTATGTCCAGCAGTCCTATCTGGCTATGCTTTTCTGATTATGAACAGTAGATGAGCTGTAGTAAAACAGACCTGTGACCCCCTGGTGGGGGTCGGCCTCTTCTCCCTGGGAACGGGCGATAGGACGAGGGGAAGTGGTCTGAAGTTGCGCCAGGGCAGGTTTAGGTTGGACATTGGGAAAAATTTCTTCACAGAAAGGGTTGTCAGGCTCTGGAATGGGCTGCCCAGGGAAGTGGTCAAGTTCCCATCCCTGGAGGTATTTAAAAGCCGGGCAGATGAGGTGCTTAGGGATATGGTTTAGTGGTGGGATGGCACTGTTAGGGTAAAGGTTGGACTTGATGATCTTAAAGGTCTTTTCCAACCTAAACGATTCTGTGATTCTTTGCAGAGAACTAAATGCAAAGGAGATGACTCAGAAAATTTCCAGAAAATAATTAGTATTGCCTGAGTCGTGGTGAGTTAGGATGCCACTGCATAAAATGTAATATGTTGTTCCCGCTGAAATAAAAAATGAACAGCAACAAGGCAGCAGACCAGCTCTCTCATCTCAGGTAAATGCTACTGAATCACTTACGTGGTTCATAAATGTAAGCAATCAGCCAGAAACGTAAGATCAGCCAGAGTCAGGCTCCTTGTGCTCTACTGATCATTCTCCAGAAATGAAAGCAAATAACGGAGTGGCGTGTCTCTGCGTGGCAATGTCACGGGGCAAAGGGCACACGCGCCGGTCCCTGGACAAGTGCTACAAATGTGGAGAGAAGCACGTGCACTTTGTGAGCCTTGCTCTGCCGAAATGACTAGAGGAGCTGCTGGCCATTTCGTTTTTCTGTCCTTAACCAAGATATTTGGATTAGGATGATCACATTAAGCATCTTTATCATTAAGTAGGAGAAAGGGACCTTCAGAAAGTGGTTTAGAGATGTAGAGTCGTTACCTGGAAGTCACTTTCTGTTCCCCTCCATTCATAGCACAGGAAACCTGAGGCATCTCCATTCTTAACGCAGGCACCTAGCTTAGTTGTCTAACGTTAGATGGGTTGAATTCAGGCTGAAGGACATCATCACTTACAAGCCTGCGGTTTCACATTGCAGCATATAGCTTTCAAACTCATGGCTTCCATAGCTGTAAAAGATGCTGCGTGAGGCACCTCAATTCCTATACATGGTGCATGGAAAAAGCAGGGGGACTCACTCCAGGTCCAAAGCAGCCAGCATGGTACGCTGACAACTGTCATTGCACTGATTGCCCCTTGAGTGGGGGTGGGCTTCAAAGCATTTTAAGCAGGCTATGAGGGATGCAGTTCATGGAACAACCTTTTCTTGATGGCAAGCACTTAAACGAAGTGCAGGACAGGCTTCTTTTTTCTTTTAAAACACCAAGAGTTAAAGAGAGTTCATTATTTTAATACCCCATTTTCTTAATACCCCAGTGGTTGGAGGACACTCATGCTGGACAAGGGAAACGGTTTCAGTTCCTTTCTTAACTTGAAGGAGGTCAAATCTATTCTCTAAACCGCCTGGGTTAGAGGCTGGATGAGTCTTTTAGCTAGGGCTGTAGAGGTAATGTAATTAATTGTTTGAAAAGGAATTAAGGTTCATTTGATGAGATACAGTCACTGGAAATACAAGCTACACACTATGGCATCTCCTTGGGTCCAGTTCCTCCTTCAAAGACAGCAGATTGTTTGTTTGTTTGTTTATTAATGGAACAAAGTGATCATAGAATCGTCTAGGTTGGAAAAGACCTTTAAGATCAGCATGCCCAACCATTAACCTAAGCACTTCGACCGATGTTAAGCGCTCATGTGTTTCTAGGGGTTTGGGTGAGGGATTCTGTGTTTTTCTTTTCCTTTTTTCTTAATCTGGCACCAAATGGTACAGACATATATCACTCAAGAAACTTAAGGGCAGAAGGTTGAATCTGGACTTTCTAACTGCCAGACAAGAAGCATACTTATCCAGCCCTTCAGGAATTGCACTGATGCTAATATTTAGCAATTAAGAAACTGTCTGCTCGGTATAATTTTTCAGAAAATGACAGTTGTCTCTTGGAATTCCTACATCACAGATTGGTTTAATTTTTTCTGAAATGCCAAGAATGCTTGAAGTTATCTCTGATTTATATTAACTAGCATTTATTCCGACTGATTCTCAAGTTGTTTCTTGTTTATATTTTTCCCATTTTCCATGAGATGCAGGCAACATAAAGTCAAAAGTGACATAAAGTCAAGAGAGCTTCATTAAGAATATATTTATGGCTGGTTTTATTATTCCTAGTCTTTTCAGTAATAACAGAAATTATTAATCTTGGGTACATTGGTTAATCATTGACGTCAGAGTTGATTTTTGCCTGTCTTCCAATTCTGTTTTTCCCAGATGAAATAATTGTGCAGAAGCCAGAGCTCACCAGCCCGTCGATCTGTCATGCTCCTGGCGGGGAATACTTTGTAGAAGGAGAGACGTGGAATATTGATTCTTGCACGCAATGTACATGCCACAGCGGACGTGTCCTGTGTGAGACTGAAGTCTGTCCCCCTCTTCTTTGCCAAAACCCCACCCGCACACAGGACTCCTGCTGTCCACAGTGCCCAGGTATATGTTCACAGCCAGGTCTCTTCAGAGTCCTTTCTTGATTTGAGAGCGGATGATGTGAATATTGAATGTTCCCATATGCACACAGTTGGTTGTGGCGCCTTTATTCTTTAGTAGTTTGGAGCGAGAGCCTCCAGTCCTCTATTTCAACTGCAAAACTTGACTGTGCGCAAGAGGGATCTTATGTGGAAAGGGGAGTTGTGGCCCTGAAGTTTGAACGTCTTTGAAGGCAATCTAATAATGTAAGGGTTGCATGAGAACCAGACTCCTTAGTTGGAAGGTTTATGAAATAGGCACCGGCTCATTTATGGAAACAAGCAGGATTAAGGAAACTCCAAAAGCATCAAAACACTAGGCAGATGCAGGCTTGTTTATTTTCCTTTCTACGTGCCTTGGTTTCTGTGAACCTTTTTATTACTATCTTACGTATTTGGGATTTGGTCTCAAAAATACTTCTGTTTGTTTTTACCTTTACCTGGTATGATTTGAGAGTGACTTGAAGGCAACTGAGTAATATCAAAGCATTCCAGCCCAGGAGGTGTGCCAGGTTCCTCCTAGACTGCCTCGCAGTGTCAAGACAGTAACAGGATTTGCTTTCCCCCGAGGGAAGAGATGCAGTTATAAATGAACCCAAATTCCTGTTTTACATAGCAAATGGGGGAGTTTATTGCAGTGGAAATTTAGTCCAAACCTGTAAATTGCATGTAAACTCAATGAGAACATATATGTCTCTCTTAAAAAACAAAATCTAAAGATCTTACTGTTAGGTTTTGCCATTTCTTCTACAGGATGTTTGTTGGTTTGGGGTGGGTTTTTTTCTGACAAAACATTTTCAGTAAAAAAGTTAGCCAGTTCTCCTGATTTAAATTTTTCTCATTATTAATAACAGTGAACATTTACTTAACTTCAAAATCCTGTCTGGAGGAGCTGATCTTCCCTCACTGGCTATAGAAGGAGCTTAGTCTCGTAATTTATGCAGTGAGATTGAGAATCTGATCTGAGTGCCCTTAGGAATCCTTTTTTTTTTTTCTTTTCCTTTTCTTTTATGTCTCTGCACGTACAGTCATATTTCTTGATCCATAATGTCTGTCCAGGTACAGCTTCATTACAGAACTGTGCCTCCTCCATGGGCAGGCATGAGAATTAAAGCAGACCCATTGGCACCACGCTGAAGCCCGATCAAGTTCCATTTGTTTCTCAAATTAGCTCATGGAAGTCCACTAGTGAAGGTGACAGCAGTGTAATAGCTTTTCTCTTTGCATCATTTGAGGATTTGAACTGACATGGCAGAACCCGGGGTTCAAGTTTTAGATTTAAAATTTAATCTCTCTGGTTTAAGATGAATTCCTGTATACCATTCAGTTCAGAGCATTCAGAGAGGCTTTCTGAGGGGATGCTTCATATAGTGGTTGGTTTTCACTTTGCTC
Organism: Butorides virescens; assembly: GCA_017310255.1. Classification (NCBI taxonomy): domain Eukaryota; kingdom Metazoa; phylum Chordata; class Aves; order Pelecaniformes; family Ardeidae; genus Butorides; species Butorides virescens. The sequence continues at coordinate 118,511 of JADKXX010007137.1, read as the reverse complement.
CCTCTCCCTCCCTCTCTTCCCCCCACTCTGTTTCTTAAGTAAACTCAATGAAGTTCTACATAAACTTTATTCTAGAGCACATCATGAGATCCTCATCACATGTAAGGACTGAAGAGGCATAAGGCTCTGCCCTTCTAGTTCTTCTGAAGCAGTGAGCCAATGTGTTCTTCAAGAGCGAACCCTCTGTTGAGGAAATACGAGAGAAGTTAGCTACTGTAAGTTAAATAACTTAATCTGTTTATATTTACAGATGAGCCTCTTCAGCCCTCTTCATCAAGCAATGAGAGCATGCCCAGTTATTGCAAAAACGATGAAGGAGATATTTTTCTGACAGCTGAGTCCTGGAAGCCCAATGTCTGCACTAGCTGCATCTGCATGGATGGTGTGATAAGATGCTACTCTGAGTCTTGCCCACCGGTATCCTGTGAGAGACCTGTTTTGAGAAAGGGACAATGTTGTCCTTACTGTATTGGTGAGCAAATAAAAATAGTTAACTTGCTGTTCCCTTCCTGGGAGTAAGAAAGAAGTTTTATTTCCAAATTGAAATATGTTTTCCCTGTTTTGGGGAGATACGGTTTGTGCCTTCAGTTGAACTGGAGAGTGAAATCTGCATAGGGAGCTTTGAGGATCGTGATTTGTGGTTTTGAGGTAGAAGTGCAGGAAGATATAAATGCAATTTGCCTACAAACTTGAGAGGACATCCTCCTGAAAAGTTGGTAATATACCTTGCTAGATGAAAACATTACACAGAAATTGTTTTATTTAAAGGAAGATCTGCCACATAACATGTATGTTATGTCAAGATATGTGATAATATGAGGAAAATATTAATTACGGCTGAAGAAGATAAGCTGAAGCATTATGAATAAGGCATCTAAATTAAAATACAGGAAAAAACAGGACATTCATTAAAGGTAGTTATGGAAGAGGCAAACTAAGATATTTGAGAAAAATTAGGGATTTTTTTTTTTTTTAATACTAAAAAAGCATGAAGAATTAAGGGCCATGCACTGGTTTTGAATTTGAAGTTGAAGTGAAAATTGCTAGGCATTTTTAAAGTTGCAGAATTTGAGATTCCTGACCACTTTTTCATTGTATTTTGAATAGGAGTATTTATTTACAGATTACTTTTTTGTGAGTTTGCAGAGTACAAAGGCTATAGAATAGAAGCTGCTGATAGAGAGGAATTGTATAATGAACTTACTGAAATTAAGTCTTTCTAGCATTGTTGGAAAGCATTCAAAACTTACTATAACCTTCATTTCCAAAAATAGTAGGGGGAGATACGGTAGAAAAGAATTCAGAAAAAAGGAATATGATAAAATAATCATTAATTGAACATGTGAATCAACTTGTCCATCTATAAACAGTACAGTTCTTCATCAGAAAGATCTCAGAAAGGTTGTGAAGTCCTTTCAGATAAGTACCATTGATATAGCTCTTGAAGTCTTTAAATCATTGCAGAAAAAATATCTTTAATAATAGGTGATGCAGTTTTGTAGGTTATGCAAGGAATTCCATCAAAGAAATGGCTGGAAAAGTTAGAAAGTATCAAAACTCCATTTGCCCTTGGAACTCTACTTATATTCCTGATGAGGACATTTTGAGGGGAAAATACTATGTTATCCTATTACTCCTTTCTCATCATGATTTGCATACAAAATGAGGAGGTCTTAAAGCTTCTTTGACAACTGCCTTTCTGCAGGCTTTGCATCCAGTGATTGACTTTTCAAATATAACGATCATTTTAATCCAGAATACATTTTAACGTTAAAAAAATACAAAGTGTAGGCAAAGATGGGCAATCAAACCATCAGAGTCAGACCATGAGCCTTAGCACTGTACTGGAGATTGGTTCAGGTCAAGGAAGGGATGCACCACAGGGACCTCTAATAAATAATAAATAATAAAACCTCTAGAACTTTGTGCCTACACCCTGCATGTCATGTTTGCAAATATATACACACAGCATGTAGATACGGCTTTAATTAATTCACGTGGAATCCTATATAGTTGTACAATAGTGCAAATACTTAATTTGTGAGCTGTAAAAACCTACTGTTTTTTTTAAGTAGCAGCAGCTCAGCAACATGAAATACAGAAGCCAGATTTTAATTAGTGCTCAGATATGTTTTATTAATCTAAGCTGTGCTATGTTATCAGTATGTTTTGTGGTCTACATAACTGAAATTCCTGGAAAGTTACTTTTTTAATGGTTTCTATGAACGATATACTCTTGCCTGTAAGAGGAGCAAGGTCATGCATTCAGTTTTTGTCTTCCTGCTTCTTACTGGTTTACTCTTCATTTCTTGAGAACTGTGAAGCACAACTTTATACAGATTCTTCCTTACTATTTTCATGTAGTAGTTGATGAAATGTCCAGTAGGCAAACTCTGTGGGAACAGGCCTTCTTCATTTATTGGAATTTCAAAAATCATGCAAGGTTTTAGCACTGTATTTTATTCTGCTTCTTTCTGGATCCAGATCTGGTTAATGCCTAACAAGTTAGCCCAGATTCAAATGCAAAATTTGACAGGCCTTGGATGCTTTGCTGTTTGTCTGGATCCTCAAATTCATCCTGTGTGTTCAGCATTCTTTCTCATGCAAAGAAAGATTAATTTGGAAAGATGCCCTTCTACTCCAGAGCGGATAAAGGGATATCTATTTGATTAGAGACAAGATTAGTCTTCTGTGGAAAACAGAACAACAACTGTTTGTTTGTTTACCAGAGGAGATTGATTTACTGGTGCAGCTAGAGGAAATTTGAGAGAAGACAGGTAGAGCTAGACACGGTACTCTGAACTGCATTTTTGTATGTGGGTTCCTTACTGCAAGTCTGTCTTGTTTCCACTGTCCTTGAGCACTTATTGGTGTCGTGGCCTTCATCTTCACCCTGTGCTTATACTTGGAAAGAGATGGACACCAAAATGGGAGACACGCACGGGATAATACTTTCTCAGGACTTAAAAGTTTCCTCTCGAGGTCCAAAGGTGCAACACTGCTATTGTGATTTCACCTTTCTTCATTCTTCTAAAAACACATTCACTGTATTAAATTGTGATGTGTTCTTTACGAACTTGCAAAAGCCTGAGCAAGTTAAAGGACTTTTCCAGCCAAAGCAGCTGCTGAGTTAAAGAAGCTGTCCTGAGTGGGGCAAGGTAGCACTTTCGGGAGCAAATCAGCCCGGAGTGCTCCACTTTAGGTCTGCGTAGGAAACGAGCAGCAGAGGACTGCTCGGGCTGTGTGCCTCACCCTCACCCCAGCCATATCTACTTTCTGACCAACACAGGGCTCCACTGGCTCTGTACGCCAACACACAAGTCATCGATGGAAGAAGATCTGGTTAGCGGTGTCCCTGCTCACTGTGGGGGGGTTGGACTGGTTGACCTCTAGGGGTCCCTTCCAACCCAAAACATTCTATGATTCTATGAGAACCTAATGTGTTTTTTGCAGTTTGCAGACACCTTTTCCTCCCACTCTTCCTTTCCCATGTCCATCCCATATTCACTTATAAAATCTTCCACTTGGAGAGGCTGGGACCCATCCTTACAGCCATGGAAGCCATGGGATACCCATACTGAGGCCCTCTGGACCATTTACATTTTTCAGATAATTCCATTAGTATTTTCACAGTAGCACTTCATGCCGGTCTCTTTTTGGCATTTGAATTTACTCTGTCCAGATCTGGTGCACTGCTCTGCTGCCTGCTAACCTTGTTATTCTGCGTGATGTCAGTCTATTATGTTGTCACTAATTAAAAGCTGTACTGATGGCCAAATTATTTAATAAGGCCTTTTATTTATATTTGAGAGGTAATTCTAACTGACATATTTACATCTGTATTCTGTGTGAACGTTACACCGGTATTTCTCTGACAGCATAAGAAGCTTCTTTGCGATTTCATTCTGTTACCTCATGCATATGCGTAATCTGCAAATTCATGTCATCAGCAGGTTTCATCATAATTATTTCTGCCTCTAAGAAAAAAAGGGAGCGAGAAGCTAAGATGAAAATCAGATGCTGCTTGGCTTTTAGAGGTTCTGCTGTGTAGTTTTATTTTGATTATCGACAAAGTGCTACAGCAGCAAAAAACATCCTAGGCGAAGCAATTCGTGTCTTCAGTGAAATAGGAGATATACAGCAGACCACCTAAATGGCTTGCATAGGATGCAGCATAAAAAAAAATGGTGCATTGAATGCTTAGGCAGAAAGTGTAACGCTTCTTTTAAGTGTTTTCCCAAGACCTACTTGCTTCATCAAGTCCAGGGCCCTATTACCTACTGTGTCAAAACTAATCTGAAAAGTTGTTAGTTTACAGCTCTCCATCTTTGGGAAAGGTGTTCTGGAACCTCACTTTTTTTCTGAGGGTTCAAATCACACCAATTTCCAATTTATATAATATTAACCATGGAAAAACTGTACTGAGTTTGGTTATTGCCCTTTTCCTGGGGTTTTCCACTGACGCAGTTACAGGGAACGATCAGATCCTCTTCAAATCTGTTTTAGCATAATAAACAGCCTAAGCACTTCTAGTTATGTCACCTGAGAGTTGCTTCATCCTTCTCGGCATCCAGCCTAATCTTTTCTTCAAGTATTCCAGACTGAGATTAATCTTTCTTGAACCTTGGTAATTAGAAATGTAGGTAGTCTGGTTTTTTTCTTCGTTAAATAGGATTTACTGGGAAACAAGGAGGAGGAGGAGCTGGCAGCCTCAAACAGTCACACATCAACAAGTCAGTTTTTCTTAATTTTCACAGCACTTTCGGTACCCTTATTTCATGTCCCAATCATCCGTCTTCTAGCCTCTTGCATGAGGAAGATGAGGAGAAGCAGCCCAGGGTAATTATGTACTTAATAAAGAAGCAGAAATGACACTTTTTTAACAAAGATTTTCCGGAAGATGTGGCGAGGGTCTTTTAATGACAGCTGGGATTTCTGTGGAGCTTTTGTTTCACTTTCGTGTTCGGGGAAGAAATCGGATTTGCGTGTGATGGGCCATTTACTGCCTGATCACACCGCTCTCTTTTCCTTCGACAGAAGATACGGTTCCAAAGAAAGTGGTCTGCCACTTCAATGGGAAGACGTACGCGGACGAGGAGCGCTGGGACATCGACAGCTGCACCCACTGCTACTGCCTGCAGGGCCAGACGCTCTGCTCCACCGTCAGCTGCCCACCCCTCCCTTGCGCCGAGCCCATCAACGTGGAGGGGAGCTGCTGCCCCATGTGCCCAGGTAATGCCATGTCACAACCCGGATTATTGTAAAGAAATGCTTTCCAATGAGCATGGTAAAACACTGGAAGGGGTTGCCCAGAGAGGTGGTGGAGGCCCCATCCCTGGGAACGTTCAAGGCCAGGTTGGACGGGGCTGTGAGCAGCTTGATGTGGTTAGCGGTGTCCCTGCTCCTGCAGGGGGGTTGGACTGGGTGACCTCTCGGGGTCCCTTCCAACCCAAACATTCTATGATTCTATGATAATAAGAGGTTTTTTAATTGGTTTTTGAACACCAGTCCACGCCTGAATGGAATCAAGAAGACAACAGACATTTAGACTTCAGGAAAATGAGTATTCTTAACAGATAGGCATATTGTGCCAACATATAGTTTGAATTTTACTTATTCTGAGAACTGTGAACTCAAAAATCAGTTGCTTGTCCCTGCTGTGTCCTTTCACAAGGTTATGGAAATACATTAGTGAAGTAGGATAATGAATATTCTTACACCTCTGCAGATTCTGTTAGTGATTAACATTTCTGTCTTTTCCCAGTCTCTTTGTTATCTTTTCAACTATTGCATTGCTTTATTTATCATTTTAACTTGGCTTAAAAGTAATATGAAATTTTCTTAGCTATGAACTGGGGGTGTTCAGCCTGGAGAAGAGGAGGCTGAGGGGAGCCCTCATCGCCCTCTACAACTGCCTGACAGGAGGGGGGAGCCGGGTGGGGGTCGGCCTCTTCTCCCTGGGAACGAGCGAAAGGATGACAGGAAATGGTCTGAAGTTGCGCCAGGGCAGGTTTAGGTTGGACATTAGGAAAAATTTCCTCACCGAAAGGGTTGTCAGGCTCTGGAATGGGCTGCCCCGGGAGGTGGTTGAGTCCCCATCCCTGGAGGTATTTAAAAGAAGGGCAGATGAGGTGCTCAGGGACAGGGTTTAGTGGTGGGATGGCAGGGTGAGGTTAATGGTTGGACTCGATGAACTTAAAGGTCTTTTCCAACCAAAGTGATTCTATGATTCTGTGCACACAAGGGATGTAAGAGCTGCAACTGTTTTTTAATGCTAGTCCTGACAGACTTCTGCAGGATTTTTCGCATCTTATTCAGTCAGGTGGTAACTACAAATGAGGAGATTCAGCAGTCCCCCCTCTTGCAATTCTCCTGCTTCGAGGATTACAAAAAAAAAGGCAGGCAAAGAAAAGAGCAGTGACAGTTTACATATCAGCTGGGAAGATGTAGCCTTCCCTTGGCATTTGTGTTGTTCAGCATCACAAAGGAGCAAGGCTGTAGTAGCGCGTGTATTCTGAGATGGTAATTTCAGAAGCAAATTTGTCCACAAGACTATATCATCCCATTCACACGTTAGGATAACGATAATGGCAGCAGGCGTGTGTCCCATGTACAGTATGAAACAGGTTTTAAAACAAAATCCCAGACAAGTAATGGTGAAAATTCTGAAACAAATTAAAAGATTTGTAGGACAAAGCACTGCGCATGGCCAAGTATATTTTCTGAATTAAGAGCAGCACCGGGACGTTAAGCAGCCTGCAATTTGTGAACCACATTTGTCTCATTTCCCAGAGATGTATGTACCTGAACCTACCAACATCCCCATTGAGAAGACAAATCATCGAGAAGGCATTGAACTAGAAGTACCAAACTGGCCAACACCGAGTGAAAATGATATCATCCACATTCACAGAGGTATGATCCGATATAAACGGGGCTAACTTAAGTCTGTGTTTGTTCCCTGTGTTTTAATCCATTTACTTGTTCTATTCAGGTAGCATCGATGTAATGTTTTGAAAAGGTGGTCATCTGAGAATATTCTTCAGTGCAGAATTCTCTCATGCATTTTGCTTTGAGTAAAGATGACTCAGTCTATTAAATTATATTTATGCAATTTGGTCTCATTATCGTTCCATCTTCAGCTTGGAAGAAACATCTGTGTTGGTGTGATGGAGTTCTATAAAATTAAGAATGTGATAAAATTATGAATATGGAGTGGTCTGCAGTGTCTTTTCTGATACCAAAACTGGAAAGCAGGCTGTTGCCAGGCCGCTGGAGTCGATAGACCTTCATTTGATCCATTTGACGTTCTTATATTGATAAACAAGACCAGGAAAACATGTACCACAACTTAACATATATCATAGACTAATGCCAGATGGAAAAAAAAAAAAGCCCAACAGTTCACAGGTGATGACAGAGGGCTAATAAAGTTATCTAAGGTTGTAAATCCATCTTCTGTTTAAAACTGTGCTGAAATGGTTATTCTGGGGTAGGGGGAACACTCTGTGACAGTCTTTGTTAACCTTTTCTAACTGAAGGACTACCTAAACTTGTATATATATATTTTTTTAAATCCAAGGATCATCTCCTAGCATATTATCATTTGGTAGCTAGGAGAAAGGATGCATGAAATGTAACTGCTTTATAAAATTGTAAGCTTACATTTTTACGATTACAGCATTTTAATTTCTCGCAGGCGTTAGCTGGCTTGCAACTCTGCTGGCTGGGGACCATAAACACACACACTGCAAACTGTGTGGGAACGTTGTGTATGTCACCAAAAATCACCGTTCTTTGCAATTACATGCAAAACTTGCTGCAGCCTAGTGGGCTGTCAGCAGTCTTGTTTTCTCAGGCTGAGTGGTGCAAGTGTTGTAATATGTTCCCAACAAATGAGAGAGCATGCACATCAGAATTATCTTACCAGTTGTGTGTGTGTGTGTTTGTTTTTAAAAAAGGGGGCCTTCATCCTAAGACTTCCAGGTTGTTCTCAGCATAGAAACACAGACTGATTTTTTTTTTTTTTTTTTTTTTCTTTTTAACAAGTGGGAACTTGGTTGTGATCATATAAGATAATGCGAACACAACTGGGCTCAGAGGTTATTGTCAGACTTGCTTGTTGTGCTTGAGATTCCATCCTATTTCCACTCTTTTTGATGGCCTTCTCCCTGCTAATATACTCGCTATGTAAGATCCTGTCTTCCAGTTGTTCTAATTTATACGGAAAAGGTGACATTTCAGGAGAGAAGTGTCCAAATTCATGCGAGTGACAAGACCCACGGCTGGGACTTTCATAATTACGTTCTTCTTTATGGTCAAGGCCCATGTAGAGTCACTAACAACCGCTCCCGTTTGCCTGGCAGACATGAGCCACCTCCAGGGAGAGTACAGAAGTGGCGGCGGACCGCACCCGAGCAAAGATGCGTCGGTGAGCTCCGTTGCCTTGGTGACGATTCTGATCACGATAGCGCTGTTGCTGATCGTCGTCCTTCTGCTCGTCAATCAGAAAAAGCAGTGGATCCCAGTGTCCTGCTACAAAGCTCCAACAAAGGTGCCCTATTTACATCTCTTTCCAGGCTTTCGCTTTTTTGGCAAAGATGAACTAGAATATTGTGTAGGATGCAACTGAGTTCACATCATCTGACCTCTCTTAAATTATTTTCTCTTTATGTCTTAAACCATTTCATACCAGTCAGTCTGCTGGCATTTATTTAGTCTCCTGAATGATTTTTTTTTCGCTATCAAATGAAAGCATTTCCTGTTCCATATATTAATGAGTTACCACTAGATAGAAATCAAGCTCAGAAAAAAAAAAAAAAAAAAAAAAAAAAAAAAAAAAAAAAAACCCACACCCCAACTGTGCATATGTGTAGGTAAATACATGCATTTTTCTTCTCTGCAGTCAAACTTGTAAGAGAGTATTTTTGCTTTCTTAACCATCCACTTTAAAAGTATTTGTCCAACATCAGGTACCGTATGTACTAGTAGTGTTCATCACATTTTCTAATAACAGCATCGTATGGTTCTGGGATTAATATTTTAAGAGAGATCTCAGGAAATATCTGCCTATTAAGTATTCTGAGACTACCAAAAAAAGGAAGAAGCAGGTAGCCTGGAAATGAACAGTGAAAAGAGCACTGATTTTAGTAGTTCCATCAGCAGACTAAGCCCATTGCTCCATATTAAAATGCCATTTATAGCAGTTCCCCAATTTATCCCCCTTATATTTCCTAGTTCTAATCAAACAGACTTTGTTCATACTTGGAAGACAATTTGAAAGCATCCTTTCCTCAATTCCACCTAGAAGAGTAATACAGTACCTTTAAAAATTAAGTGTCCGTATTCTTTCTGTCACTGCTGCAGAGCTTTAAAAAAAAAAAAAAGTCTTTTCCAAAATGTTTACAAATATAGTCAGAGCATCAAATTGAATTCAATTGTAATTAAATAGGAAGCATGAAGAATTGGTATTATTCCACTTCCAGTCTTTCAAGACAAGTAAGTGATACCAGGTTTTGAATTTCTTAAGGAATGTATTTAAAAATTCATTTTTAACTCTAATGTATTCACTCTGACACCCAGAAAGGCTGCTGTGTGCTATGTGACAGAATAGTGGAAGCTGAAGTGAAAATCACAACTTTCTAACTGTGGAACTAAAATCAATGATTCTACGTACTTTTTTACTTACCAAACATCATTTGCCTCAAACACTTCTGTTGCTGAAACAGTTTTTCAGTGTCACCAAAAGGCATCGTCCATATGCTAAGCAGGCTCCCTTTAAGGCACATACATATTCAACACGAGACTGTGGATATAGCGAAACTGGGATATCTTGTGAGGGTCTTTGTCATAAACGTAGCTTTTTTAAAGGTTTCTTCAACTAGGTGTCGCTCATTAGTGTCTCCTATTCCTTGCTGGGTGATTGATGGTTCCTAGTAATAAATCTTGGCAAGCCTCTTTCGGCTTGTGTTCTTTCTGTTCCAAATAGTCCAGCTATTCAATTAGGAATAAATCAACAACTGTGCTTAAATCATGTCAATACCAAAAGAAAGGTTATAAGATGTTTAAAATTACAGATGGACTGCTAATGGTTAGCCCTGATTCTGTTAACATCAGTGAGTTAACATCATGAGCCAGCAGGGTGCCCTTGTTGCCAAAAAGGCCAGTGGCATCCTGGGGTGCATTAAGAGGAGTGTGGTCAGCAGGTTGAGGGAGGTTCTCCTCCCCCTCTACTCTGCCCTGGTGAGACCCCACCTGGAGTACTGTGTCCAGTTCTGGGCTCCCCAGTTCAAGAAAGATGAGGAACTCCTAGAGAGAGTCCAGAGGAGAGCAACTAGGATGATAAAGGGACTGGAGCATCTCCCCTATGAGGAAAGGCTGAGGGAGCTGGGCTTGTTCAGCCTGAAGAAGACTGAGAGGGGACCTCATCAACACATACAAATATCTCAAGATTGGATGTCACGAGGATGGAACCAGTCTCTTTGCAGTGGTGTCCAGCAACAGGACAAGGGGCAATGGGTACAAACTGAAACATAAGAGGTTTCAGTTGAATATGAGGAAAAACTTCTTCACTTTGAGGGTGACAGAGCCCTGGCACAGGCTGCCCAGGGGGGTTGTGGAGTCTTCTTCTCTGGAGAACATATTCAAAGCCCACCTGGACGAAGTCCTGTGTAACATGCTCTAGGAAAACCTGGTCTACCAAGGGGGTTGGACTAGATGATCTCCCGAGGTCCCTTCCAACCCTTGCGATTCTGGGATTCTGTGAATCGCAGGACTTCCTATGAATCCTGTCCCCAGAGTTTTGAAGCCAAATGCAAAGGATTTCACAACAATGTTCTGTAATAAATATTTGGGTAAAAAAAAACCCTTTTGTGATAAGGGTTACTGAATGTAAATTTTTAGCAATTAAAAACCCATCTGCTTTAAGTCTTGGAAAAAGAAGCTACACCAGCAGAAACTGGAATTTTTAAGATTTGTAGCATGCTTAGAGCGTGAGCAGAGTCACTGACTTCCTATGGATCCAGCGAGTACGTTACTGCCTGTCCTCCTTCGTGCTTAGCCCACAAACATCTACGGTCGCACACACCCAGCGTTGTTTCACCTTCCTCTCGGCTGCAGAATCTTTCCAGTTGAAGGATTCTCAAACAGAGGGAATAGTAGGACTGGATATGGGGACACCAGAGCTCTGTTCAGGAGATGAAAAATGGTGCTGGTCCGTTCCTGTGCCTGCCATAAGCCTTTACCAACTTTAGCAAAACTCCAGACTCTTTCATTGCCAATTTGATTCCGTTTTGCACTACGGTTCCAAGTCCATAAAACTTTTTTTTATTATTATTTCTTTTTAATTATGGGTGGAATACAAAGATGTTTTAACCGATTCAATATTCCCTTTCTGTTTTAACAGCCTTCTTGCCTAAACAATCAACTGGTATACGTGGACTGCAAGAAAGGTACCATGGTCCAGGTGGACAGTTCTCAGAGGATGCTAAGAATTGCAGACCCAGATTCAAGATACAGTGGATTTTACAGCATGCAGAAACAGAACAACCTACAGGCAGATAATTTCTATCAAACAGTTTGAAGAATTGCACCCTTACCAAGGATTTACGAAAGAGAGAGAGAGAGACTAAGTCTGCTATTAAAATAAAACTAGAATTGTGCACTTGCTTAGTGGATTGTATTGGATTTGTGACTACATGTACAGCTCTAAGACCTTACTGGGATGAGCTCTGACTCCTGCAATGTGCCAGAAAAAGCATTCCCACTTTTCCTTGAGATAACTGACCAAGTGTTTTCTTAGAACCAAAGTTTTAAAACTTGTTAAGATGTATTTGCTTGTAACATAGCTATAGAGGTTTTTTTTGGGGAGGGGGAATCAGGGGCTAGGGGTAGGCAATGAGGTAAAAGGAAGCTTCAGAGAAGCTGGTCATGCTTGGCTGGAGAAAAAAAATGAATAAGGAATACTGCCGAGCAGCAGGGTCATGGGTTTTCTTGCTGCTCTGAAACTGCATCTGTTGCAGCAAAGCCTAACCCCCGGTGAAAAAAAATACGGAAAGGTCTGATTTTTTTAATTTTTTTTTTTTCCCCCCCAGCTGTTGCTACAGTAATATACTCCTAGAACAGAATCCGTCACATCACAGGTGTGGTGTAGCTGCAAATATTTTTCTATATGATGAGAAGCTGCAGTAGTTAAATGAAATAGCAAGGAAAAGGTTATAGCAGAAAATAAAGGGTGGGTTTATTAAGGATGTATAAAATTATACCTTGTGCTGCTTTTTGGTTTTATTTTTGTTTTCTTCAAAGCTGATTGGCTAGATTAGCCAGACTTTGGCAGAGTTAGCAAATGACTGAGGCCTAAGTAATTCCTGATATGAGCACTGGATCTTTTGACAGCAGTATTGAAGGAAGGAAGGAAAAGTCAAGAACACCATGCAGTTCCAGGGGCTTTTGTTTGTTTGTTTTTGTCCGTTGTGGTTTTGTTTTGTTATTTTATATCAATCTCTGGTTGTTCATACAGGAGAAGGAAAAATATTTTTGTTGGACAAAGCTCTTGCTTACAAGAGAGTAAAAAAGAGACTGTTTTAAGGTTGTTGTTTTGTTTTTTTTTTCCTCGTTGATGTTCTTATTTACTGGTATGCAGATTTAGAAACTACTTCCATGCTAGGAAGCTGCTTAATTTTAATTGTATATTACTCAAGCACCTTTTTTGAAGCTCAGAAAAAAAAGGAGATCATGCTTCTTTAAACTTTAGCATTATAGGAATATTTATGTAAATATAATTATGCTAAAACCAACAAAAAGTATTTGTATGTTTGTGTATATATATGTATATACAAATGCACGTAGGTATACATAGGTATATATACGTGCATGTGTATATACACTATACATATATATACTGTATATATAAAACACTATGTATACAGTATATATTTTTTCTATTTTTTTTTTTCTTGTTGAATGTATTTTTATCTGAGAGAGATTTTACCCAGAGCAGAAACAGATAAACAGGCATTCCATATCAATGCTTAATCGCTTGTGAGTTTAGGAAAGACAAGAAAAGAGCATCTCATTCTACCTACCGTTTGATTTGATTTGATTTGAAAGTGTTTGCGCGCGCGTGTGTGTGTGTGTGCACTCTTGTGTTTGCGTGTGTACAGTACGTGCACGATTATAGCAGTAAGCGTTGCTCTTGCTACTTGCTACATTTCAGGGTGTTTCTTCTTTTTCTTTTCCTGCTTAGCCTTAAAAAGGCTTTTTAATGAATGCATTGGCTAGAGACACTGATGACAATATACATGCAGCACTAATCAGCTCCACAGAATAACACCATCGGCTCCTGGATTTTCTTTTTTTGTTTGTTTGGGTTTTTTTCTTTCTTTCTTTTTTTTTTTTTTTTTTTTTCAAACAATTGTTTGAAACAACTACTGGAATATTGTCCACATTAAGCTGGAAGTTTGTTGTAGCTTGCCTCATTTATAACTCTGACTGTATAATACAATGTTAACTTTCCAAACAGGTCTTGGCACTTTTATACTAATTACCCATTTGTGCATTGCCTTTTTTTCTTTTACAAATGCTTGTCATAAGAGACACAGATACCCAGTATGCTTAATGTGAAAAGAAAATGTATTTTTTGTAAAGGAACTCTCAAGTATTGTTGTAAATACTTGGTCAGAGGTTGCTGAACTTTAAAACTGAAAAAAAAAAAAACCCTAATTTATTATTATAATGACCTAATTTATTAATCTGAAGATTAACAATTTTTTTTTGTTTTAGAATATCAAAAAGGTGTTCTAGCTGTTCGCATCAAAGAAAAAAATAGGTTATCATTAAGGGTCAACATTTTTTCTGCTTATATAACTTCAGTTTCCAACCACCAATAAGAAAAAATGTAGTCTCCCCAGTGTTTTGTACTCAATCTGATATCGAAACAGAGATGTTTCTGTCCAGTTACCACAAAGATTTTGTCAAGACAAAAACATCCATTCCTTGCATAAGAGTAAGCAGTCTTTATCCAGAAAATTGTAAATGCTTGCTTTTGTTCTACAATCAAGGCCATATTCTGAAAATATTAGCAGGATATAGGACATGGTGTAAAATGTTTTTTATTTTTATTATTTTATTATTATTATTTTAAAGATATGATTTATCCTATGTGCTGTATCCATTACACTCTTTTACTTTGGTTCCTGTTGTGCTCTTGTAAGAGAAATGCAGATATAATTTTCTGAAAAATAGATGCATATGTGGCACTCGGAGTGCACTGCGGTTCAGCAGATTGCTTGTTTACTTTTTTAACTGTAAGGCGGTTTTCTTGTAATTTGGCTCTTGGCAGCACAATAAAAAAATTTTAAACCTATCGATGCATTATTTTCTGAAGTTTTCATATTTATTCCTTCCATACGCTGGTCCTTGAGACATTCGTTTGTATCTTGATGCTATGGTGAGGTTTTTTCCCCTGGGAGTAAGAATTCATATTATTGTCCTGCTGACCTTAGATCCAAACAATTCAGAAAATACGGTGGGTAAAGAAAGTTCTGGGGTTTATGGTAAGACATTTCATATTTCACTGGTCCGTACTGGGACCCGTGCTGTTTAATGTTTTCATCAATGACTTAGACAGCGAGATCAAGCGCACCCTCAGCAGGTTTGCGGATGACACCAAGCTGAGTGGTGCGGTTGACACACCAGAAGGACGAGATGGCATCCAGAGGGACCTGGACAGGCTGGAGAGGTGGGGCTGTGTGAACCTCATGAGGTTCAACAAGGCCAAGTGCGCAAGGTCCTGCACCTGGGTCGGGGTAACCCCCAGTATCAGTACAGGCTGGGGAAAGAAAGGATGGAGAGCAGCCCTGCCGAGAGGGACTTGGGGGTGCTGGTGGATGAAAAGCTGGACACGAGCCAGCAATGGGTGCTGGCAGCCCAGAAGCCAACCCTACCCTGGGCTGCATCAGGAGAAGCGTGGCCAGCGTCGGGGGAGGGGATTGTGCCCCTCTGCTCTGCTCTGGGGAGACCTCCCCTGGAGCCCTGCGTCCAGCTCTGGAGCCCTCAGCACCAGGAGGACATGGACCTGTTGGAGCGGGGCCAGAGGAGGGCTACTAAAATGATCCGAGGGCTGGAGCCCCGCTGCTCTGGGGCCAGGCTGGGAGAGTTGGGGGTGTTCAGCCTGGAGAAGAGGAGGCTGCGGGCAGAGCTGAGTGCGGCCTTTCAGTACCTAAAGGGGGCCCATAGGAAAGGTGGGGACAATCTTTTTAGTAGGGACAGCTGTGACAGGACAAGGGGTAATGGCTTTAAACTAAAACGGGGTAGGTTTAGACTGGATCTAAGAAAGAAATTCTTTCCAATGAGGGTGGTGAAACCCTGGCAGGGGTTGCCCAGAGAGGCGGTGGAGGCCCCATCCCTGGGACCATTCCAGGCCAGGTTGGACGGGGCTGTGAGCAACCTGATGTGGTTAGCGGTGTCCCTGCTCCTGCAGGGGGGTTGGGCTGGGTGACCCCTAGGGGTCCCTTCCAACCCAAAACATTCTGTGATTCTATGATTAGAGGGATTTGTGGAATTGCAAATAGTTTCAGCATGCAGTAAAGAGCAATCTCTCAAACACACGGTTAGGCCTTTGCCCTGCCATCGAGTCCATCTGTCGTTACCTGTCGAAGAGCCATAACCCGTTATACGGGGCCGTGAGATGGGGAATCAGGATTTGCACTTCAAGGACTTCCTGAGGCACAGAGCATTCATTTACCTGTTAGCCTAGAATAATTGTCTTCTACTAATTTGTAAATTAACGGACTTGATGCGCAGTTCCAGTACGTAACTCCCTGAGGCAAGGAGTTTTTCAGCTTGACTACCTGCAGTGTCAAAAACTGCCTCCTCTCCCTTCTTCGAACCTACCCCTTGATGGTTCCATTTGGTATCCCTTACTTCCCACGTTGGAAGTGGATCAGTATCTATATGCCACTCGTTAATGGAGAGACCTGTACCTCTCCATTTTTTTCTGTGCTGAGAAGCCCAGGATGATTCTCTGGGAGCTGGTCCATACCTTCTGGCCAACCTTGCCATTCTTTGCACTTCCTGCTCTATTACATCCTTTTGAGATCAAGGAAAACGTCCACGTTGTGCAAACATGCTACACCCTGGGACTAGCATCGTATTTACTGTTTGGATTGCTACTGGCCACTGACTCCATGTTCTTGCTCATCCAAAAAGCCCAAGCAGTAATAGTTACTGCAAAGCCCATAATCGACTTTGACTAGGACAGATTGGCATTTTTGTGCATCCCTTTACATTTATATATGCTGAATTTCCAGTAACTTCCTCTCCCTTGCTAGTTACCCGTTCCAGCATTTTTTCTGCTTCCCAAGACTATGGCTATGGAAGACTATGCCTTCTAGAAGAGCACCTTCAGATTCTGCCTGCAAACATTTTGCTTTTTCGTCAGAATGGAGCAGAAAACATCATTGTGCTGATGTATAAACCAGTGGTGCACCCACATTTGAACACTCAAAGTAGTCCTGGCTTCCTTTGCCCTACTCCCAATGTCAGAAAGGATCATATTTGGAATGCCTATGTATAGCAGGGTTTGTCAGCTTGAAAAAGCTGAGTAGGATAGGACGAAGGTCTTTAAATACCTCAGTGGCACGCAGATGCTTAACAGGGAATGAATTTTCCACTCACTGTGTCTCTTTCCAGACATCAGGTAGGAACCATGAAAAGAAAGGAGGCTCAAAACACATTTGAGAAGTTGAGCAGAGACAATTCTTGCTACATACTGTGGGACATCAAAAGTTTACAGTGGCTTGAAAAAGTACTAGATAAAAAAAAGAAGAAAAGTCTATCATAAGCTATCGCACATAAGGGTGCAACATTTGCCGGTCACAAGTGGTGTCCCCCAGGGTTCAGTTCTAGGGCCAGTCTTGTTTAATATCTTTATCAATGACCTGGATGAGGGGATTGAGTGTGCCCTCAGTAAATTTGCAGATGACACCAAATTGGGTGGGAGTGTTAATCTGCTTGAGGGGAGGCGGGCTCTGCAGAGAGACCTGGACAGGCTGGATCGATGGGCCGAGGCCAACTGTATGAGGTTCAACAAGGCCAAGTGCCGGGTCCTACACTTTGGTCACAACAACCCCATGCAGCGCTACAGGCTTGGGGAAGAGGGGCTGGAAAGCTGCCTGGTGGAAAAAGACCTGGGGGTACTGGCTGACAGCCGGCTGAAGATGAGCCAGCAGTGTGCCCAGGTGGCCAAGAAGGCATCCTGGCTTGTATCAGGAATGGTGTGGCCAGCAGGAGTACGAAAGTGATCGTGCCCCTGTACTCGGTGCTGACGAGGCCGCACCTCGAATACCATGTTCAGTTTTGGGCCCCTCACTCCAAGGAAGACGTTGCATTGCTGGAGCATGTCCAGAGGAGAGCCCCAAAGCTGGGGAGGGGTCTGGAGCACAAGGCTTACAAGGAGCGGCTGGGGGAGCTGGGGGGGTTCAGCCTGGAGAAGAGGAGGCTGAGGGGAGCCCTCATCGCCCTCTGCAACTGCCTGACAGGAGGGGGGAGCCGGGGGGGGGTCGGCCTCTTCTCCCTGGGAATGAGCGATGGGACGAGGGGAAATGGTCTGAAGTTGCGCCAGGGCAGGTTTAGGTTGGACATCAGGAAAAATTTCTTCACCGAAAGGGTTGTCAGGCTCTGGAATGGGCTGCCCAGGGAGGTGGTCAAGTCCCTATCCCTGGAGGTATTTAAAAGAAGGGCAGATGAGGTGCTGAGGGACAGGGTTTAGTGGTGGGATGGCAGGGTTAGGTTAAAGGTTGGACTGGATGATCTTAAAGGTCTTTTCCAACCAAAGTGATTCTATGATTCTATGAAGCTTGCAAAGGGTGGGCATGGGAGTCATCATGCTAGTCAGAACCAAGTCTCTCCAAAACTTAGTTTTAATCGCGTTAGGTGGCTGAATGGAAGGGGGAAATGACAGCCAAAACCCGTCCCTAGGTTACAATGAAATTCCTGCAAATACCCCTCCTTCCCCTTTCCCCTCCCCGCCGAGCTGCCCCTCCTCCCTGCCCCCCTGCCTCAGGCCTGCGGCTGCCACGTTTCGCGTACAGAAACAGCCCCGCGGAGCGGCCAGAGGCCAGCTCCCCGGCACCGCCGAGCCCGGCCCTCCTCCTCCTCCTCCTCCTCCTCCTCCTCCTCTTCCTCCCTCCCCGCCAGCAGCGCCAGGGCTGGCGCCGCCTCACGCTCAGCCGCTGCCCCAGGCCGCGCCGGACCCCCCCCCCCCCCCCCCCCCCGCGCTCCGAGGGAGGCCGGGGGCGCCCGGGCGAGCTCGCGTCGGCCCTGCCGCGGAGCGGTGGCATCGTTCCGGCCGGGGCGGCGCCACTGACGGGCGGACGGACGGACGGACAGACAGCGGCCGCCCCGCCTCCCGCCGCCCCGCCCGCTGGGCTGCCCCGCGCCGTCACACGGCGTCACGGGCTGCGGGAGGCGCCGGGAGCGCGCACCGCCGGGAGCCGCGGGCGGGGGCGCGCAAGCCCGGCGTCTCCGGCTGTGGGGGTGGCAGCGATGGCGGCGGCGGCCTCGCAGCGAGACCCGGGGGACTGGCAGGACTTCTCCGGCTTCCAGCCCGCGGCGGGCAGCGGGCCCGAAGCTGCCCGCGACAAAGGCGGCTGGGGCGGTGGGGATTTGGGGGCGAAGTTGTCCCTCTGCTTCGAGCCCCCGCAGGCCCGCGCCGGCGGCGGCGAGAGCCGCGTTCCCCTGCGGCCCCTCACGGAGCAGAGCGCCCTGCAGGACGACGAGTGAGTGCGGGCCCGGGCGCGGCGGTGGTTGGGCCGCCGGAGGGGGAGGCCTGGCCCGGCCTGAGGGGGCAGCCGGGGCGCGGGGCAGGGTGCGGAGCCGGCGGGCAGCGGGGGCTCGCTGGCCCCGTCCTACGAAAAGCGCTGCCCTCTGCGCCGGGCCTGCCCCTCGCTGAGCCCCGGCGGGGCTGGCGGCTGCGGGAGGTGCAGCCTTTCCCCCCCGCCCGCGGCACCGCAACTGGGAGCCGCCGGGCCCGGGGGCAGGCGCGCATGTTCGGCTGCGCGGCGCAGGGGCGGCCCGGCCGCCGGCGCTGCTTCCCCGGGCAGGCTCGGGGCTTCACCCCTAACCCCCCCCCAGCCGCCCGGGAGGCCGGAGGGCATCCCCACGCCGCCTGCCGCCGCCGGGGCGGGAAGGAGCCGCTGTTCTGAAATGCAGAGCGGCTGGGGGTGTGTGTGTGTGTGTGTGTGTGTGTGTGTGTGTTCAGCTTCGTGCGAAATGCCCGCTGTTTCGGTGCTTGAAATTAAACGTGGAAAGTACGGAAAGCAGGCGGAGAACAAAGTCCCGGCTGCGACTGTGATAATTGTTTTCTTCGCCCTGAGCAATAGGGCTGTCTGATCTATGCTGCTTTCCTGGTTTTTAATGTTATTTTACAAGTATTTATACTAGCTTTCCTGTTTATAACGTTATTGAAACGTTGTTCAGCCTGGAGAAGAGGAGGCTGAGGGGAGCCCTCATCGCCCTCTGCAACTGCCTGACAGGAGGGGGGAGCCGGGGGGGGGTCGGCCTCTTCTCCCTGGGAACGAGCGATGGGACGAGGGGGAATGGTCTGAAGTTGCACCAGGGCAGGTTTAGGTTGGACATTAGGAAAAATTTCTTCACAGAAAGGGTTGTCAGGCTCTGGAATGGGCTGCCCAGGGAGGTGGTGGAGTCCCCATCCCTGGGGATATTTAAAAGAAGGGCAGATGAGGTGCTTAGGAACATGGTTTAGTGGTGGGATGGCAGGGTCAGGTTAAAGGTTGGACTCGATGATCTTAAAGGTCTTTTCCAACCAAAGTGATTCTATGATTTTACAAGTATTTATACTTGTTATTGTATGGTAAATTTCAGTCAGCTTATCTTTATTAAGAACACTGCAGTTTTTCTTGTACTCGGAGGTAACTGACTTGTATGTCTTCTTCTAAGAGAAGGAAAAAAAAAAAACAAAAAAAACCCCAAACCCCAAAACTGTTAGCCAAAGGCTAGATATCTATGGTATAAACAGTGAGGTAGGTCCAAAGAACCATGAGTCTGAGACATGTTGTGATGAGGCTCTCTGCCCTTCTGTGTCTGGCTCAGCCATTCCTCTGACCTCCTCTGAGCCTAGCTAGGCAACCGCCCCAAACACGCACCCCCAGCGCGGGGCTCGGAGGCAGGGTTTGTTAGCTGGCCTGGGGCAGCAGCCTGCTAACAGGGCTGCTCTGTTTCAAAATCTGCACTGATATACCAGAATAGGGCTGCGTCTGCAAGCCTTTAGTACAGCCAGAGAGGTTGCACGCTGTAGGCACAGCTAAGATCAACTGTAGGCAAGAGCGGTGGGCTGAGCTCAGCAAGGGTACTTCTGGATAAAAATAAAATCTCTCCAAATTTTAGGATGATTTTTGCATGTTCATCGCTATGTGATAAATGGAAAGAAAGAAAAAAAATATTTGGCTCAGGATTTGCTACTCAGCCTCTTCTAATTCCTGATTTTAATGTGCAAAAGGCAAGGAAAACAGGAACAAGTCCAGGAATGGAATTTATAGCTGATCTCAAATGTCACTAAAGGAAGGACTCATCCAACCCCAAAAAGATTTCAAGTATGGTTATATAATTAGCAGTGAAGCTGTCTCTTCATCGCGCTGTTTTTATTTCACCGCTGTGCATACATTGTTGGTTTAAAAGGGGAAATAAATTATGTTTATCAGAAAACATTTTCTCTTAGCTTTAAAACGTTATAAAAATATTGTCAGTAACTTGTAGATGAATATTTAGGGAGGAAAAAATAGTTGTTGGTAGAAATGTATTATCATTACAAATATATTTACTGCTGATCAGTTGCTGCTTGTTTTAAGGTCTGCATTTTTGTTCCTTTATTCCTCTCTCCAGGATTTGGAATGCTTTGACTGATAATTATGGTAACGTAATGCCAGTTGACTGGAAATCTTCCCACACCAGAGCTTTGCACTTGCCAACACTGAATCTTTCAGAAAAAGGGGTAAGTTCTGATAAGCAGAAATACACTCAGCAGGGAAATAAAACAATTTGCATTTGTATAAAAGAGTGTTGTTATAAAATGGCTTAAAATATTTTTAGTGCTTGGCTTTATACATGAGAGGTTTTTAAAAATCAAACCACCATTGAAGTATGTTTGTATCTCCTAGAGATGGAGTAATTCTGGGTTAGTTTTAGATGGATGTTCGTTAGAGCCAGAGCTTGATGGAAAAAATTGTAAAATGAGAAAGCGTTCCACATAAAAGCTTTCTACTGTCTGTTTCTTGTTGAAATGTTAAACCTTTCTGGATAAGGGAGGAAAAGGGGTAGGAGTACTCTGATTTAGTAAATCCAGTATGGACTTAAGTTCATCCCATTCTGCAGTCAGGTGGAGACGAAAGTGGCTTATTTTACAGGAAAAGTGACCCAGGAGACACTGAAGTGCAAGAGTTTGTTTTGTTTTGTTTTTCTTATTTAACAAGTAGAACAGTTGTCTGGGGAGAGAGCAGGGAATGAAGAGCTTCAGAGAGGTTTAGAGAAAGAGTTGTCCTCTGATCTTCTTAAAAGTGGATTAAAATGCTTTCGGAAGAAAAAATAGGAAGAATTCCCATCTCCCAGGTCTTCTGAGGAAACGAGTGGCTTATCTTTTAAACGTAGTGAAGTTATGTTGTAAAAATATCTGTGTGTGTAACCTGAGAATAGGGTAATGCTTTGACTTCTGCCATCCATTATATAAACCACAGCTACTTTTTACTGTGACGGTAACAAAGATTGTCCTGCTGAAGAGGATACTTTGGTGTTCGGCAGGGGAAGATGGCAATTTGGAATTCACTTCGTTGATTTGAGTCTGTTGATTTTCCCTTTAATTTGACTTGTGTTTATTCTAATTTTTATTAGAGTGTTCAGATTTTGTAAGTGGTTCTAGAGTAATTAAATCCTTACGTTAAAGTAAAAAGCCTTACAAGCCCCCATGCTATGACCTTCTTGTTGTGTGGCTGAAAAATGGACTGGAAGACTGATGGATTCCTTGATAAGGAACTAGGTACAATATAAAAAAAGTTTTTCATATAGTTTTTGTAAGTTGTTTGCAGGGAGTTATGAAGGAACTACATAAAAAACCCCTGTAAAGTGGTGTTGCTGGATTAGAAAGAATCTTAGGTGTGCTGCCAGCAGAAGGAAAATCACTTTATGGATTAAACATGTCTCAAGTTTTTTTCAGCTTTCACTCCACCTGGCATGCCTTTTGATGTGTAAAGCCCATCTGTTTGGGAGCGTTTGACATACTTTTTTTCTACTTCTCTGTGTTTCGGCAGTATTTCTAGATATGTGACAGCACATATGGATCAGCTAAGTAGCTTGTTTTAACTTTCTTACAACGAATACTAACAGCTAAGCAACACTTCCTTGATGCGTTTGAAACTAATAATATGCTGTTGAACTTGTGCTTAAAGTATTTATCTATCCTGTTTCAGTAGGAAGAAAATGTAAGGTGGACGAGGCTGATTCATGTCTTCTTTGTTGCTTCATGTCACAGATCTGTGAACATTTTTGTACGGCTCTGATGGTGAAAGAGGTAGTTGGGTGGAAGTGGTGTACAGTGGTACAAGGAACAGAATTTTGCAATTGCCTGTTCATTGTTTTTTTTGTTAGATTACTTTTAAACAAGTCGTACCCTGGTAGGATTGTGAGGACAGAAACAGGCACAGAGTGTGGCTGGGTGGAAGGCCAGGCGGTCCTTTTGGCATCAGCTGTAGCTTGGGCTGTTTCAGGTGGTTTATTAGCCTAAATTATCAGAGTGTATTCTGATAGTCTCTCAAAATGTTGTTTCTGGAGGTGTCAGGAGGGGAAGCTGACCTCCTTCTAGATAAACTGTCATCCTTGCTTACTGTCCCATAGTTGTCATAATCCTGTATACCTGGAAAAACATTTGAGGACATTAAAGAATGTCAAAACTGGGATGTATCTGTGCAGTAGGTGAACAGATATTCTTAGTGGAGCCCTGTCACTGCATGGTTATTGGAATTCAGATCCTGAAAGAAGTGGACGTTTGACTTCATTCTGACAGCTGAAGAAATAAAAATTCTATGTTTTCCCCTATTGACTACTTATCTGGGGCTATCAGTAGCATCTTCAAAATGAATCTGAAAACTATTAAGGTTTCTCAAGAAACTGGGAAGACTGGAGGAATGACAACAAAAATTGAAAACTGATAAAGTGAGACCTAGGACTTTATACAGTTAGTCATAATGCTTGTAAATTAGCTCACAGGTCAGTTAAAGGGATTGAGCTCGAAATGTCAAAGGCTAGGGGTCGCAGCTTTTGGGAGCTGGGGGGCTTTTCTTGGTTGGTTTGGCTGGAATCTAGTAATAGATAAAGTACAGAAAAAGCAATCAACTTTGTAAATAAACTAGAATATATCACCGTGTGAGAGTAAAATATATGTGACTGATTAAGGAGGGGACTTAAATCTTTTCTTTTACTCTATGTACCTCTTTGGTTTTGAAGGGTGTGTGTAATTTGATGGTATATGTGCGGGAACAGCATTACTTCTGTTTCTTTTTTAAAAGACCCTGAGATACTCAACAATATATTTTTAAAATAATCTGGGGTGATAACCGTGTTCTGGTTTTTAAAACAACTTTTTTTGTGTGTCTTTTATGTGAAAAAGTATAACTATAAAAGCACGTAAAATTACAGGTTTATATAATGCTAGAGATTATAGATAGGTTTTCACCCCACACTGACAAGTGTATATATATATCTTCATTTAAAATTTAAAGATCTACATTGGATTGACTGCCTTCTGTGCAGATATCTGCATGTCACTGTGTATATGGTTTTTTATATGCTGAGGGTATTTAAAGACTGACAGCTGTTTTAACTTTCTCCAGTTGCAGTTTTGATTTCAGTTGTTAAGGTACTTCAGTTTCCAGGTATTTGACAGCAAGAATCATTGATTCCATTATTATGGGCAAGGAATCTGTTTCATTCGTAAAATTCAGTATTAGTTCCCCTTTTGTTTTTTATGTATGTACATCTATTTATATGCATATATATACACACACACACACACACAAATGTGTGTATATATATTTATATAAATGCAAGTTTTCCTGCTTTCTAGGTAAATGATAACTTGAACCTTGACCTGTCAGATGATGAAGAGCTGAGAGAACAGTTGGATATGCATTCTATCATTGTTTCCTGCATCAACGATGAACCACTCTTCACAGCAGAGCAGGTAGAGTGTTCAGCAAAGACAGTGGTGTTGCAGAAGTAGTTTCTTTTAGTCTGTGTCTATTTTTTATTCTTCTTCCTTGCTGTTCACCCTAGCTAAGCTTCTTGACTGATCTTTATTTAGGGTCATAATAGCGTGTGAGATTATTATTACGTCATTCAGATTTGAAAAGTATTCGAGTGCATAAGGTCAGGTTGACAGTCCAGGGTCTTTGAAATCTTTATGAATTTCTTACCATGAATTAGTCAGAAGTACTACTGAATTAAATATATATGTTGAGAAGCAAAAATACTTTCAGAATGTTGGTGGTATTGCAGAGTTTGTAATTTTCTAGTGTGACTGAATGGCCATTCATATCTTCACGTGGCCTTGTGCTTAGCAAGAATTCTTTGACCTTTTTGCCTAACGTGAGATCAGATCAACAAATCTGCTACTGAGCTTTCAAATTACTTAGTGCCTAAAGGCTTCTGTTCCAAATACATGGATTTACTTCAGTTACCTTGAAAATTCCTCTTCTGAGTAAGGTTAATGACTGTCCATTAAGATCCTGTTTAGTAAGCAAACACAAGAATATATTTTCTTGTTGTTTAAATGGTCACCTGTGAACTCTGATGAACCTGGTTATTAAGAGTACAAGAGACAGGATTGCCTGAACTGCCTCAGCTCTTTTTTACTCTGTGGTGGATCTCGTCACTGTGCACAGCTTTTAAACCTGTAAAAGTTGATGTGTTATTTATTCCGCTGTTCAGTTAATAATTTAGCCTGTAGAAATATGGTCATTTCTGTACTGAAAAGTACAGATTTTCTGTTCTCATACTTTCTGTCTGGCTCAGGTCTTATACCCTGGGATGAAAATCAGCTTCAGGTTATGATGGATCAATTAATAAAATTTCTCGTAAGCGCAGTAGGTGTCCAGGTTATTCAGAGCTTAGAGGAGTGTAGTGAAGTGGGGGATGGGGAAGTAATTGATTTTTGATGTTGATTTTTTTCCCTTCAACTGAATGTTCAGGAAAGATATTCCAGTTCACTCTTCAGTTCACTTCTCTTAAGCAGAACCATGTGTACCTTCGTATAGAAATAACCCTTTAGTTTCAACACACTGCTTGTTATGAGATCACCAATTTACATTGACAAGGTAGGCTTATTCTCAGAGCAAGTTTGGGGAGGAAATGTCAATATGATTTTGTTGATTGTCTTCCATCCAGTCTTGGTATTAGTTTCATCCAGCAGCATCTCTGCTAATTGAAAGTAAAAAAACAATCAAAGAAACAAAAACAAAACAAGAACAACAACAAAAAAACCCCCAAAAAACCACCTAAGCTCTTAGCAGCTTTGCTTCAGATTGCAGGCTGCTTCTCTTCGTGCAGGGCTTTTCATAAGCGTTTTCATTTTTTGAAGGTGATTGAAGAAATAGAGGAAATGATGCAGGAGTCACCTGATCCAGAAGATGATGAAACGCCCACCCAATCAGATCGGCTCTCCATACTTTCCCAGGAAATTCAGACACTCAAGAGGTCCAGCACCAACAACAGCTATGAAGAGAGTAAGTGATACTCATTTAGTATTTTGCTCGTATGCTTACTGAAGATAGTTTAAAGGGTAAGTTTGCCATGTGTTTGATTTAAGCAAGTCCTTCTTACGAAATATCTGCATGCAAACATATTTTCAAAATGCCCTAAAACTAGATTTAGAACATAAACAGAAAACTTAACCTTTGTCAGCTTTCATAACTGAGAATGAAAATAAAACTTTATAGGATTTCAAATTAAAGCAAATGTGCTGAAACTTGATTCACTGGAATGAGGTCCCTTCATAGATAAAGTGATAAGTCAATCATTTTTATTAAACTTTATTAATTTCTGTATTTTAAAGTGAGACAGTTTCTTGAGGGCAGTGCACTGTGTTTAAGAAGATTAGCTAAAGCTCTCGAAAACTATGCAGTAAATAAAGAAAATGGTGTTTCTTTGGTACTGTTTCAGTCACTGCAACTTATCTTGATAGAGAATAACACAAAAGTAAGGCAACAGTTGTGCTTTTTCCCCCCATAAGGACCTTGGATATCTCTCTCTCTTCCCATTCCTCTTCAAAAAGTTAAAAAAACCCCTTTGTATCTTCTTCTAATCAGATGAAATAGTATCTTCTTCCCTATACATAAGGAAAGGAGAAATTACATGTATAGTTTAATTGTGGTAGACTGCATTGTATGTAAAAGAAACCTGTGATTGATCAGTTTCATGATGGAGATTTGTTTCAGCTGCACATTTGTCAAAGATCAATTCTAGAATGTGATAGGAACACAAAGAATAGTTTCTAGATGATCCTTCTACTTCGGTCCCTCTTAAAAAGTTTGGTACTTCCTTTCCTGTAGTCTGGATCAGCAATATAAATTCTGTAGAAGATTCAGAAAACTGACTAACCTTTTGTGACATGACTTAGTGTTTCTGCTACACTTCAGATTTATGGAGGAGATCCCATTTTCATGGTTGGACTCTTAGCTGTATCAACACATAAATTTCAGGAATGTGAAACCAAAGTGTATCCTGCTCAGCAGAGCTTCCTGCTTTTCTGACAGTTCCATATGTCCTTAGGTTTGGAGCTAATCAAGCTTGCTTGGTATTTCATTTCATATTTATTTTGCTTTGCCTCCGGAGTTCAACTTGTCTGTAGCATCTTTATGGTTGAAAGGTCAGCCTTGACCAAACAATGCCTTGAGTAACTTTGGCAGATAATTTAACTTTGCTTCAGCAGTTTCTCAGAATCTGCTTTCATGTCACTATTTTATGAAAAGCTCTTGCTACTTTTTTTTTTGTGTGTGTGTATGAAGCTGTTTCAGAATTAGTCTGCAACTCTCTGAAACTGTTGCAGGGTTTTGCTAGAAACTGGCTTTTATAAGACAAGTCAGAGGTGTTAATATTTAGGATTGAGAACAGGAAGTCGAAGCTTGTATTTACTTTTTTTCTTGGATAGGAAAAGATGTATATTAAGACAGTCCAAAAATAAAACCAGTTACAGCTCTGGTTACACAGATGAGTCCTTTAGCCTACATATCTAAGATTTAATCCAAGTAATCTTCTGCATTTTAATTACTGTCTTCACTCACCTGTGTCAGCTGAGTAGTTCCTATGTGGCCCTTTTGTAGGGTTTGATAAGGACAACTAATCTGTTACAAACAAGTTGGGTAATCTGCACCTATGTTTTTGGAACAATTGTTACATAGGCTGTGAAGCTGGTTTTTAAGTGTTGTGACTCACTGATGCTCTCTTCACTCTTCTTTCACAAAAAGAGAACAGTGGTGCAACCTATGCTTTTAGACTGTCCATTGTACTGAATGCATATGGAACTTATATTAATTTTTACCAGAGTATACTCAGTTTCACAGGCCGTAAAGCCTATTTTGTCACTTGCACCCACAGAGAACCAGATAATCTTGCCACTGAATTTGCCATTCTTTCCCCTGCTTATGTCTGAGTTGATGTTGCTATTTGCTATTGCTGACAACCAGAACTGACTTTGGAAAAAGTTTTTGCGGTGGCAAGACCTGCTGTGGTACGTGCAATGACTGAGCACAGCCACGATCTGTTACAAGTAGAGGCTATAACCTGCGTACTACATACTTAGAGTAGTTTGAGCAACAATATAGGTGATGGATGGTTCAAACTACTTGAAAATTAGATACTTAAGCATAGGGTACTGTTACAGTGTTTGAGTAGAGTTTAAGGCCTAAGCTAGTCTGAAAAACTGTGGCTCTTTGCTGGAGAATTGCCTTAACAGGTTTCATTGCTTTTTCTGTAGTGAGTGACAAGGAGCTTTCTCCAATCAGTTTTCCCTGCGGTAATTTGAGGGAAAAATCACATTTCACTTACTACCTCTGATGCTTCGAAGAGCTATACTTTTTTATAGTTTGTGGCCTTATTTGTACTTTTCAACACTTGTCCGTAGGTACTTTCACTGATAACAATTTCTTTTAGACATGACATTTACTAGACAAATTCAATGTAACCAAATAATAGTGAACATCTATGCAGTGTCCTTAAACAGATCGTACCTTTCAGTGTAACCAGGAGTAGCTGTTTCTCAAACGCAAATGAAAATTGTGTTGTTTGACATAGTAAATGCTGGGACTTATGAGCTTCCTAAGTGTGTCAGACTTAATTGGGAATGAAAAGCAGTCCTTAAAGAACGTGCTCACTTTTAACCCAAGCAAGCCTCAGAACATTTTTCATGGTCCTAATTTCACTCTCTGTAAAACATGACCCAACAGTACCTTTAAAATGCAAACCTGGAGGGGTTTTTTGTTTCCAAACTGACATTTTACAGGCTCCTGATTTAGCTTTGACCAATTCAGTCTCATGCTTTCTCAAAGCTATTAATGCTTATTTTTGATTGAAATGAGCCTGTCAGCTAATTTTGATCTAGGTCTTTGTTTCCGGCAATGCAAGGCCATGCTTTTGACTGCAATCCCCAGGCAAAGAAAACTTGGAGGATTTTGTTGATTATTTTTTTTTTTGTACTAAATGCATCTAAAAATATTATCATAAAAGCTTGGCACAAGCCTTTATTAATATGCATGCATACATTAGCAATATCCCCAAGAAGATTCCCTTGCTCATAGTTTCTGTATTGCTGTAGGTGAAAAATCCAAGGATTCCAGAAATGCCAAGTGTTGATTGTTGCATCAGAAAATATGGAGACCTTTTACTTTGAACAGTGAGTGTAGGTGGAACGTAATAGTTAACAAAGGTGCAGTATTAGAAGTTTGGCACTTACTTCAGCTTCCTTAACTACGAAAGCAGATTATCTCAGATTTCTCAGAAATAAGAAAGTTTAGCATCTCTTGTTGCTAATCTAGTTGCCTCTGTGATGTGTTTATTGCTTCAGGAATATTGGTTTGTTCTATGTAGAATTGAATTTTTTGTTTGAAAAATTTCAGAGTATTTTTTTCTTGTAATTCCCACAAGTATTCTCATGCTTAAAATCTTGACAGATTACTTTTTATATGAACTATTTATAGGAGTAAAGAGATTGTCTGTTGCTGAGTTAAATGAACTGCTAGAAGAAATTGAGACTGCTATTAAGGATTATTCTGAGGAACTGGTACAGCAGTTGGCTCTACGAGATGAGTTGGAGTTTGAGAAGGAAGTGAAAAACAGCTTCATTTCTGTCCTCATCGAAGTACAAAACAAACAGAGAGAACACAAAGAAACGGCAAAGAAGAAAAAGAAGCTGAAAAATGGTAGTCCTCAGAATGGCAAACAAGAAAGAGGTCATATGCCTGGAACAGTAAGAAAATTTTTGTAACTGTTTATACATTCAAAATATTTTTTGGTTTTTCCCTATGGGAAGTGGTAGTCCTAGATCATATCAAGATACCTGGTACACCTGCTTCCATGCTTTCCTTCGCAAACAAGGCTTAGGCACTTCCTATGGAGATCTTTTTTTTTCACAAGGTCGTATAAAATTATACTCTTCTCCTACTCAAAAAAGTTTTTTTTTTTAATTGATTGCAAATTAGCCTGGAATCAGCATTCCTTTCTTGCAAAAAATACTGTCTTTGGATATACTGCTGTGTGTTCCATTGTCCGTAGGCAAGCTCATTTATCTGTTTGTTTTCACTGTGTGAATTTTAGTATGTGTGTACCACATTAGTCTTGCAGGAAACTGAGTATTATTGTTAGTGTAGTTGTACATATTTATTGATCATGTTGATTTTCCGGTAGGAAAAAAGTAAAAGTCTTACCCTGGATCTCTTGAAACATGTGGCAGTTACTATGTCCAAGGAGAGACAGGGGTGAGGCCAAAGTGTGGTGCAGGTGTACAGGGAGGAGGTAATTTGGTTTATTCTTTACAGAACATAGCAACAAAAGGAAAAACATCTTTCAAACAGCTTGACTAATAGGAAGCAGAGAACGAGATAAATTAGGTTATTATCTTGTCAATGTAATTTTTTCTTTCTTATCTGTCTAGTGTAATTTTAAATTACTCAAGTGGGATATTAATGTTAGAATTTCTTAGTGTCTCCTATAGATGTGGAAAATGCGGTTAATGTATTGTAGATCTTGGCTAAGTCCCAGAAAGAATGCTTCAGTTTGCTAGTAGAAGGTTTTTAGGTTTGTTTTTCAAACATAAAGAGTAAACGTTTGTAATGAAACATTAATTATTCAGGATTTACAAGAATAAGATACCTGTAATATAATCCAATTGGAATTCTGGCCTTGTCTGCCTAATGAAAAATGTTTGTGTACGTAGCTAAGTTTCAATGGAACTCTAAGGAAGTATGTGTCTGGAAAACAGTACAAAATTGTCAACCCTTTGCAAGAGCACAGTGAAAAGTTCAAATGTACTCCTTTTTGGTTCTCAGGCATAGAAAACCAAAAAGTGCTATTCTAACTAGAAAGAAAATGAGTTATTTGGTTTGGGCACTTTGGTCAAGTGACTCATAAGCTATTCTGGTTGCTTTCAAGTTTAGAGACTTGAATGATGCTTTCATGTATAACTGTACATGGTCCCAATATAAGACATTTTCATGTTTGGTTGCTTCAAGATAATAGATGTATCAGATTGCTTTCTAGCTCCCAAGTAGGGTAGGCTGTGTGTGTGTGGTTCCTTTGAAAATAGCTTTTGCTATCACCAAGTACAGATTTGAGAGCCTTCTCCCAAAAAGAGGTGCAAGCTTGCTTCCTTCAACACTTTTTTTTTTTTTTCCTTTTTAAGGAAGTGCTGAGAATGTGCATACAGGCAGTATGTTCAAGTAACTTTGTGACGAGTGAGTTTCTGTTAATAAATAATGCATAAATCAATAACTTTATTAACTAAACTGATAATAAAGTCTCATTTAAATACAGAGCTTCGAAGTAGGGTTAAATTTTCATACGCTTAAGAAAATCAATTCTGTAGATAGTAAAATTGAATTTCAATAAATAGCGGTTTTAATTTCTGTCCTTGATACAGTCTTTGGGAAATCACTTTCTAAGACTTCTAAAACTTTTACCTCTCTCACAAGGACAAACTGGGGACTAATTAAAAATAGTCAGGGCTTGAAGATACCAATTCCTTTAAGCAGGATATCTTAAAAGAGTTAAGATGGCTTGGGCAACATCTATGTCTATTTACTGACCTCATTGTGCTTTAGAAAGTAAATGAATACTGTATTCCAGCACATTTTATTCCCCCTCCCACAGATAAATACATTCAGGTAAATGCGCTGAGGTGTGCACATCACACTGCCCCGTGTCAGCAGCTTGACAGTTTCTTCTTTTTATGTTCTTGTCAGTTGCTGTTGTTTATATCTCATGCTAAACATCAAAATTGTTTTGGTATTTGGGTTTTGGTTTTGTTTTTTTTTTTTTTTACTTCTCTAGCAAGCAAAAAGGATTACAAAGTTCAAGAAAATGTGGTTGGATTATATATTAATTTTGTTCTTTACTTGGATTCCATGATCCAAGATATGAAATTAATATGGGTGTGTCATTTACTGGCTGTTTATATTTTATAATATTACAAAAAAATGGGAATACTAATTGTTGCTTCAGTTGTGGAAAAGGAAGCATGAAAGCATAAAATGTTTCAAAGAGGTAGAGCTGAAAATTATTACCTCTGAACAGTGTTTCTAGTAGGTGCTTAAAATCTGAAAAATTGGTATCGACAATGTCTCTAAAAGTATATTGCTCAAACACGAATCTTGAAGGAGATTCTACTGTGAACAAAGCTTTCAAAAATACTAATATTTTACATTTCAAAATGAAACAGCCTTAAAAGGCAAGTCTCAATTATTGGGTCTGCAGTGTGAAGATTTTGTTTAATTAAAATTTGATGCACGTATACTGCTTAACTGCCATTATAAGATTTGCTTTTTAGTTACAGAAATTAAGTAGGTGAATGAAAAAAAAATAGAAATGTGCTGAAATACATCTTAGAGCTTGTCTTTGTCATTCGTCTTTTATAGTCTTAATAAATGCTGATTAATAGTCTTCTGAACTTTTCTCTGTCCCTTTTTTTCTTTCTGCTATGTTTTCACTACTTATAGCGCTTCAGCATGGAAGGGATCTCAAATGTCATACAGAATGGCTTCCGCCACACGTTTGGAAACTCGGGTGGAGAGAAACAGGTGCTGGGCTATCTTCTCTCTTTTCCTTATTCTTTGCCTGCACTTTTGGTAGGAGCCAAGATCTTGAAAATGGGCAGTAGTTGAAGATAAATGCTGAGACAGGAAAAAATAGGAGAAGAATATTGGAATCTGTTCTCTTTCCCTGCCTCAGGACTCTGATCAGCCTGCAATCTCTTTCTCTCCCCAACAGCTCAAGACAGTCAGGACTTGATATCCTGATTCACTGAAATAAGAAATAAGGGTTATTACCCCAGACTAGAAGTCTGTTTTGGCGTAGTGCATGCTTCAAATACATTGCATGTCTGTAAAAATCTAATATCCAATCGAAGAATATGTATCAGGTTAGACGTAACATTTCAGCCTTCAGCATTAAGGACTTGGGTAACACCTACAACTGAAAAAAAGTTTTGTTTTCTTTTTTCTTCAAAGGTTCAGAGCTGACATATCTAAAAACATAGTAGCATCTGGAAAATGCATGGACTCTATTGTATGTCTTTACCTTTGAAAACTGCATGATGTTAAAAGCAGCCAGATGTGTGCAATGCAGATTACTGATAGAAAATACATAAGCCATAGGCAAGCGTGTGGCTTTTGGTTGACTATTTAAATGTTGAAATATACGGCACAGAGACCCAGCTTCAGTGGGTATCACATGCAGATACCTAAGAAGCAAGATGCTTTATTTCAAAGTAATACTTAATTGCCTGTTTTCAGAACTGTCGTATGTATTTTATTAAATGCATTCTGTATTTTCGTAAAGTGTTAATGCTTATGCTATCATTTAGGCTTTTGGCACAGGTTACAAAATATTGGTATTTCGCATCATTTAACACATACCCATCTATTGTAGTTTATGCAGTTCTGTCAGAGGAGTGTGTTTAGGTTGGGTTTGGTTTGGGTTTTTTTTTTCCCCCCCCTGGTGAGAAGTCCATTGAGGCAATAAACTGCCTGGTAGTTCAGAAGTCATGGCTGATTAGGCTTTTGTCTGGAAGATGCAGTATCTCAAGATACTGCAGAGGAGTTCAGGAGGTAAAGCAACTCCTTTCAAGTCATTCCTGAATCATGAGGTTAGAAATCATGGACCTACCCTCTTTCTCAAGCAAGTTATATATATGAGAGTTGATGAGTACATAAATCCAGCTGTTTGTCCCCAGCTTTGGAGATACTGAACACACGCATAGAGGTTGCCTAACAGAGTTTTTATCGCTCTACGTTATCTCAATACTGGTAAAGTAATAGCTGTGCTGATGTTTTTTTCTTTGCTGTCTTTACCATTTAATAATAAATGCTGTTTACCTCTAGCTAATTTAAACATCATGTATTTTCATAAAGTGAATATATTTAGCTATGCCAGCCCCTCTTACTTATGGTTAAAAGACTTCTTTTATATGCATGTCTCTCTTCAAATACACTTTTTCTTCTTTGACTGCCTCCTAACTTCCTAGACATAAGCAGCATAATCATGTATTAACAATAACATTAATTGGATATCTCCCCCAGTCATTTTTTGAGTTAGTTTATTAGTTATTCTTCATGCTGATCATACTTTTCCCCTGATACTATATATCCTTGTTAGCAGGGTTATGGGTTGTTGTTTTTTCCCTTTCTGTATCCTAAAGCCAATCATGGAAATAACAAGAACTTAAAATGAAAAATAAGGGAGAAAGGTAGGAAAGATACCAGCTCTTTTCTGATTTAGTCCTGGAAATCCATTTTTCTATGGCATTTGGGTTTTGTTTGGGGTTTTTTGGTTGGTTGGTTTTTGTCACATTACCAAATCCTGGCCCTGCTTTTAAAATATTGGTGTCATCTTATTGCAGCAAGTTGAAAAGTGGAAAAAATTATCAGATGCTCAGTTGCTTAGTGCTGCTCTCAGACTATTCGAGTGTTTTTCAGGGTTTATTGTCATTCTAAACTCATGTTCAGGTGTTCCCTGCTAGTAGGGAAGAGTTACCAATCTGGAGTTGTGCTCCAAAAAAAAAGAGCAAAGACAGACAATTTTTTGTGTAACTTAAAAGGTAGAAGTTCATACACATAAAATCACAGCATAAAGTTTATGGCAAGTTTGTACAGTTATTTCAGAAGTCTCTTCAGTCTTTAGTTTTAATGGTGTTTACTACCTTTACTGCTTTCTGGGTAGTATTACTCTGATAGTGGGTACTTTCCTTTTTAAAATTTTAGTCCTTTTTTGTGTGTGTGTGTTTGAGACATAAGTGAAAATGGCTTGGAATTTTTCAGTGTTTAAAGAGAAACTTCTAGTGGGAACTGCCTGTTCCCATCTGATAATGCACTTGGAAAAAAACACCACCAACTGCATAAAACCCATTGAAATGTTGGTAGCTCTTTCTGTGATCATATTTCCAGAAGAAAATTCAAGATAGTCATCTTCATTTCGAATTTTAGGCATATTGAATGCTTTTTATGGGTGGTTACATATTGCAGTGGGAATTGCTGCTTATCATATTGTCAAATCTGCTTCAAAAATGTAGAGGTCACAGTGGACTTAATACTTGGGCGTGTCAGTAAGCTGCACTTCAGTAATTTTTTCTTCCTTTCCATAATATGTTATCCTTCACACAGCAATTCAGGGAATGAGTTTTTATGGTGCTATTACAGAGACATTGTTGCAGCAGCAAAGTACTGATGAGAAAAACAAGATGATTTCTGGAAACTGAGAAAGACATTGCTTTTTTTTTTTATTACTATTAGGAAAATTGGAAGGTGGAGTTTACAGGAGATGGAAAACAGGGAATATTGGTATTTGGTACAGTGAAACATGTCCTAGCAATTTATTGTGTAGGTTCAGGATAGAATGCCTACTTAGTTCTGAAGGCTGCAAATGACAGCCTGGGATCTGATTTATGAGTTAGTAGATAATTCTTTCATCTCTGTGCATTTGCAGATTTAACAGCCTTATATCTAACTATTGATTCTGGTAATTTAATTAAGAGTGTAAATCTCTAATGATAAGCTGTTGGTTGCATCTGGAAGAGAAATTGCAGTGCTTCTTAGGAAACAGTCGATTTCCATACTTTCCTCTATTGTGCTAAGTGGATGTGAGATAATGCAAAAGGAACAGGGTGGGAGAAAAGCGCCCTGTGTTTGCATAAGGTCTTGGTGAGGTGTCAGTACATCCCTGAAGTTAGACAGAATTGAGTCTGTCTGGCTTTAGGCAGAGGATAGTGTTGGGCCTGAGGTGCATAGCATTTTAGGCTAAACATCAGGAAAAACTTCTTCACCGAAAGGGTTGTCAGGCTCTGAATGGGCTGCCCAGGGAGGTGGTCGAGTCCCCATCCCTGGAGGTATTTAAAAGAAGGATAGATGAGGTGCTTAGGGACAGGGTTTAGTGGTGGGATGGCAGGGTTAGGTTAACAGTGGACTCGATGATCTTAAAGGTCTTTTCCAACCAAAGTGATTCTATGATTCTATTCTGTAAGCCCACTCTAAACACAGCAATGGTTATAGCTACGTTCAGCGGCACTAAATCTCCTTCTGCAAAGTGAACCTCTTCACCAAAGTCTGAGTTACAGTTGACTCGCTGAAGTGCTGCTACTAGGAGAGGAGGAGACCTTGTATGTAACGTGTTTTCTGACTGTTACATGGAGAACGTCATGTATCTCAAGGTGAATGAGAGGCAGAAGGTTGCTTTGCCTGCTGCCTTGTAGCTGTTAACCCAAAATAAAGTTCCTGTTAAATTCTTTAACAATGAATTGAGGGAGACTTCAGGAAGCCTTTTCATTACCAAAAATTCCAGTGATTTCAGTACTTTTGAAATGCTGACCTCTTCATTTGAATGTATATTCTTCTTAGGCTGTAAAGCAAGACGTGGCCTAAATACATTTAATAAAAGTCTTAGAGCAACAGGGTTGCTTCAGGAGTTTGAAAATAAATATTGGTTGCATTCCTGGTAGGAAAATCCTGAAAGATTGAAGAAAACTTTTGGGTTTAGTTTTTTGGGATTTGTTTGGTGTTTGGGGAGGGGGGAGTGGGTGGGTGGTGGTTTGGTTTTTTTTTTTTTTAAAGCTGACAAGGAAAGATTTCACTAAAGAATAAATAATACAAAAGTGGAGTTGGTTTGAAACAATCTGCTGCCATACTTGCCTACTAAAACTGAAAATTGAAATCAAAATCCAACTGGTGGGCTCTCATGTTTAATTAGACTTGGTTTGTACCCTTTGCTTGGAAGTGTGTAAGTTCAGAAGGCAAAAGTCACCTGTTTTCATTTTCACCTAACTGTAGGGCAGCCTAATTTTCTTTGTGCAGAGGACTATAGGTCACCTTTGGAGCTGAGACCGGGCAATGCTCTTTGATCTGTCAGAATCCTTGGAATGTCTCACTTTTTCTTTTTTTTTTTTTTTTGTGTACTTACTGGAAAGAAAGAATTACTTCCTGATTTTTTTTTTTTTTTTTAGGGGGGGATACAACTGGTGACACTCCCATGATATTTATACTTTTTTTAAGAGCAAGCGTGAAAATTGTTCATCTGTATTTGTAGTGGTTTTTGTGGGGAGGTGGTGAGAAGGTTGTTCTTCCAGTTTTTATTTCTTTGTAAGAATTATTTTAAATACGTGAAGCACTTCTGGAGGGAGGAAAGATTTTACTATTGGTGGCTCTGAGGAAGAAACCTAATGGAGAAACTTTTTACTGTAAGCAGCTCCAATTTTTTAAATACTTTTTTTTTAGTGTTCAGCTGCATGACTGTTAAAGTGATGTTCACATTGTTTGAAAAAAAAAAAAGTAGTTGGCTTCTCTGATAAAAGCTTTGGGATAGGAGAGGTAGAATCTTAATCTCTTGTGAAATATGATCTTTAGAAAAGCTGTTATTTGTAGCTAGCAATTTCAGTTGCTACAATTGTTTGTAAAATAAAAACGCAAGCAATATAAATTGCATGGAAGGACTGTCAAGTAACTCTGTTTTTCATTTGGCAGTACTTAACAACTGTCATTCCTTATGAGAAGAAAAATGGACCCCCATCCGTTGAAGATCTCCAGACGTTAACCAAAAGTGAGCATATGAAGTTCCTTTCCTCTTTGTATTTCCAACTGTGGTTGCTCAAAACCAACGAATCATAGTTACCTCTTCCCCCTTACTCTGTGACATGTATGAAAATATGTATGCATGATCTTTAACCATGGATTTTGGCCAGTTTTTACTTGTTTTCTGAGCCTGTTTGTTTTCTAGCTGTTCTCTGAAACCCTCAAGGCTAGAAATTTGCACATATCCAACACTAAATGCCCTCACATTAGTTCAACAGGTGGGCCTTGAAGAAATACCATGTCATGGAAGCTGGCAATACTGTCTTATAGTGCCTGATATACCCCTGTTTGTTTAAAATTGCTGTCCCTTATTGAGGTTACTGTAATGATTTTCAAAAATTGAAATGGGGACACTTATGAGTAGTTATCTAATGATTGCACTTGATTGCTTTTAAAATAGCCTGCTCTCTCTGGGTGGTTTGGGTTTGGTGGGGTGTTTTTTTTTTGGTTAATAAATTTTAATGATGAGGGAGTACAAACCAGAGTTTTGACAGTGCTTTGAATTCCCCTTTCTTCACATCTTTTTAGGCTAAATCCTCAAAATTATTCATAAGCTCCGAGTCCTCTATTTTTTTTATTCTAATTTGCGTGAAAAATAAAGTATTTTAAAAAAACCCCAATTATTAAGGCGGTTAAATACAGGAGAGCATCTCTGGGAATCAGTGGCATCTCCTTCATTTGAGGTTTATAGGAACAGTTTAAAGATAGATGTTAGAGTGCCTCAATGTATTTGATCAGATCTCAGTGCAGGGCTTTGGGTCTAACTATGTCTTAAGGTACTTTCCAGCAGCTCAGGTCTGTGATTCCACAGGTGACTGAGGGATGGTAAAAGGCTCATTGTTTTTTTCCTGGAGAGAGAAAATAAGTATTGTGCAAATTCTGGAGTAAATTAAATGTTTAAGCAAGAATTAAATTCCTTTTATTTTTCTGCAGTAGACGCCCTCAGCTGGTAATTCACGGTTATTCTGTGACAAATATATTTTTTTCATTTTCTATTTACTCCTGCAGAGCAATTTTATCCTCTTGCCATATTTAAATTTCACTTTAAAAATATTCTCAAAAATTCAGTATTAAGCAGAGAGAGGTTTAAGCCTCCTGAAAACTTTTTGTGGTGTTTGACAGTTTATTAACAAAATGTCTCGTACAAATGCACTGTAAAGGGCATTAACAGTACTGCCTTCTGTGGGCTGGCTGGACTTGATCCTGTGACTCAGTTGCAGATTTCTGACTCACTCTCTGTGCTGTTGTTAAGGCAAGCAGTAAAGCAGGTGTTTGGGGTTGTTTGGTTGGTTTTTCTTTCAAAGCTGTGTATTATTCCATGGTTGTAAACACTAATATCTTCAGCATAAAAATTGAAATAAAACACTGGTTGTATTTTGAGCTCAGAGTCTCATATGAGGTATTTGGAGCTTATGAAATAGTGCTATTCAATATAATTCTGTACTTTTGATTATTTCAGGCATGTCCAGAGCACTTTGTAAAGGATTGTCGCTGGTTTTGTTTATGGAGTAACAGACAAACTTTATGTGTCAAGTTGAGCTGGTCCAAATGTTTTTCCTTCTTCAGAAATATGCATGGACAATTTTCACTTGACATGTGAAGTCACAAAAATGGCATTTTGGCATTATTCTAAGTTAATGGCAAATTCAATCATGTATTTAAGATATTTCTAAGCTGCAGTTGCTAATGCTAACCATTTCAGGGGGAAAAAACCCAATGCTTCCACAGCACTGTTTTTCCAGAAAAGTGTTGTTATTCTATGATTCGGTACGAAGATCAAGGAAATAAATTAACAGAGCATACTTTTTTACCTGAGATTTCCAAGCGTCCCGCAGTTATTAGCATATTTTAGGTTTGAATGTGGTGACTTTCTTGTGGAGATTTTTTTTTTTTTTAATAGGGAAGAGGTGCTTTTTGTGTTGTTATGACTGGTGACATTTTACTGTAATAATTAACCATGTAAAATGGGTCTCTTGCATCCATCTACTGCGGAGCTCAGTGCGAATTACACAAGTGAAAGGTGGAGATAAAACGTGTCTCATTGCATCTTCTCATATGCCAGTGAAGAGTTTTCTTACTGATCTGGCAGTAATATCCCTATGGGTGGTTGAAACAGCTTCATGGTATTTCTTTTGAGAGTCTCACCTTCATGACTAAATACCTGATTTTTTTTTTTTTTTTTCCCATACTTCAGTCCTGCATGCCATGAAAGAGGATAGCGAGAAAGTGCCAAGCTTGTTAACAGACTATATTTTAAAGGGTGAGTATGTTTCTTAGCAGGGATTTTTGTATTCTAAATTAACTTAATGTACATACAAGGTATGTTTGAAAAAAGGGTAGTCCTACAGCATTCAGGAATTATGTTGCCCTTCTATCAAACACAGCTCTCATTTGTATTCTCTTCTATTTTGTCTAAGATTTCTGAGCGTGTAGTTCATAAATCAAATTATTTTGTTTGTGATAGTATAATACAGCGAAGTGTATGATGTATGGTCATATAGCTAAAGGACATCAGCAGGAGCAGAGTGGTCTGGCTTACAAAGTTAAATGGGTGTAATTGAAAACTTGTGTTGTACAGGTTTTTCAGAATCCGTATTCAAACTGCCTATGGTAATCATGGATTTGCTAGATAAAGTGCATATAGCTTCATTTTAAGTGTTACCTTTTGCATTCACTTGTTATACCTTCTTCATGTTTTATTTAAAAGGCTTGCGTACTAATCATTTATTTTCTAGCCTTATACATTAATTGTATTAATAGAATGTCAGACACTGAAAATCACTGCTTGCTTTAGCTTTAAGGAGTTGTTACAGGTAGTTTCCAGGTTGTTAAATTACTTCTAAATGTTTTTCTTCTGATTTCATTTTTGCCTAGATCTTGTTAATGCTTATGTTCTTACTTAATTCTTGACATATAAATGGTACCATCTTCTTTAGTGCTTAAAGTTTAGCATACGCATCAAACTCCCAAGATCTGAACAAACGGATGTATAAAAGGATGATGGATGCCTTTTTATTTGCCACTCAAATGTATGTTATGTTCTGCTTCATGTTTGTATGCTGCAAATTTTTTTCTCTTCTTGCAGTATCATGCTTTCCAAGTCTCACTGTTTTCTCAGTCATTTGACTTAACTCCCTCCATATGATTTTTGAAGGGTTTTATATTTCTTACACAGACTTCTAATCGCTCTCATCTCACAGAGATTTGAAAGTACTTTCAGGTTTAAGTTGTGGATGAAATTCACTGTGCTGTCGTTTCAGAAAATCTGAAAGGAGAGCCATGCAGTATTCTAGAATCTCTGACAGACTTCCTGTTGGAAGAGGCTCATTTCTAAGTTCCATGTAGGGTTGCAGAACTACCACATATAATAGAAATGCAGACATCCTTTCAGTTGAATCCTTTGATTGCTTTGTTGTTTACTTACCCTTTCTGAAAATCCTTCGTATATTAGACAGATGTATTTGCTTATGAGCCAAGCGCCATTTAGGCTCAAGATCAAGGTTTTTTTTCCATGGTGATGCCACTAAACTTCTGTTCTGTGAAGCAGAATCTTTGACCAAAGATATGTTGTCAATAATTAAAGCTGTTTGCTTTTCATCATAATATGCTGGTAGAAACTGACTGGAATAAATAGCGCTCTTTACAGTGTCTCCTCTTATTTTTAGATGTAGCTATCCAGAAAAGCTTTCCGATTATTAGGATACTGAGAAGAAACTGGCTGCCTAGGGAAACAGAGGAATCTTCTGCATAGAAGGCTTACTAAAGTAGATTAGCTGAACATATGACAGGATGATCTAGGAAGCTTGATACTGAGGTTCCCTCCTACTTCTGCGTGCTCGTGACTTTAAAATCACCAGGGATGTTCTGCTAGCTAGATGCAATGCTTATAAAAACATCACGCTCGCATTAAATGTGTTGGATCAAACAGGTCTTCATATACAAGCACTGTCATCTCTAAATTGTAAAAGACAAATGATTGGAGTGTGAAAAGTAATCACTCGCATCACTCATACTGAAAGGAAAAGGTGATTTCCCCTCCACTGCCGTGGTTTCATTATTGAACAGAGCTAAGCCTTTCTTGTTCTTCTGTGGGTCTGTTTGCACAACAGCAAGCAGTCGTACAAGCTAGTGAGCACAGTTTTACTTTTCCTTTCAATGTAGCCTTAACTAAGCTTCATGTGGCTGTGTTTAGATTACTGTAAATATTTATAGCTCGGCTGACAGTGTCACATTGTAATGTACATTTACCCTGTGGAACAGCGAAAGTCTTCCAGTTGTTTCTGAAGTTGTAAGCTGTTTCTCTTCTTTTTCTGCCACTAAAACTTCTGCCCTGAAGCCTCAGTGAGGCTTCATATGTGGCACAAAATACTCCCAGACACCTGTCTATTGTCTGAAAATCATTTTTAAAGCTTGTTGAAGGGAGATTAGATGATTCTAAACAATCACTTGAAGCAACTTTCAGCTCAGCTTTTGTACCTGAAATTCCAGCCTACGCCCTGAATTTCAAAATAAAAGGAGTGACCTACTTCTTAAAGAATCTGCTCTCTTCACTAGAAAGATTAAAAATGTCTTGGCAAGGTGAAAATTGTTATGAGGATTTAGGGGTTTGAATTTGTTTGCCAAAAGAAACAGGAGGATAACAAGTTCTGGACCCAGTAATAATAATCTGTATGGTATAATGATAACTATTCATTTTACATTTGTTTGCTCTATGATCCAGCTGTTGTCTTAGACTGAATGGATTCCATATCTTTTTATTCAGCTTTAATCAATAAATGGCATTTTGAAATGTGTGAATTGTATCACCAAAGATGCTTAGTTCTGTTAAAATCTGTTAACTTCTTGTTCCTTTGAGGATCATTTTTTCCAATCTTACAACAAAAAAGCAGGCAGTAAATGATACGTGACAACAGGGTATGTGTATTTATGAGAAATCCAGTTAGTGTGGCATTTGTCAGCACAGGTTAAAAACCTTTCTAGCTCTGTATTACATTTTACATAGCAAAGAAAAAAAAAATCTCACAAGTAAGTT
Organism: Butorides virescens; assembly: GCA_017310255.1. NCBI lineage: Eukaryota > Metazoa > Chordata > Aves > Pelecaniformes > Ardeidae > Butorides > Butorides virescens. Next base: position 76,097 of record JADKXX010007137.1, on the reverse strand, counting down.
CTTAACAATTTTTTTAAGCAGCACTGTCTTTTTATTCTGTGGTATTTAAAAAAATCGGAATACACTAGTCTTATGTGGGTGTTATGGCTGTCTACAGAATTAGTAATAAATTTGCCCAGATATTGTCGATTACTGTTGAAAAGTTGCTTAGATTGTTCAGAATCAAGAGCTGAAGAAAAAATATCAGGAAAAAAGTGATTCTAACACTTGCCATAATACTGTTGGCGTAATAATGTAATGAGATAAATAAAAAAACAGTGCTGTGAACCTGGAAAAGTTAATGGAACTTTAAGATTGAGCAGTAAGTGTTGATTTAACAAGAAATCTTGCCAAATTCACTGGTGTTCTGATAAAACAAAAAGACAGCGAAATAAGTTTATATTTTCTCTGGATTTCATGCTGTTTTGTAGAAGTGTCACCATCTTGAATATCTTGAACCAAATGCTAAAATAATTCTGAAATTTGTGAAGGACTAAATTTGGATCATGTAGGAAGAAACACACAGACCCCCTCCGTGTGGGTTGTCTAATACCTGATATTATCATTTAATAAAGATTGAGTAAATTCATTTTGGAGCTGGAGCATGGGACTGGAACTTGAAGGAGAGTTCTGCAACCAGATCTGCTATTGACCTTCTATGTTACCATGGATCATTCTTTCACTTTTTTTCATAACCACCTAATGCTTCTGAAATGCTGGAAGTAGAAATCCTCGGAACGTGAGGTGTGCAAATGCAGTGTAAAAAAGAAGTGAAAAAGTTCAATGCAACTCAGTGCATTTCATGTTAGGAAGAAAGAAAACTCCATATGCATTTCTGAATAGGATTATTAGTTTTGAAATTATTTCTGGTGTTTGCTTCTTTAAAGCATCCTCTTTTCCCAATTTCTACCACCCCTTTGTGTCCCCCAAAATGTTAAAAATACCATCTTTTTGTCCTCACGCTTAAGTCCCTCTTTTGAGTGATTAGTTAGCTCTCCTTGGATCAATTCCATAGGAAGTACCTCCCCAAAGGTAAGTATCCCAAAGCCAGACTCTTACTTCAAGGGTTGTTTTTTTTTTTCCTTTTGTGTGGTTTTGTTTCTTTTTACTTTTCAGTGAACATTTCCCTCCTGAAGTCAGTAATAATGAAAGGGACTTAGTGATTTGCTTAGCAAGTATGTTACAGTACTTCTCCCACCAGTGTATGATTCATATTTCATTTTATAGATTTAGAATGAAAATAATGGTAGCATGAAATTGATAAGCATTTGCAATTGTGCTTACATTTTTCTGAATATATTTCCTGGGCATCAGTCTCTTTTCCCAAGTAACAAGTGATAGGATGAGAGGAAACGGCCTCAGGTTGCGCCAGGGGAGGTTTAGTTTGGACACTAGGAAAAATTTCTTCACCAGAAGAGCACGGGAATGGGCTGCCCAGGGAAGTGGTTGAGTCCCCATCCCTGGGGGTATTTAAAAGATGGGTTGATGTGGCGCTTAGAGACATGGTTTAGTGGTGGACTTGGCAGTGCTAGGTTAATGGTTGGACTCTATGATCTTTAAGGGTCTTTTCCAACCTAAATGATTCTATGATTCTATGAAGTAAAAACTGAGATTTGGAGGAGGGTGGGGGAATGCATTTGCTGACAGGGAAAGAAACATCAAGCCAACGCTGTGATGTTCTCGATCTTAGAAAGCATGCTTTTGGACTGAGACTGACAGCTTAGTAAGCTCGCTGTATGTAAATGCTGTTTGTGCTCATCTTTCTGCTCATCTTTTTTGACGTTTTAACATACACAGTGTGCTTTGAAAACATTGTGTTTGTTTCCATTGAGAGACCTAGGCAAGCAAATAAGCAGCAATGTTTCTTGTACACAAGTTTTAAGCTGTAAAGCATGGAGCACAGATGGTGATATTTTTGTCATATCTTGTAGTTGCATTGGGTTTAGGCATTGCGACAAGAACAGGTATCATATCCTTAGATGAAAGCATGTTTGTATTGATTATACCCATTGAATTTTTTTTTTTTTTTACAGCTTTTAGTCTTTCTTCTTGCGTGTGTAATGTAATGAATTTCTGCATTATGCTTTATTTGGCAAGTACAATAATGCAACAAGTAGTAGCATCTGTAATCCTTGAAGTATGCAAGTGTAGGCTGTTTTCTGAAGAAAATGTCTCTGTCCTCACAAATAATAATTGCCAATTTCAACCCCACAAGACAGAAAGAAGGGTTATGGGAATACCTACATTTCACAAATACTGTAGGGAACTGCATCTAGGTAGGAGAAGGACTGAAACCACTTAAGACTTAACTATTATATATGTGTATATGTATTTATAGCTGAAATAAATGCATTTAAGTGGTCTTGAGCTGAAGGCTATTGACTTTTAAAAGCCAACATCCATCTGGCCAGGTAGCTTTTATATACTCATGTACGGGTGAATGCACTTACAGTAGCTCCTACCAGTTTGGGGGCACGAGGACAGAGGAACAATATGGGGAGGACCTGCTGGGATGGAGTTCATAGCAAAGTTAAAGTAGAAGCTGAGGAAGGCATGGTGGGAAGGGGAGTTACGTAGTTTTATTGTTATGGGGAAAGGAGGTGTATCTGAGGCAATCTGCTGGAAGCAAGGGTTCCTTAATTTAGCTACTTACAGAACAAATCAATGACATGTATGAAATGTTAGCCTGTAGATATACACAGAATCAGAATATTAGTGATAAGTTGTCTGGTATCATATCTAGACACATTATTTCAAGATTATTAGTTTTTACTTCCAGTTTTTACAAAATTTGAAGATTTAACTTCATCTACTGGGATAATTTTTTAATATAACAATACTACCAGTATGATATGCCAACTGAACAAACCATTCTCCGTGCCCCTGCAAGGTTAATTGGGTTTTTTCCTTAATTTGAGAACACATATAAGTGTAAATAATTGTGACATTCATAAAACTTAACTATTATATATGTGTATATGTATTTATAGCTGAAATAAATGCATTTGAAATCAGATGTATCCTTACAGTAAACTGTTCTGAGATGTATTTATTTCTAAGCATTTTGTTCTTTTCCAATTGTCCTTAAACAGTAATTATGACATAAAAACAGTGCTAAAAACAGTATGCTATACATTACTGCTGAGTAAAATGCATGAAATATGCCTAGTATTATTTTCTTTCAGGTTTTTTTCTGAATGTAGATGTCATGAAAGCAGAATAATTTTCCATCTTTCAGCTTGCTTTGCTATTTCCTATTTGATCTTTCAAGCTTCTAGCGAAGGCTTAAAAACCCTACAGTTTTTTGTTTTAATAAAGCAAGAATTTACCCCTTGTTCTATTTTTAAATTTTGCAACTATTTCAGATGACAAGAACATTTATTTTCATGCCTTTGACGGTTTTGTTTAATTGTTAGACCTGACCTTCTTTATTTGCTTTTGTGTTGTGCTAGCATTGGTTTGAAAGCTGGATTGCTCTGAGGTTTGTGTCTTACTTGTGAAACAGGAATGAGAAACACATGAAGGACATGTCTTATCTTCTCACTGTGTGATTCAAGTACATGCACCAGAATTAGAAAGTAGAGTTAGAATCTCAAACTGTCAGTGCATATTTTTAAAATATAACTGCATGTGTCACCTTTTATTTAATGTTCTGTTTTCTAATAGAACACCTCAAAAAGCACTGTTTAAGACATGACCTTTACTTAGCTCATTTCTGGGTAACATTAGCTAAAGATAGTGGGTTGTATCAATTATATTTTAAGAAGAGGATGATATCTTAATTGCCAGTTTCAATTGATTTCTAGATTTTACTATGTTACTTATAGGGTAGACTTCACCATTTAAGTATTTTAGTATACACAATACATTTTATACAAACTAACTTCACCGATGTTTATTACAATGTACTTGTTCTTTCGCAGTACTGTGTCCTACATGAAGAGGGCTGCCTTTCAGAATCAGCCACGCTCCTTCCTGTGATGAGAAGCTTTCCGTGGATATAACTCATTGTATTTTTTCATTTGGGCACTATACCTAAACCAGTATGCATTTACCTCCTCTGTGTGTGCGTGGATTTTCTGATCCTACAGTAAGTCTTCTGGGCATGACAACTCATCCATTTTAACTTAATAGTGCAATGAACTGGAGCAGGGAACAAACATTGTACAGTTTTACTCATATTGTTCTGGCTTTTTAAAGTCTATTTTTACATTGTATAGCATGTAGTAAATCCTCCCACACATTTTGTTGTTGGAAGGAAAAGTAAACTTTGAATAGTGTAAATAAAATAAGCCTAGTTTTAAGGAATCCATATTTAAAAGCATCCTTAGTTCCTATAGCAAAGGTGCAAAAAGGATCGTAGTCGGGCTTGGACTAAAAGATTCAAGTGAGTTCTCCAGGAAGAAGCTCTCCAGAATGGTGGTGGTGGAAGTCAGCATTCAATGCTTCTTTTAAAACGGTAACTTTGAATGAACTGTACAGCAGTGTTGTTCATACAGTGAGCAAATCCAGATTCTTTGATGGCTTGGCATAAGTAATTGGTGTGTTACCTATCCTCGTTATCTAATACAAACATCCAAGTAATGTAATATTTCATATTTGTTTATATTTTAATTATTCATGTTCATGTGGCTTAGCTATTCTCCCATATTGCTGCTATAATTTTACTGTTTTTAATAAGTGGTTGATCTTAATGAAAATGCTTCAATATAAAAACATTTTAAAAGTCTATATCTTTTTAAAAATACATGTACAGTTTGAAAAACTTGCACCTGGCTTCCAAGCTAGTATTATCTTGAGACGTTGGTGGTTGTGTATCTCTAAATTTTACTACAAAGCTCTCTTGGAAATTGTATGCACTCTCTCCTCTGTGACGATGTATCTGCATTCAAACAGATGAGAATGTATTTTACAAATCCTGTAAAAGAAAAACTACCCCATAATCTCAGCATTAAAAACATGTCACAAATAATCTTGGCAGTCTTAAAGATTAGATTGAAATATAAGGAGTACTAATAAAAATAAAGGAACTATTCTCTAGGTTGAATTTCTATTGAGTCTACACCCAGATTTATATACTGTGTATGTGAAGGCACTGGAAGATAAGGTTCTAAAGAGATAAACATGTCTTTTCTTCAAACAGTTTTTTCCATTTAAAGTCTTGAGTCTTTTTGTTAGTTGAGAAATTTACTTCATATTCAATTTTATCATCATCACCAAATACTCATTTTGATCAGTAAAACATACTCAGTTGGAAAATAGTTCTCATAATGCTTTCTCTTTTTTTCTAAAGGCCTCAATATTTTTTTCTTTTGTGCCTTTTTCAGTCAGTATTACTAAGTTTTCAGCTTAAAATTCTTTCCTCCTCCCTCCCCCCGCCCCCCCTCCCCCCGTGGCCACCAATGGATACTTGCCAGCCTGCTCAGGAATAAATAGATCCTTTGCATAAGTGTGTCATATGTGAGGAAGTTTGGTTTTTGGGGTTTTTTTTGCTTTATTCTACTTCATTTGTGGTTTCTCTAACAAGAAAGTTGCCATTTATTTCTTTGGCTGATGTGTTGCAAACTCACTGTGGCATGCTTTTTCTATAGAAATGCTTGATGTTGACTATTAGATGCCTGGAAATTGGCAAAGGGGAGGACCCTGCTTTGCTTCATTTTTTATTTTTTTTTTAAAAAGGTGAACATGTTGTGAAACATGTCTCCAAATGAGATCTCTTCAGAGATGTATCAATCTGCTTTTGAGGCTTGAGGACAAAAAAGAAGAAAATAAAAGTAAGAATTTAAAAACAAAAACCAAAAACTTTTGACAAAGTTTGTGGTGTTAGTTGTAGGAAATCTTGGATGACTTAAAGTCATGAAATACTAAAAACAGTAAAACTTGAAAGAAAACCCAACACTAAAGACCAGAAACAGCTTTAGTGAGCTAAGCATCTGCTTGGATATATCATGCCCCTCATCAGAATAAACAGGATTTCATTACAAAAAGTACCTGTTTATCTTAATTGTAGAATCCTGGCATTAAACAACAGCTGCCAAAAGTGGCAAGTATTATATATATACATCTATATATGTACATTAGAAAAAAAAAATCTCAGAATATTTGAATAAAAATAACCACGCAGATCTGCTTTTCTGCTGAGGTCTATGGACTTCATATTCTCTATTATGCATCCTTTTTCCAGATGCAATATTGAATCTTGCATTCTTTCAGGGAGCTGGATTTCATTATTCTTTTTAGTTTTAGCTTGTGATAGCTGTAAATGGCCAGCCAAGAACAGTTGCTGACAAATACACTAGAAGAGATTTGATAAAAATACATTTTTACCAAAATCTATTCCATTTTTAATACAAAGAGTGCTGGAAGCAAAGTCTCTTTAAAATACTGAATTTTAAGTTAATTAAAGTTAGGTTATTTGTATCACTTGCTTTAATAGCCTTTTTTTCTTCTTTTTTTTGTTTTTTCCTTTTTTTTTTTTTTTACTTCAACCCTTTTTCTGGGTTTCAGCTATTATGTTTGATGCAAGCTTATTCATTTGCTGGCAAGAGTCAGATTTTGAGTCAGGGACTGTCTGGGCAGTGTGTCGGAGGCAGTCAAGAGTCCTAGAATTAAGTTTTCTTGGTTAAGGAAAGAAACTCGAAAATAATATCAGTTCCCTTCTGGGGAAAGATAAGGATTTAGCTGGACTCTCAGCTGGTATAGGTAATTGGTGATAAAGAACATCTGCTGTTGACTATGCCAGGTAATTGTTAGCCTTGAACTTGGTGTGGTGGTTTTATTGCAGCAGTTGACATCGTTGTCGCTTCTAGGCGGGATTACCTTGGTATTCTTTCTGCATGCACGTCACCTGGAAGCTGCAGCTAGCCCAGAAGTGGCACTCTGTGAGCGTGGCAACAGTGTCGATAATCAGGTGTGTGTATCTGCACAGCATCCTTGACAGCAGCTGCCTCCTCATTTCCAAGGGGACAATTTAAGATGGAGGTTTCGACTCCTGAAGTTGTAGTAGATGGTGCAGAGCCTGTGTAGCTTCTCCAGCTGTGGCAGCAATGGGCAGTGGAGATCAGCAGCTCCCTTCACTTCAGACAGCATCTACCCAATTCAGTTGGGAAGGGCCTAGAAGCAAAGCTTTCTAGTCAAGCGTTCTCAGCTCCGATGCCCCCAAGTCTGAACTTACTGACTTGTCTCATCGTTCTGCAAAGCGCGTCTTTCTTCTGGGCGACGGGACTGTATTGTAACAGAATCCCTGCAGGTTTGGAACTATTTTCTGATTCAGATACCAATCCTAAATTTTAAAACTTCTCATGAACCTCCAAGTTATCCCTGGATATAGAAGTCACTCCAGAAACCATAAAAACTCTGTCATCCTGTAGAATAATGAAATCTCAGAACAAAATGGCTCTTGAATCCTGTCAGGTGAATTTAGTGTTCTGTTTCTCTTGGGGGCACAGCAGTGTTTATTTTAAGCCTAAAAGAAACTTTGATTGTCGTACAGGAAATCTACCTGTTGCAACACTAAGGTAATACAATTTCTTTCCAAGATGTCAACAATTTGCAGGTAGCAGTGAGTGCTAGGAGGGTTTTATAGGGCATGTTGAATGATGGAGGAGTGCTAGATTCCCTCTAATTTTTCAGTGATAAGAAACTCTCTGCAAGGAAGGTACACTTTCAGTTTTTAAGTGCTTTGTCCTTGCTGGTGAAATGAAGTGTCTTGTTCCTTTGCTCACATTCTTTTGATCAGGACCTAACTTGAAACTTCTTGCCTTTTCGTTTGTATGTATTGATCAGTGGTGGCTCTCTGGATTAGCTGGTCAGTGTCCGGTCTGAACAATAATTGTTGAAGGAAACTCTGTATGAACTGGGAGAACTAGCTACTGAATTTTGTCACTGTGTTTTGTTTTTCTCTCCTTTATAATCTGCAAAAGTTGGATAGAAACCTCTCTTTGCACTGAATGCTAATTTAAGCAGAGCTCATAATATTGTTGTTCATTTTCCAACTGGTCTTTGTGTTTGGGTTTTATGTTAACTTTATGTAATAAATATTAATTTTAATTTTCCATAGCGTTGCATGCAAATTTGTGAATTCAAGTACGTGTTTATTGGAAACAACATAACTTAGGCTGAATACAATGGGATGAAAAGCTCAGCAAAGAAGGTAAAGTGTTTGGGTTTTTTTTGATTGGGAAAATGTTTGGAGAATGCCCCATTTTTTTCAAAACTATGGAAACAAATTCTGATCCTACATCTGTTTCTGTCGATACGCAATCCTGTACAGTTCTGTGGCATGATGATATTCAGGGGCTGACCAATTCAAAGAAAACAATTCAGATTTTCCCACTGACTGCGTTTTTGGCCTTCAGGAATATTCCATTGCCCAACTCAAGCAGACTGGTGTACGGGAAATCTTTAAAGCGGAATGGCAGCGTTGCTGTTAAAATGTCAGTTCATTTTTATCTGTAGACAAATCATTGACTGCTCCCAGGAATGTTTCTCCTTCTTCTTGTATTGCCTTCACGGGTAAACTAATTATGCAAAGTAAACCCCATATAGATCATGCTGTGTATCTGTGTATTTTGGAATCTGGGATTGGAAGATTCCTAAATTAGGAGGGAAGTCCCTCAAAACACCTTACAGCTATTTCATCATGAACAAACATCTCCGCAGTACCACCTGCATTCACCTCTTTCCAACCTGAGGGATGGAAATTGTCCTTGAGAAAAACTGGAAAAAGACAAACACAGAACCTCTGTGGCTTTCAGTTCCAGAAGTTGTTGATACTGTCTGCTAGCAATAGCATGAAAACAGTTGAGGGCTGCTTCCTTCTACATGCGTCTGTCATTGGTGTGGGAGGGGGAACAGTCATATCAGCCTGATCTAAACCTCATTGTCACCAGAACCACCGAGCTTTTGCCTGAAATTGAATGCTTGTTTCCTCTAAATGCATATGCAAGATCATAAAAGATGGAGCCCTAGAAGGCTTGGCTTTGCATTCAGTGCAGTGGGCAATTCCCCTGTGAACGTTCTGGACGTGGGAGCACAACCTGGCACCGCAGCTGCATGTCACACCAAACAGCACGAGGGTGAGCTGGGCTGCTTAAGCACTTGGTACCAAAGGGGCATCTTGCACAACCACTGCACTTTACAGTGGTGACAGCTTCTCTAGGACAGGGCCCTTGACATCCTCAAGACTTCTGTAGGGCGTTTCAGCCATGAAGAATGGACAGGGAAGTCATCTTTCCTATTTCTGTAGACATTGCTTTTCCAGTGCCTCATGTATTTTTGTACTGCTCTGAGCTGACCTAAGAAGTTGAGGTATGACTTTGCTCACTTAGAACAGACTTACTGTTGAAATTTGGGGTAAAAATCAAGTAAAATCCTGTCATCTCCAAGGTAATTTTAAGAGCCCTGTATCTAATCTTGCATGCTGGGGTTAGCAAACTATTAATGATTATTTTTTGTCATGTGCCCTTCGACATGAAAAACAGTTACTGATAATGACATTGTCTTCTGAAGTGTTGATCGACAATTCTGCGCTGTCGTACAAACGGCTCCCAGGACAAAGATTACCTCTGTAGCCAGAATTTTTATCAAAGGCAAGCTCAGAGTTTTGAAAAGCCTATTTAAATAAACAAGTGTCTGAAGAACGCAGAATGGACTTCAATGGACTTTGCATTAGTATTATCCCTAAACAATTCATGAGCATGGTTCGGTAGTTAGAACACTACCAGGAACAGGAGATGGATGAGAACATACCACACAGGCCATACCTTTAGCATTCTCTTGTAGAAACTTTATTCCCTAAAACTGAGAAACAGTCCCCTTCCCACAGCTGAAAGCAGTTGAGACATCACAAGGTGTTCTAAAGGCAGGAGACGGCTGTGGTCTTTACCACTATGGAAGAGCTCAGGAGGAGGTGATCATCAGGTGGACTTCAGAAGGTAAGACCAGATACTCAGATTTTCCCACTGACTGTGTTTTTGGCCTTCAGGAATATTCCATTGCCCAACTCAAGCAGGCTGGTGTACGGGAAATCTTTAAAGCGGAATGGCAGCGTTGCTGTTAAAATGTCAGTTCATTTTTATCTGTGGACAAGACATTGACTGCTCCCAGGAATGTGAATCCCACAGTGGCCAACTTTCCCTGCCTCTGCCCATGTTCCTCTCCAGGTGGCCCTTCCTGCCCCTTCCCTTGTTTGTGCTCTTTCCTATGCATGCTCCTCCCCATTTGCCTGAGGCTAACTTTCATAGAATCATAAAATCATAGAATGTTTTGGGTTGGAAGGGACCCTTAGAGGTAATTTAGTCCAACCCCCGTGCTGGGAGCAGGGACACAGCTAACCAGATCAGGTTGCTCAGAGCCCCATCCAACCTGGCCTTGAATGTTCCCAGGGATGAGGCCTCCACCACCTCTCTGGGCAACCTGTTCTAGTGTTTCACCACCCTCATTGTAAAGAATTTCTTCCTTATATCTAGTCTAAACCTACCCTGGTTTAGTTTAAAACCATTACCCCTTGTCATGACACAGCTGGCCCTACTAAAAAGACTTTCCCCACCTTTCCTATGGGCCCCCTTTAGGTACTGAAAGGCCGTAATCAGCTCTGCCCGCAGCCTCCTCTTCTCCAGGCTGAACAACTTTGTGGTAACCCTTGCTCCATGCCTCAGTAAGAGGAACATGATGGGTGCACTATCCTCCCCCTGCTACCCCAAACCAATGGTTTTTCTTTTCCCCCTTTCCTAGCATGCTGGTGGCTCTTCATTTATGTTACCAGCTGTAAGCCCCTTCTCCCTTTTAAATACCTCATGGAACGTAAGTGGTTAAGACCTTTGGAGAGGGGAAATTCATGAGGGGGCTGGGGAAAGTTGTGTCCAAGTAAGTGAAGCATCTCAGAGACTGAGCAAGGATGTGTTGGGGGGTGCTGACACCACCATGGGCAAAGAAGGGGTTGCAGGGCTGGTGGGCTGCTGGCCCAGGGGGGCACTGTCTGAGCCAGAGGCAGCCGCTGAGGCGGTGAGGATGAGGATGATGGGCAGAAACGTGGTCTGGCTGCTGCAAGCTATTGAGCACTGAGCCCGGGAGGAGGGAAGGGGCTGCTGAGTAGGAGCGGGTCTGGGTGAAAGAGAGGAGGTTGTCACCATGTGATTTGGAGAGTTGGGGTGTGGGGGGGGGGAGCAAGCACGCAGGGAGACTGAAACTCCCATTTTGCCTGTGTTGGTACAAGTTGGTGGGTTTGTGGGGGCTGTTACGGTCCAGGTCTCTGGTATAGGGGGATTCTGCTGTTCCTCTGCCTGCTCTGTCATCATGTGCTAAGGGGAAAACAAGGCTGGGCTGCATGCGTGTCTGTGGGGCACAGTCCTGTGGTGGTCTGTAATGGCTTCTCGTCATCTTTGCGCAGACTTCACAGTTCAAAGATGATGCACATCACATCAACCTTCCCAGTGTCTGCCTGTCCTTCAGGTTTAACAGTCTGGCTGAGTGCCTGTTCTAGTGAGCTCTTGGGCAGCGCGGGTGAAGCTAGTAGGAGGTAAGTGATTTTTATTCTAGGCGTGAATTGGACTTGGACGCCCACAGACCCCAGTATCTCCAGGATAGAAGAGACTCTGCCCTCACTCTTTCAAATCAGAGCATTCACAATCTGGCATCGAAGGCAGGACTGGTACAGGTAACCTTGGGGCTTGTAAATTGTTCCTGGTGGTGTCTAGGAGCTTGTATTATGAAAGAGCGAGAGCCTGTCTAGTTGCAGGGTGTTTAGGAGTCCTGCAAAGGTTGCTAAATAGTGTTGTGAATCCTTTAGTGTGTTGCTTCATGGCTTCTTCAACAAGCGGATGCAATTTTCCCTGTGAGGGACACGTGAGTGTGGAGAGCACCTTGGTGCAAAGCCTCCTGGGGTCTGCCCTGTCCCAGGGCCCGTTCCAAGGACGCAGCAGCCTTGCATCAGGTACCACCTAGTTTTCAGTCCCTCCGAAGTCTTTGGCTCTCTAACAAGAATGCAGTTCTAGAAATCTGGGTCTCAGTTGTGGCCATGTTCGTCAGGGCTTGCAGAGTCTCAGGCCTCTTGAAGACTCTCTGCTTCTCTGTTGCAGTCAGGTTTGGTGCCTCAGTCCCATATCATGTTTAGTCTTGGCCAAGGGTGAGATTTAAGTGCCATACCTCAGCAATTCTGGTCTTCTCTGCAAACTGTAGCTTCTCCAGGATTGCATGATCACCACACTGTTTCAGGGGGTTCAAGTTTTGTTCAGGATGGGATCTCTTAAACCTCCAGCTTGTCCTTTTATGGAGTCTCCAGCTCATCTGGAGTTAAAAAGCATGTTGCTATCAGTCTGCAAGTTCTCACACGTGTTCCCAGGTGCCTGGGTCTCACAGCCATGTTAGAGAAAACTCAATTTCTTCCCCAATAGGCTAAAACTGGGGACAAGATAGGAGAAATAGATTCTTGGAACGTAATGGCCCATTGGTCATCCACTGATTTATTTATATATTCCCTTCCCCCCCCCCCCCCCCCCCCCCCCACTTTAGATTCAATGTTAGGAACAGTGCTAGTCTGTTTCGTTTGGGCGCAGTCTTAGCAGCAGGCTCACGCTATTTCAGCCATCTGATGGCTTTTCCAGTTGAGGACAGCAGCAGAGTTACCATCAGAAACAGGGAGATTTGTGTATTTATGTCATTCTGGAACTGGCAGTCTGACACGGTTAGGGTTAGAGCTGGCTTAGGGTTAGAGCTGGGTTAGGCTTAGTATCCTTTCTGCAGTTAGACCACTGAATTCTGCAATACATCTCCATTTAAAAGGGGGATGTGAGTCCCTTCCCAATCTGGTCCTTACTTTCTGCTTAAGAGAGTCATTTCTGCTAGAATCGCTGTAATGACCCGTGGCTTTCTAGGACCTGAAGACTGCCATTTACAGACGACCAGCTTTCCTTCTGTGGCATTTAAGAGTAATATGAGTTAGTAAGAGTTCTTCCTACAATGACACCTTGAAAGGAATATTTTCTCTGTGGCAGGTGTCAGTCTGAAATACATGTGCCTGCCACAGGATGGCAGCAACCAGTCACCTTTGAAGCATCCTCTTCCAGTATTGCATTGCAAGATGAAGTCCAAAGGTAAACTGTTCACACTAGAGCACTCTGTGAAGATGATACGACAAACACAGGAAAGCCTTTATGTATTCTTATTCCCTATGAATGGAAACCATGTTTTACAAAGCTTATTACAATATGATAATTTGCTTAGCTACAAAGGCTGGCCCAGGGGATGAGCTCTGAATACCTGATCATGTAGTAGTTTGTATGGGAGTTCATTCTTTGGGGGATTAAATACTGAGGGTGAGGTATGTAATCTCTTTTTAATGCTTCCCAGTGAGTACATATTTAATTCTTACCAAAATCTGAGGGGGGTTCTGCCTTTAGGCCTGGGTTTCCAGTGCCTGTGGTTATCTAAACTAAACGATCCATCCCTGCAGGATGATGCCCAGCTGTGTTGTGCCTTCCATTTCCCTGGAATGCAGTGTCTGCTGGAAGGCATTCAGTGCCGGGAGCCGGTCACTAGCGTTTTAAAATTTCTGTCCGTATACTTACAGCTCCTTCAGGCAGCTTGTAGATGGGGTCTCCAGCTTCACAGTGACAGAGGTAGCAAAGTAGAAGAGTAACATGAAGGAAAATCTCAGCCTGACAGTGAGCAAAAAAAGGGTGCTACACATTTCAAGTGTCTTGCTAAAATAATAAGCTTGTATGACTCACTGTTGGAGAGCCCAGTACCAGACAAGACACGAGGTTCTCTCCAAGCTGTTAATAGCACTCTGGCAGGTAGACTTTCCTGGCTGCCTCTGCTAGCCCACATAGCAATGTATTAATTGCGGTTCTGGAGCAGTCCACCAAAAAAAAAAAATGCTTGTTTTCGTCCATTCTTTTCCCTGCACAAATGATGGAAAGTGTCCTGAGTGTCTTTGCCCAGCTGTTTGACGTCATGTCCCTTTGGAGTCTCAGGAAGTAATTTTCAGTATTTGAAGGAAAATACCCTGAGCCAGTATAATACTGGGATGACACATTTGTATATCCCAGAGGTGGATAATCTGAGGCTGTGCCAGAAATAGTACTTAGAGAAGAAGTGCTTCTGCTCCTCTTTACTGCAGAATTGTTTTTCCCGTGGTGTGGGAGATGGCCTCCTCCCCAGCGCTGGCTGTGTGTGATGGGGGCAGGCTGGGGCACCTCCGCGTCTAAGGTGAGAGGGAGCGTACTCTTTGGTGACATATGTTCACATACAAATATCTCAAGGGTGGATGTCATGAGGACAGAGTCAGACTCTTTGCAGTGGTGCCCAGCGACAGGACAAGGGGCAATAGGCACAAACTGAAACATAAGAGGTTTCAGTTGAACATGAAGAAGAACTTCTTTACTCTGAGGGTGACAGAGCCCTGGCACAGGCTGCCCAGGGGGGCTGTGGAGTCTCCTTCTCTGGAGATATTCAAAGCCCGCCTGGACGAAGTCCTGTGTAACATGCTCTGGGTGAACCTGCTTGAGCAGGGGGGTTGGACTGGGTGATCTCCCAAGGTCCCTTCCAACCCTTGCCATTCTGGGATTCTGTGACCGGTGTGGAGGTGCTCAGCATCAGGCAACAACTGCACGTGGAAAGCCTTGAGCGGGGGAGGAGAAGACACAGCCCAGATCTACCATCATTGAAGGAGTCAGCCCAGAGGTAGGACCAAGGACATGCTTATCAAAGCATACCTCCTCCTCATCCCTGAGATTCTAGCACGGGTAGGTAAGGAGAGGGAACAGCAAGCTGGTGGCAGGATCTGTATGATCTCATTTGGGAGACGGATTGAGGTTATAGTTTTACAGGTTTGGGAGGATGACTCTGAATTAGGCGTGTTCAGTCAGAACTCTCTTCCATCGTTTCCACAGTGCCCATGCAGACTCGAGAGCGGCGTACTGCGTCACGGGGACAGCGTCTGGAAAGAGTCTGAAGGATGCTTTCCCTCTGCTGTTCATGCAGGGCAGAAGATTGTCATTCTTGTCTAACAGCTGGTTGTGGTCCTTGTATTCATCCATTCTGTGTCTCCTGCTGGCAGCAGCTTTTCTTCCCAGAAATCTCAAACAGGGTGGAAAATCCAGCATTTCTGCAGAGAGCCGTCTCTGCCGCTGTGCTGTGAATGACTTGGCTGCTGGTTTGCTGCAGGGAGAGAAGGAACCTCTCGGAGAACGGAGGCGCGACCTTCTGTCTATGACCGATTGCTGTCACTTTTGTAGGTTTTTATCTGTCACTTGGAATAACCTGGATGCCTTTCAGGGTGGCTTTGCCTTGCCCTAAGCAGAAGTGAACATTGCTTTATCAACAGTGTTTCCACATCAGGAATTCTGTTATGAGGGTTTGTCCAACTCTTGTAAAGATTGCCTGTGCTGGTGTAATTTCCTTTTATAATGAATCCAGCTAAAACCCACAACATGCTTGTGTGTAGCCATAGTGTGATGGCAGGACATGATAGGCAAAGTTTAATATTGTCTTCATGGAGACGGAAAGTAAATTTGAAGGTGAAACAAATTCTTTGGTCCTGTCCTACAGACTGCTGGGGTTTTGGCATCCTGAGCCAGCTCCTGTAGCTGTATCACCCTGGCTCCCCAAATACAGGCCCGTATAAAGGTAGTTTTTATAATCCAGTTTATATTTCTAAAATATGTCCTGACTCATGAAAACACCGTCCTGACTGGTGGTTAATTCCTTGCTTAAAGATGACTTTGAGATATCTAATGCATGCCCCTAGTGCAGTGAATGCCAAAATGCTCTTTCTGGGGAGCATAGCAATGGGGCCCAGCTGGCTGGCCACGTTTTTCAACTTCTAAACAGCGGACATACTGAATTTCACGCACGAATAGCACGTGCAGATGTGTTTTGAAGGGGTATGGTGACAGAAGAACAGCTATGAAAAGCTGTGGAAAGATGGCGAGGGCTACATGTCTTTTATTCAAGGAATAAAAGCTTTCAGTTAATGTTTGGGAGAAGAATAGTAGTAGCACTGCCACGGTATGGGTAGCTCTACTGGCTCCTCTTTCCAGCTGTGCTGTTAAACAATCAGATTTCCTAGGCTTTTAGAGAAATTCTAAAATTTCTAGAGAGTAGCCCTGAGCTTTACAATTCTCCTTCTCAAGTGACAGAATATGATTGAAAATGTTATGAGGAAGCAAATAACATTGGATGCCTGACTTAGTATCAGAGAAGGTCCCTAAAACTCACCACGGATGCAAACAAGGCTCGGATCGCTCCGCTGATGTGTGACCAACCCCTGAGCTTGGCAGGGATCTGCTGGGTTTGCCTGGGCAAATAAAATGCCCTTTGTGGAAAGCCTTGGCGCCTCGATGGTGAAAAGTGCTGTTCGAATTTTAGGCTTTATTTTTCCAGTTTGCATTGGTTAAGTGACCCGAGGATTGGCTGGCAGCATTTTAGAAGCTCACTTTCTGTGTGTCTATGAACAGCGATGGTCTCTGTTTTCCCCTGGGCAGATGCAGCCCTGGCTGACCTGCTCGAAGGATTCTGAGCAGAAGTGGGCAGCGTGGTGCAGCGCCCGGCTCCGCCGCCGTGTTGTCAGGCTGCGCAGTTTTGATGTCAGTAACTCCTCACCTCTTCTGACCTCCCTTGGCAGCCTGTGCTCTTGCCCAAATAAGCAGCCCGATTACTTACACACCCAGCAAACAGCCCTGAAAAGCCCATACTGCTGCTTTTGAAGCGCTGAAGAACTTTGCCATTCATTTGCAAGATCAGAGAGGCTGTAGTTTTTCAGGCAAGCCACTCCGAAACCTCTCCTGGCGTTGTTTGCTCCTGTTTCTTCTCTGAGAAGACATCCCCTTCCATCCTTTCCCTAAAGTGCTGTCAGAGCCGAGTCTGGTGTTTTAAAACTTTCCAGGGAAAGAAGAGAGAATGTTTTCTCTTGTGTTGCACTGAGTCTTTTTCTCTTGCAGGAATGCTAACTTGGTGCAGGCACTCACTCACGTGGAAAAGCTCTTGTAGCCCTGTATGGTTCTTCAGCAAGAAGCGACTGATACCTATTACCCATCCTAAACAAGGCCCTGGGAAGGGAACATGAGAAATTCTCAGATGGCATTGTTGTCAGCCTTTAGGTTTGAATATCCTTTAGTGTAAATATCCTTTTGTTAAGTAGACAATGTAGAAACGTGAAATGCTTGAAAGTTCAAAAAAATAAAATATTAGGACTATTTTTATCTTTAGATACATCTTGCATCAATGTTTACCGTGAGAAAACCTGGCATCTGTAGTCTTTCTGTGCACCACCGTGGCATCTTGAAGATTGCTGAGGTGATGGTGTCTCTGTCTTCTGTAAAACTGTTGAGCCGAACCTTGTGGTGAAGGACACAGTCAGATACCACTATTGCCCTTTCTTAGCGTCCCTTTAACAGAAGAGGTTAGGAAAGCATGTTAGTAACTCTCAGCTGGCATTATTAAAGGCTGAGAAAGCTTTTCCTGAAACCTTTTGCGATCCATACGTCTGAAACTACTTGTTCTCTGTTGCTGGTGGTTGGGACTGGCACATCGCTTCAAGTTTGCCAGGGAGGGCAGGCTGGCAGAGTGATGGCACACATGCTTTTTCTTTAGGAAACAATGCTGAAAAGCAGACAGCTTCAAAAAAATAAACCCCAACGAAGTGAGAGAGTCTATCTTCTGGTTTTGTACGAGTCCTGGGTTTTGGATGGGGAAGAAAAATAAATGAGCGTTTTGGCTCTATGAAATCCTTGCAAGAAGAGACTGTAAGGAGAATCAGCCTTTCTTTACAGGGAAAAGGCTCAGGAGGAGCAAGTGAGTGGTGCAGGTGGTGGGGATGGGGGGAGACAGGGGCTGAAGCTCTCCAGCAGACACCGATTTCCACCTCTGTGCCCTCTCACCATCCCCTACAGCCTTCTTGGGCAAACACCTATGGCTGCACGCACCCTTTACCCGTCCTTAAGGTAAAATCTGGAGCTCTTGTATCGCAAATGTGCAAGGCATGAGCTGTTCTTTGCAGGTGCCCGGGGTGAAGCATGGCTGGTGGTGGTGTTTATAGGGCTCAGGTGTAGGAAAGTCAGTGGAGCAGCAGAGCTGCCTCTCCCCACCTGAGGCCGAGGTGCACTGGTTTGAAATCACCAGCAGGTTGTGTTTTATCTATAGGGTAATCTATAAGGTACCTATAGCGCTTCCACAACATTCTTTGGCAGATGTAGGGAAGCCCGAACCCTAACGTTTGACAGAGCTTTCTGGCATTACAAAACATTCAGGGATTCTGACATTTTTCACTTTATTTTGCCTGTCTGGTTGCAAATGAGCATGAGCCTTGTCTTTAGTAAATAAAAGTTTAGTGGGGTCAAAGTTTCTTCTGTAAAATCCCAATGTTTACATGGATATGTGACTCTTTAGGGACACGGTTTAGTGGTGGAATGGCAGTGTTAGGTTAATGGTTGGACTTAAAGGTCTTTTCCAGCCCAAACGATTGTGTGATTCCTTCCTCTCTAATAGACTATACTTTAATTTTGGTTATAAAATACTGTATATGCCATATATTGGCAGAACTGTCTGCTATAAAACGCCAACCTAAATTCTGAGCCCGAATAGAGTCCCTGCACAAAACACTTGTATTCTGTGACATAATGATGCTCCTGTTCAAACTGTTCATGTGAGAAAATAATGTTTGTGATAAAACTCATATTCTTTACCACGTGACCCAGAAACCTGGGGTTTATACGGAATTCTTTTGGCGGTCACACAAAAGAGCCAGTAGGTACCTAGTAATCGTCCAAACCTTAGTTTGTTTTTCCAGAGATTGCACTCCTGATTTCTTTTCCAAGTTTGGAAGAGGAACCGAAGAGGCTTGTCCAAAAATAGTTGTCCCACTAACTTTCTGGAATGTGGACTTTGGTGTTATATTCATATATCCTGTTCAACAAGGGACTTTTACCATTGTGTAAATAAGAGTACGATCTTTGGGTCTTTTTTTAATATAGTTTTGTTGTATGGAGAAGTACTAACCTGAAGTAAACTAATTCACGTCATGGGAAGGAGTTTTCTATTTTCCTCTTTCTTGGGAGCTTAGACATAAAGGCTTGTGAGTGCTGGTATTTTAATGTATGAATCAAAACCTGGCATAGGAGCAAAATAAAGGGGTAATATTTGATGGGAGGGAACAATGCATAGGAAGTAAGGAGAAGCGTCTGGTTTGCTGTAAAAACTTTATAGTTCTGACTTGATTATGTATCATTATATAGCTTGCAGGGAGTTCTCTGACCACTTGAAACTGTTTCTAAGCTTTAATCTCGTTTGGGGCAGTGATGTTCTTGGTACTCTAGAAATGTCCATTAGTCCTCTTAGCCCATGGGGTGTGCAGGAGCATCTTTCCTTTCCAGC
The DNA here is from genome assembly GCA_017310255.1 of Butorides virescens. NCBI lineage: Eukaryota > Metazoa > Chordata > Aves > Pelecaniformes > Ardeidae > Butorides > Butorides virescens. The sequence goes on along the minus strand of JADKXX010007137.1, from coordinate 56,747 downwards.
ATCCTGAGAGGATGTGTTCTTTCTGATTTCCAACCACAGAAAAACAGTAACTGTGTTACAGAAAGCTCAAAAAAGGTAAGAGCAGAAGAAACCAGCTTGTCTAGAATTCCTCTGCTATCACACTCTCCAAGACTGGTCGTTGATATGAGACAGCTATTATCAGCTCCCACGCCCGCTGGAATGCCAGTTATTAAAGACTTTGCAGGAATCTATGGCATATAGTTTGTGATAATGACCGTCCCCTGGAAACAATTCAGTGGATTCAGCTTCATAATGCCAGGTTAAGATTATTTATGCTTTCAGTGATTTCCTCCTCCTGCGTTGTAGTCTCTTAATCCAGGATTAAATTCTAATTGTGCCAATGTCCTTGGAAAGATCATCAAATTGAATGGAAGTTTTAGGAAGCCAACATATCTGAGGTTTGAATGGGAAGTCGTGGGGTGTGAATCTTGCTGCCTTGTAATTTCTGGACATTCTATGCAAGGCAAGCACAAATTAAATAAATGGGATAAAGAGCGAATCCTTGCATACTCTGTTCTCAGATGTGACGGCAGTGGAATGAAAGCACAGTGCCTTGGGTTTTGCTGTCATTTATGCTGCCTGCACACAGTCTCCTATGAACACATTAAGATAAAAGTCCGTGGTGTTTTGCTAGTTTGGATGTCAGAGCTGAGCACGTAAAGCAAAAGCATCATCAAAAAGGAAACGCACGTTTTTCCAAAGTGGTCAGGATCAATCTGTGCATAATTTGACACGGGACAAGAATAGGTGGAGCTAAGCAGGAGGTTTGCTTTGTTCTCTAATTTTTATATGAGTGAACAAAACTTCACTGAATTCAACACAGCTCTATCCAGGTACTGCCAGATCTGTGTAACCTGTGGCCCCACAAATGCAGTTACTGCTGTTGTTAGTTATGTGCCACAGGCTATGGACTAACGCCGCAGTATTAAGGCATGTCAGGCTTGCTTTGCCTCAAATTGCCTCAGCCTGCCTGGAACTTTGCTTTAGCTGGCTTAGCTGCAACAGCAATTTATTTATTTATTTTTATTTTTTTTTATTAGCAGGTGACTATCTCCTGATTCGTTTTACTTGTTTTTTTTATAATCATGGGATAGAATCACAATTTTCTACAGCCAGGATTAGCAAGTAGCTATTCTGTGTAGAATGAAATATTTATCACACTGTCTTAATGTTGCAGTGTAGGAGAATATCGGCCTGGCAGCGGAGGGGCTCGCCCCTGCCAAGCCGGGAGGTGGGGGAGAGGAGAGCAGATTTGGGGGTAAGAGAAGAGGGCGCAGGATGCCCGTTCAGGGCTATGACCAGCTCAGCAGCAAACAGTTTTAAATGTAAACCTAGCAGCAGGGCAAAACCAGCTTACAGGTAGCAGAGAAAAGAGGTAAGAAATATAGAACTTCTGTAAGATCATTTTTGTATAGGACATTCAGACGTAATGTGGAGTTGCAGACCAAATACAAAGGGCAGGGTGCAAAGCATGAAAGAAAATGTACAAAAATAGCCCCAAGTGGACCTTAGAAAAAGAAGAAAGAAATCAGCAGCTTCAACGTCACACTCCTCCTGGCAAAGAGGAGGGAGAAACCTCTACCACCACCATCACGCTCCTCCCAGCAAACACCTAGGAAAATTGATGACTCCCTGTAACCATTCCTCCCCCTGACTGAAGCCAATAACCCGAAGACTTCAAGAGAAAGAGTGGCAGGGTAAGGATAACACCAGGGAGAAGGGTAGATGCTAGGAAGTGTGTGTTTTATTGAATTATTATTGAGACTTTTTCCCATGTTAGTATTCTTTATTTCTTTTTTTTTTTTCATAAATGAAATACATTTTGAGATGCTTTGTTTCCCTTTTTTTTCCCCCCTGTATAATTCCCTAATTTGCTGAGTATGCAATAGCTTGCTTAGTCCCTAGAACGCAACTTTAAGATTCTCCTGACATTCAAGTCCTGCTGATACATGAAATGCTGGGGGTTTTGTTCTGCCTTTTCTGCAGAGAGTGATTTCTTCACCTGAGTCGAAGTGACGGTTCATTTGGTGCACCTGCCTCTTACAGTGTACTTCAGAGTTTGGTAAGCAGCAAAAAACCCAGTACATTTTACCTTTTTGAATCAACACACCCTCAAAGAAAAAAAGTATTTGTTCACAATAATTTGTAATAAAATGTCATTTACTATTAGCAACCAGCAAGCATGCTCTTTACAGAACGTTTCTGACTGTGAAGGGTAGCTTGGGTTTTGATCGTGTTTATAAGTTAGCGTATTCATCAGCTTTCATGGTTCACAATATTTGCACTGTCCAGAAATTCTGCATGAGATTGCAGGCAAATGATGTGATGCAAGCCCGTATTTGGGGAAAAATGATGCTCTAGCTGGGCTTCCATCTCCTCCGAAGTGCTGCTGCAGCACAGACAGCAAAAGTGCCCCAGTGACCGATCGCCAGGTCAGGCACGGCTCTGAAGTAGGTTTATCTAAACTTGCTACTGTCCTGAGCTCGCTGAGGATGACTGGAAGGCTTTTGAAGCCAAAAAGCCAAGTTTTGCTAGAGGGGGAACTACAGTAACATTTTTTTAACACAAAAAAAACCCTCCAAAAACCAGTGCAACTCATGAAGAGCGGTTGGAAATAAAAGTGCTCAAATCTTGAACTCCCCCATGCCACAGGAAGGCTCGTACCTTCCAGCCAAATTTCCACTCTTTCTTAGTGGTTGCCAAGGGTTCCTGGTCATAGAATGGTTGGAAAAGACCTTTAAGATCATCAAGTCCAACCTTTAACCTAACCCTGCCATCCCACCACTAAACCCTGTCCCTCAGCACCTCATCTAGCCTTCTTTTAAATACCTCCAGGGATGAGGACTCGACCACCTCCCGGGGCAGCCCATTCCAGAGCCTGACAACCCTTTCGGTGAAGAAATTTTTCCCAATGTCCAACCTAAACCTGCCCTGGCACAACTTCAGACCATTTCCTCTTGTCCTTTCGCTCGTTCCCAGGGAGAAGAGGCCAACCCCCCCCCGGCTCCCCCCTCCTGTCAGGCAGTTGCAGAGGGCGATGAGGGCTCCCCTCAGCCTCCTCTTCTCCAGGCTGAACCCCCCCAGCTCCCCCAGCCGCTCCTCGTAAGCCTTGTGCTCCAGACCCCTCCCCAGCTTTGGGGCTCTCCTCTGGACATGTTCCAGCAACGCAACGTCTTTCTTGCGTTGAGGGGCCCAAACACAGTATTGGAGGTGCTGCCTCACCTGCACTGAGTACAGGGGGACGATCACCCCCCTGCTCCTGCTGGTCCCCTCGCTTCCTTAGGAAACTCTTTCTGCCATCTCAGAAGCAGGACTTCCCGCTCTTCACTGCGATCTCTCGTGAACTGATTCAGCTGCCCAGAGGGTTTCAGTTTTCTTTAGCATCGCCTAACCCACCCAGTGCAAGTTCAGCTCAGAGCAGGGAGTTTAAATAACATAAAGCCTCGGCCACCTAATCTACGCAAGGCAGTTTTCCCTGTCTCCTGAATCATCTTTCAGTATGAACGTAGCATATATTTGGAGCCGCAAGATAGTCTGCTTTCATATTAGCATCAATCTAAACACAGTGTTCCCTGAGAAATTGTTCATTTCAAACTGGGTATTGCAGTAATAAGCGCTAACTAAGCATTTTTTCCTGACAGGTAATTTTCTAGATCTGTCGCAAGCTACAGAACACCACTCCTCAGAGAAATATTAGCTTTCAAGATTGATGAGAATAGGAGTAAAGGATGAAGCCGAGTAGGCTAAACTCCATTAAAATCACGGCAGAAGCATGGCTTTTACAATATATTAATTATATGATGTAATCATTTTCTTAACTGAATTTGGCAAGTAACCTAATACAGGAGCTGAAATGTGATTTGGACACTCGACGAGAAAACGCATCGAGTGCATTTGTTTTCCTGCTAAAATGTCACAGCAAGGGAACAGTCTAGGGTTAAACGGGCACGTTTGGAAACTTAAATGGTCGAGCATGTTTCATATTTATCATCACTCTTCAATTTAAATGTTTCAGATGTGGTTGTCTGCTATCAAATTGGAGGCCCCTATGTTACCACCAGTTGAACCACAGCAACAGAAGAGCAGATTCAGGTCTGCTTTCTTACAGGGAAGCTATTCCGAGCAGATTCACAGAATCACAGAATGGCAAGGGTTGGAAGGGACCTCAAGAGATCATCCAGTCCAACCCTCCTGCTCAAGCAGGGTCACCATGTTACCCAGAGCAGGTTGCACAGGACATCGTCCAGGTGGGCTTTGAATATCTCCAGAGAAGGAGACTCCACAGCCCCCCTGGGCAGCCTGGGCCAGGGCTCTGTCACCCTCAAAGTAAAGAAGTTCTTCCTCATATTCAACTGAAACCTCTTATGTTTCAGTTTGTACCCATTGCCCCTTGTCCTGTCGCTGGGCAGCACTGAGAAGAGTCTGGCTCTGTCCTCGTGACCTCCACCCTTGAGATATTTGTGCATGTTGATGAGGTCCCCTCTCGGCCTTCTCTTCTCCAGGCTGAACAAGCCCAGCTCCCTCAGCCTTTCCTCCTAGGGGAGATGCTCCAGTCCCCTCATGATCCTTGTTGCTCTCCTCTGAACTCTATCTAGGAGTTCTTCACCTTTCTTGAACCGGGGAACCCAGAACTGGACACAGTGCTCCAAGCAGATTCAGGTCTGCTTTCTTCCAGGGCAGCTATCCCACGCGCCATGCAGCTAGCACGGCCATTCCCATTCATCCATTACATGTTTCAAGCATTTCTGACCTGACCTGTTTATAGGAGTGTTTTTCTTTTAATTCAGTGGACGTTAGAAAAGACCCTATGCAAATAATTTCAACAAGTGTCTTTTCTTGGAGGTAGTGAACAAATATGCAACCTGATTTTGGAGAAATCATCTGTTACTGATGTGAAATGTATTTTCTGACTACCCCAGTGAAATCCATAGGCATAACTGATCATTGCATGATTATTCTTTGCAAGACTAAGTAATGTCTTGTTGGATATTGACTTTTTTCATTTTACAGTGAATAGTCTAATGAAAAATGAGAAGTAGAAATGAAAATAATTTATTTTTTAAAAATCTATATAGAGATGTTCCTACTAATATACCATTGGATTTGCCTTGAAATCTCCCTGAATCATATTTCTGTAAAATTTCACAAAACGTTATGCCTTCCAGGGATAAAACTGTATGTTTATTCTACAGAGCCAATTTCTATCTGCTTACGGCTTCTTTTAACCCATCCTTTCTGCATATTTTCCCTTTTGCCTCCTCCCTCTTTTGTCCCTTCCTTTAATCCGTGTGCCACAGGTCTCACGCAAAAATAGTGCTACGAGAACTTAATGCTAGCTTTCTGGCAAAATCATTCCTTTGGCAACGGTCGAGCTCTCGGTGCTCCTCAGGGAAAACAAGTGCTTGTTAGAAACACGCATCGTGTTTTCTGTCGCACACAAATTCTGATACCTGTGATTTTTCTGTTACGATGTAGTGGAAACAGTCAGTAAACTGAGCTCTGATGTAACTAGGCTGCGTGCCTCGGGCCAGTTAGGGCTGCTGTGAGACTTGCCTTGTTGTGCTGGGATAAATGTCACTTTGAAAGCGTTTAGAGAGGTGGGTAGGGATTAAAAGGCTCTTGCACATTTTTAGCAGCCCAAGTAGGGTCTACCTGCCGGCTTATATCCGCTCTAAATTGGCTTTGCCTGCCGCCTCAGGGGTCATTGGGTGGTTTGGAGTGTCCATAAACTGGGCTTTGTTAACCCGTCGTGTCATAACCCGGTCATTTCATCACCTGCTTTAATCGGGCATCCTGAGGTACCGGTGGTTTCAGAGGGTTTCTTCCTTCATTCACCTTCCAGTTACAGCTGCATTAAACCCTCAAGTGCAGCCACGAGTATCAATGTCTTATATTCTTTTATGCGTAGCATAGAAGTTTCAGTTTCTCTTAGACTTGAAAATGTGGCTTAGTGATGGTCTTAAAATAGAAATTCTGCTTTTAGAATCATAGAATCATTTAGGTTGGAAAAGACCTTTGAGATCATCAAGTCCAACCATTAACAACCATTACCCTGCCATCCCACCAATAAACCACGTCCCTGAGCACCTCGTCTACCCGTCTTTTAAATACCTCCAGGGATGGGGACTCGACCTCTTCCCTGGGCAGCCCGTTCCAATGCTTGACAACCCTTTTGGTGAAGAAATTTTTCCTGATATCCAGGAAACATTTTACTTCCATCAGTGAGGTCATTAGATTTCAGCCAGCAGGGTGGTGTGTGGGGTTGACCCCGGTCTGCTCGTGCCGGTTGTGCAGTCCCTTCCTCGCAGGCCTGTGCAGAGCAGTTTGGGAGGACCGAAATGTCTGGCTCAGGCCAGCATTGCTGCGCACGGACAGGGCTCGCTCCTCCTGCTCCCAGACCTGCGTGTCGGCCACACGATGGGTGCGTGCCTGGCCCCCACCTGCCTTGGGGGTGGCTAAGACCATCTGCCACCTGCTGAGACAAAGCCCTTATGGGCCAGGTCCCCGGTACGGCCGCAGCCTCTCTTCCCACATGTCACGATCCACTGTTGGGTGGAACAATTTGGCAGAGGTTAAGCCCCCTTGCTTTCCAACCGACCTCAGATAATTCTGGGAGGTTGGGGGCGGCTGGGCTTAACTTCTGATTAACTCCAATGTTTTGTCGTGACTAGGTTCCTCTCACATTCTCGGGAACAGAACTGAGACTCAGCTGAGTCAAGTGCCAAGTCACTTTATTTGGCCAACAACAAATACGTGAGAGAAAAGCACAGAAAGAGGGGAAAAGTGAGAAAGAGAAAGAGAGGGGGAGAAACAAATGGCACGAGAGTGTTGCAATAGCTACCACCATGGGTCTATGTGCTCTCCGAGTGGTCCGTGTGCCGGTGCAGCCTGAGTAGTCCGACGCGCCTGATGTATCTTCGAATCTGGTGGAGAGTAGATGCTCCTGGATGCTCCTCTTGGTCTCTGCTGGTTTCCCCTTTTTACAGGGTTGTCCTCTTGCATAGTCAATAAGTGTTTTGCATACCCAGGCCTCCCCCTTGGCAGTGGGGGGCATGCCCAGTACCCTCACTAGATGGTGCTGGAAAATCCCAGAGGGTCCGAGCCCCCTCCCCGTTGTCAGTCGACCCTGGACCCGGGCGTGGACGTGTCTGCCTTGGTGATTAAAGTGTCCTGCTCAGTTGTCGTGGTGATTAGGCTTCGGTAGTTAAACTTGCCTGCCACCAATGTTGAGACAAGTTTTTAGTCCCTTACACCACAGCTGATGTGAGATGGGTCGCATGGCTCTGCTTTCCCCGGCAGGCCGGTCACCGCGGGCAGGAACGCACGCGTGAGAGGTTTGGGCGAGCAGAGGCAGCGTATAGCAGGAGCTGTGGCACCCGTCAGCATTGCTCATGTCCCTTCTGTAGAGCCAGGCTGTAGCTCCTACGTATTTAGGAAAGGGGCACTTCAGGGTCCTTTCATGTCCAAATAATTATTTTTTTTTCACATGCCTTCCCATAGTCGTAGCTATGTCGAACACAGTAATGTCTCCATACCACCACAGCGGTTTAGTTTTCCTCTCCTTTATGTAGACTTGCCCGCAGCATATACTGCTCTGATCTTTTCAAAGCACTTTGCAAAGGTGGTAGAGGCACTCAGGGATAATATCTGTGAGGCCGGTAAGTTGGTCACCACTGAAGCACTTGGAGACATGAAACAAGGTGACTGAAACCTGTGGAGAGGAAGCCTTCCTCTCGTTTGGAAGTACCGTGACCTGCGGGCACATGAAGCAAACCACGGGAGTTTGCAAAGCCTCCATCCTTCATTGAAGGATGCCACCGGAGGGAGTGGGGAGAAAACTGCAGACAGGCCAAGACATTGGTCACTCAGTGTAGTGCGTGAAGAGGGGGAAATCATCAAAAGGGATGCTTGACCATGGAGAACAGTTCTCCCTGATTGTCTTTTTTCCTTTCTCTTAAACGGCTCTTTTTTTTTTCTTTTTCATATTATTATTGCAAGGTGCAAAGCTCGGCAGAAGATTTTCTCATTGAAATGGAAAGTTGAATTGAAGTGTCCATGAAGCTGTGGTATTTGTACAAAACCAAAAGAAACTCGCAGCTGGGAAAAGCCAAGGTTCAAGTTCAGGGTATCAAGGAAAATAATATGGTTTGCCTTCTGTTGTAGCAAAAGGGAAGTAATGGTCTTTGTTACTGCATTACCACCTAAAGTGCTTATGTCTGAAGATGTCACATGTTACAGTTTTCTTGAACAGTTTACATGAAAAATACTCTCTGCTGGTTGTCCCCATTTAATCAAAGTCATAGGCACTGGCATTTGCGTGACAACAGTTACCAAACTGAGACTTGGAAGTCCAGGTCTACGCCAAATGCCATGGAAAAACTGCTTGTGCATAAAGGGAAGTGGTTAGCAAGCATGCTCTGCCACCTCAGCACCGTCCGGGGTGTAGGAGATCAGCACTCCCTACGCTTGCCATGAGCGTGGCTTCCTGCGAGGTGGGGACCAGCACCCGGTTCCAGGACACCAGATCCTGGCTGTGCAGCAGGAGTGACCTGCGTGGGGCGAGACGTGCCTCACGGCAGGAGGAAACTTGTCAAGAAGCTGTTTTCTTCCCTCTCACAAGGCTGAGGGATCTTGCCCAGAGGCCTTGGACTTGTCCCATACGTGGGCTGTTGGGTGCTTGATTCATTTTCAATGAGAGAGTAGAGGGAGCATTGACCAGGTAGACAGGTTTTTCCCAATGTGAAGTGTCAACCCTTTCCACATTTTTCTCTTGGTAGGTGTTGAAATACACTCTAATGAAGACATGAGCATCCACGGACAGAGGTTTTGTGATGGGCTCTCAGCTGAGGACCTCTTCTTTGACCCAAGTTCCTTGTCCTGAAGGGTAGGTGATATTGCTGGACTTTGTTGTGGCCTTCTTGAGCATCTCTTAATGTTCCTGAGCACAGCCTTCAGGCACAGCTTTATCCCAACCCTCCGTCTGAGCAGTGATCCCCTTGCAGACAGGCGGATAACCAGCTAGAAATGGCTGCTGTAGCTCGATGTTGAAAAGCTGTGATTGTGCACGTATTCCCTGCGCAAGCTGATGCACATCCAGGGCTTGGCTGGGGACCACAGGACGCTTCAAGGGCACCCCCAGAGAGCAGCACTACGGCAGAGAAAAGGCCACACGAGCCGGGCACGCCAGGCAGCCTTGTGAGGGGTGTGCACGTGGTCAAGCGACGCCTGGAGCTGGGGTGGTGGTGGGAATATTGGGGGCAGCCTGGGACTGTTGCAGGAGCACAGCAGTGAAGGGCTTTGGCCTTGAGAGCACTGCTAGGGCTGTTTTTAATCACTCAGCTGGTGAGTCCTAGGTCACTCTGTCACAGCCTGCTAAGCAGCGTGTTTTAGGAGGCTTGTCAGGGTTAAACTCCAGCTGTCTTAGACTTAGGAATGGGTCTCTGCAAAAAGTCAGCAAGAGATGGGCTGTGGCTAGCAGTTGGTGACATTGGGCCACTTGGCTGCTTAAATGGGATCTGTGCAGGGGCTGCCAGACCCATGCTGCAGTCCTGAGCCTGGAGAAAGAGGGAGCAGCGCTCCAGTGACCGGTACAAGAGCGAGATGGCTGGGGACAAGCCAAGCCTAGCACCCTTGCATCAGGCTTCAGGGAAACCAGTGCCTGGGTCACTGTCCTCACCATTAGCGGGCAGGTGAAAGATTTCCCATATTTCACCACAACGCAGCTTTTTCATCCTTCTTCTCGCTGTAAAGGGTTGCTCTCCCTTCTTACCATGGTCCCCTTGCCTTCATGCTCCTCTCTCACGTTGAGGATGTTGTAACGAACCCAGAGAAAGCTTGACGTGAGGAATTCATCCCCCTCAGGAGGGACAAAACCAGGTTCCCAGTGAGGTGCTTTGCTTCCTTCGGCCGGGTGCCACCACCGGGGCTGTTTCGCTGCCAGGGTGGGAAGGGACAAGCCAGTTGGGGCACAGAGAGGGGCACAGGGATTTTGGTGCAGTAAGAGTGTGGTGCTCACCAGGAAAGCTTTTCTGCTCCAGATGAATTAATTCAGACTCAAAATTTTCAATTATGACTGTAGACTGATTGGGAAGAGAGGCTATGTCTGAAATACAATCACTGATGCCTCAGTAAAGACTAAAAATACTCCAGACTGACACTTAAACCACATGTAACCTGTCTCTTCAACACGACGAGATCTCATTTTTCAACAGTGTGGGAATATCCCTTGGAGTACTTGGAGAATTCCAAGTTCTATTACCTGGAGCGTACTAGATTGGAGGGTACTTAGCAGTCTAAAGATAAGATTCAGAGGACTTAAAAAAATTTTTTTTCAACCCATACTGGAAATTATCTTCCCTTCTTTTTAAAATTAGCAACTAACCTGCTGGTAAAGTAACTTCATTGCTGATTTCTTCTGCTATGTTCAAGTCACATTTGCAGGCGGTGACACCTCCCCGTTGTTTTTTAATGTGTTGTCTTTTTTTTTTTTTTTTTTTTTAACCTGTGTGAGATTTTTTTCCTCAATTTCATTTGAGCTACAACTCTAGTGGTCTTCAGTGAAGACAGAAAGACGACAGCACTGCTATTTCAGCAACGTACCAACAGGCACTATGCTTGTGGGTGCGCCTGTGAGCCCGTGGGTTCTGTGGGATCACCCCATTTTAATGGAAATGGCCTTTTTGTCAGCTACGCGCTCTTCATTAAAGACTTTTGCAAGCAGCAGTAATAAGGGTATGAGGAAATCTGCTGTCTTGGGCCAGCCACAGATTCACAGGCTGTATTAATAGATAGGATTAGCGAAGAAGCTGCAAAGCTCCTGTCCCTTGCGATTTCCTTCTTTAGCTCATTAGTCTTAATGAAGAGCTCCCTCGAATACAGGGAGCAGAAACTGAGGAAAAGGCTGGAACCGTTTTATTTCGCTGAGACGTACTGGGGAAAGGGCAATTCCTGGGTCATAAGCTCGGCTGGAAATGTCGGCCCAGTCTTCTCCGCAGGCACCCTGGAGGAACAACAACGTCAGCTTTCTGAGCAGAGAGGCGGCTGTAACAGAGCAAGGAGAGACCATCATAGGTTTCTACCTGCTGGCTTTAGGTATGTACTCGGCTTGGATGTGAAAGGAAGCTCCTAAGTAGAGTTTGGTATAAAGTCCAAAGTGACTCATTTGGGTTTCATCCCTAATGGAACGCGTGTTAGAAAATGCAACGACGTTCATCAGCTATTACAAGATCAAAGAGGTCCGGCTTTCTTTCGTTAAAGAGAGGTGAATAGTTAATGCAGAAATCTTGAGGAAACAAAATAGTCAAGCCTGTAAACTTTTAACTAGTGTTCACTCAACTTAATCTGTGGGAAGATAAAAAAATTACCTTATCAGAAGTGCATGATCCTTCTGTGTCTTCTCGCGTCTCGGCAGCACTGAATTAATGTTCTGTGATTTGCAGAGTTTTGGCTGCTGCCGGTCAGTTGGCATCCTACAATTACCTCTTGCAGAGGCAGAAAATACAGTTCCACAGCTTTACATAATTTTTTTTTAACTATTTGTGCTGCTCTTGGTTTAAACATCTGGTGCACAAAGAAATAAAATCCTTCTTCAAACAGGATCTACGAAAGATCTGTGTACTAGAACATTATCCTCTGTTAGCAGCCACAATACTGCGGCTTTATTTTAGTTCTGCTGCAAGACAGCTCTTGCAAGTGTATAATAAGGATTTGAAAATAGCACCCAAAAATGCGCTCAGTTTGATCCCAGCACAATTTTGTATTGTTTGTTTAAATATTGTCTACTTGGGGCAGACTCATCGCAGGACACAAGGAGACGTTATGAAACTTCAAAGAACGCAGGTTTGCTAAGGTAATCAAAACTTCCAACCATAAAACCTCACAGAAAAATACAAGAAAACCTAACTTTTAGTAAATCTGTTCTTCTAAACAGCATATCCAAAAATGCTTCTGTTTTTAAATGGTTGAACTAAACAGATTTTTTTTTTTTTTCTTTTTCTAAGCTTATCCCATATGGCAAGTAGCTTACTAGCCTTCAGCTTATGCTTGAGAAAGGTCTATGGAAGTTACAGTGCAAAATGCTAAGTATTATCATATGTTTACATGTGATTTTCTTTTTTTTACCTGTAGGAACTAGGGAGAGAAAAGCTGTGTTTAGAATAAAAGCAGAGATTCTAGTAGAAAAAAATGTACAGCTTCTGTCTTAGGAGACTTAATTAGAAGAGTGGCCATGAGATAAATCAGAGTTGTTCCAATTTATCCCCGGTCTGTTCACATCTGCGTATCCCTTCATGAATGGCTGGGAAATGGCTGCACCATCAGCTAATGAATTAATCAGTTGCACTTAGGGCTAGAAAGGACATCTTAGGTCAGCAAGGCCAGTCCCCTGCTGTGACAATATCTAATCGCATTTATGAAGTTACCATGCTCCCTCTTGCAACTGGCTGGGGAGGGTTTTTTCCAAAATCTTCCTAATTTTGCTTCTCTGTTGGGAAGCAGCCTTTCCCTAAATTCTTGGCTAAAGTGATCACACCAACTTTATACCCTTTTTGTCACCCCTTTTAATTGAAATAATTTTTTTGCCTCCACGTAACGTCCTGAGGCCAGTCTGTGTTCCTGAAGGAGCAACCATGCCCTGTGCTCAATGTTTGTATTCCTATATTAAGCAAGTGAGGGTTGGGGTTTTTTGGTTGGTTTATTTGGGATTTTTTTAAATTATAATTTATTTATCTCCTGTCATAATATCCTTTCCCCTGTCCTCACAGCATATCATCCTCGCAGCCTTTTACGCTGTCTTTTCCAACCCTGACTCCTTTTTTCTTTTTTTTTTAACTTATAGCCAGGACTGAATACAGCATCCAAGCAAGGTCTTGCCATCGCTATTCACATTTATATTTACTCTTCCCCAGCTCTACCCATTCCTCCTAGTGTTGCCTCTGCATCACACCAGCAGTTCAAGCTTCTTCCATCAGTCACCCAACAGAGGTGTTTTCCTCTGCTGCTTCCTAATGGTGACCCCAATCTTCTGGCAAGTACCTTTTAAAGCACCTAGGTGCCTGAGCTTTTAGGTTGTACATCTACTGGGTTTTGATTGCTCCAGATCCTTCTGCCAAGTTACAAGTGCCTGGCACATCATAGCTGCTATTCTTGAAACTTAACTCCAGATTCAAAACTCAAGTTGCATTTCTCGCAGAGTATCTCTAACCAGTAATAGCAGTACTCTGAGTGAACTGTGGTGTGGATCTGGTTAAAATGGGAGGGAGGGAGGTATATCTTTTTGCAATAAGAACTTCTGAAAAAAAAATCTGTTAGTCATACATAAATCAGAAAAGTCCTCGTGTCCTTTTCTCCTCAAAGGCCTACTGCCACGCTTCTGCAAGCACCAACCATAACAATTCACAGCTATTAGTTTTATGTACACCAATAACTCGGTCTATCTGGGGAGCAGTGATGTGGCAGAACAAAGTGCTACGCAGACACCCTCTTGCCCTTCTGGCAGCAGAGGACAAAGGCCAGTCCCTGTGTCACCGTCCCGTGCCTTTAGGGGTCCCCTTCTTTAGGGGTCTGGAAAGAGAATGTGCATTTGCAGGAGTCTACGGGTACTTCCTTACACAAAGTCCCAAAGATGTTCTTATCTCGCATTTCTGGGGTTTTGGTACCTCAGTGATTACACTTCTGTAACTGCTACACGTTTTCTTCCCTTTGGGATCTAAGTACATCAGTGCAGCTTTCTGCAAATTCTGACGTACATTTCCCACCCAAAAGGGATGTATGTGATTGGTGTTAGAGCTTATCCAGGAGATGGGGTTCCTCTGAATCTCTTCACCTTCCCAGGATAAAGTCCAAAAAACCCTATCTTTGGCCAAGTCTTCCCACGGTCGCACATCTTGACAGAGTACATGAATATCCAAGAACTGTGACCCAACACCTTTTGCTGCGATGAGGCCTCTTTGTGTGTCCCCTTCTGGAAAGTCTCGCATGTCACAGGTAGCGTGGATGTTGGGGGTTGGACTAGATGACCTCTAGTGGTCCCTTCCAACCCAAAACATTCTATGATTCTATGATTCTATGTCACACGTGACAGGCAGGACGCTGATGCACGCGTCGTACGTCCTACACCAGCCAGGCTCTATCAGATCCAGACAGAGAGGGGTCTTCAGCACAGCGCATGGAAACCTGAGCTCAAAGCCCGCGCTGGACCAGGGGTCGCACAATAACACCACAAGAAAACGAAGCATCGAAGTGCACGAGTGCATTTCGCAAACGCTGACGGATTTTGAGATTGCTGCACCGCTTCTTGGCATCTGAAGCACCCTTCCATCATTCTCCATGCTAATGCTTTGGCTGGGGGACCAGCAAAGTGGGGGGAAAATGCAATGCCCGTCGCGTGCTTAGAGCGTGCTTAGAGGGGCCATCTGCAGGTGACAGCAGCCACCGCGCTGCCCTTCGATAGCTCAGCTGCGCCAGCGTCCCCTTTCTGTTTCCATCCTGCCCATCCATGACCTCAGAACTGTCTTTGACAGACGGCTGGGAGCTTGTCCTGTCACTGCCATTACTGGAACAGGCTGCCCAGGGGGGTTGTGGAGTCTCCTTCTCTGGAGATATTCAAAGCCCGCCTGGACGAAGTCCTGTCTAGCATGCTCTAGGAGAGCCTGCTTTAGCAGGGGGGTTGGACTAGATGATCTCCCGAGGTCCCTTCCAACCCTTGCCATTCTGTGATTCTGTGTGATTCTGTGATTACATCTGACCCCTTTTTGCCTATGCCCGAAGTGACATAGGGCTGTGGAAAATCCCTGTGTAGTTTCATTTATTAGGTGCAATTTAAAAACACTGTCTGCAGCTGCTAGCGAAGTCAAACTTCAACCTGGGGGGGGGGGGGAAAAAAAGAATTTTTTTTTTCATAATTATTAATTGGAGTTCTTAAGTAAATTGTTCTTTTCTGCATTTATACACAATTTGTTCCATGCTCGTTTTCCCTCGTTTCAGTGTTAACTGGAACTGTCAGAGCAAATGCTTGGCATAAAAGGAAATTTTAAGTCAGTAGGAGAGAATATTTGTTAGGGAACAAATTCTGCCTTTCTGTGGGTGTTTATGTCAGAAGGGCTGCTAAGAGGGTTTTTTTACCAATCCCATCAGAAAACTGGAGCAGACCACACGACCCAAACATGCCTTCAAATGGCACGCGTTTCCGAATGGTAATAGTAAGCTGTGATTTGACAAGCGACAGAACGAGTGTTATTTTGAGACGACGTTTGACAGATAAACCCGAGAAGGTGGGAAGGGAAACAAGCTATGCGCGAAACGCTCATCGGCAAAATGATCGCATTTATTGAAAAAATAATCTCTGCACGCTTTGTCAAATCTAAAATGTGATGCCTCTTCTCCTTCCAGCCGCAAGCGGCAGCGTGCCCTGGCTGGGAGCGTGTGTACGTAAAATTAGCAGTGGGGATTAAAACCAGAGCAGGGGCACTTCAGAGCTGCAATAGTTAACGACAGCTTTGCAAATTCTCTAGACTTTATCACTGTTTTAAATCAAGTTTTTCAGCCTGAAAATCTTCTACAGCAAACCTCTTCAGGTAGGCATTTATGCTTGTGTATAGGTAGTCGAATCAGTAATTGCCTTCATTCATGCCTGCTCTATATCTGGATGCTCAATCCAATTTCACAGAATCACAGAATCCCAGAATTGCAAGGGTTGGAAGGGACCTCGGGAGATCATCTAGTCCAACCCCCCTGCTCAAGCAGGTTCTCCTAGAGCATGCTAGACAGGACTTCGTCCAGGCGGGCTTTGAATATCTCCAGAGAAGGAGACTCCACAACCCCCTTGGGCAGCCTGTTCCAGTGCTCAGTCACCCTTAGAGTAAAGAAGTTCTTCCTCATATTCAACTGAAACCTCTTATGTTTCAGTTTGTGCCCGTTGCCCCTTGTCCTGTCGCTGGGCACCCTTGCAAAGAGTCTGGTTCTGCTGAGGGAAAAGCATCGCTTGTGTTGTGGCACTGAGCCTGCACCTTTGGCTCCCATTTCTTCAATTCTTCCACTTAAGGCTCCCTTTTTTTTATATTTCAAACTGCAGATGGGTGAGTTGTAACACCCATTTTTCTAATTCATGCTTGTCGGGTTTTACAAGTAAAGGCCATGCACCAGTGTCTAGTAAGAACCAGTCTAAGTGCAAAGCATGGTGACCTATCTCAGGTGGATGCAGTCATCTGTTGGAAATGTGGATGACCAGCTCGGAGCTATCAGTCCCCTTGTACCAAATTTAACTCTGCAAAGACATGAATTGAATGTTAACCATGAAATTGCATGCAGCTTCAGGTGTTTATGGCTTGTTCAAAGACCATCTCAGGTACATGAGAGAAAAAAAAAAAAAAAAAAGGGTATGTCTGGATGCTGAGGCGTGAGTGATTTGGCAGAAATCTTTGCAAAATTGTCATGTTCCCTCTTAGCTATTCCCAGAGTTAAACAGTCTTGCTGTTCTCAGCCGCTTTCAGCAGAGAGATTTTTCAATATTCTTCGTCACTCCTGCCGGCTGCCTTTCCCGTGCTTGCTTTGCAGGGGCTGGCGGACAGCAGGCGCATACAGGACTTTGTCGATAGGGTT
This sequence comes from Butorides virescens, assembly GCA_017310255.1. Classification (NCBI taxonomy): domain Eukaryota; kingdom Metazoa; phylum Chordata; class Aves; order Pelecaniformes; family Ardeidae; genus Butorides; species Butorides virescens. The sequence goes on along the minus strand of JADKXX010007137.1, from coordinate 40,130 downwards.
TTGGTTCCTGACTACCACCAGCTTGCTTCACAGCCTTCCTGTGCCTCCCCCAGAAATCACGGGTAACAGCACCTGTGACATCTGTGGATTAAAATGCTCTATTAGGGGGCATGATGCCAGGGGAAGGATTACTACTGAATTATATAAGGGCAAGGCAACATTTTTAATATTGCTGTCTATCCTACTCCTCCTACCTCCCAATGTTTGCAAAGGTGGTACCAAGTACTTTTCTGTGAGCGCCTGAGGAGAAAAGGTGCCTCCTTAGCTGTTCACAGAATCCCAGAATGGCAGGGGTTGGAAGGGACCTCGGGAGATCATCCAGTCCAACCCCCCTGCTAACGCAGGTTGCACAGGACATCGTCCAGGTGGGCTTTGAATATCTCCAGAGAAGGAGACTCCACCTGCCCTGGGCAGCCTCTGCCAGGGCTCTGTCCCCCTCAAAGTCAAGAAGTTCTTCCTCATATTCAACTGAAACCTCTTATGCTTCAGCTTGTGCCCATTGCCCCTTGTCCTGTCGCTGGGCACCACTGAGAAGAGTCTGGCTCCGTCCTCGTGACCCCCACCCTTGAGATATTTGTGGGTGTTGATGAGGTCCCCTCTCAGTCTTCTCTTCTTCAGGCTGAACAAGCCCAGCTCCCTCAGCCTTTCCTCGTAGGGGAGATGCTCCAGTCCCCTCATCATCCTTGTTGCTCTCCTCTGGACTCTTTCTAGGAGTTCCTCATCTTTCATCAGTATTTAGCATTTACCAGCTCTCATTTAACCCATTCTACTCCGGTACTGCCAGTCTCAGAGCAGCTGCTCCCAGCCCTGCCCTGTGTTAAGGAACTTCTCTGGCTGAGTGTTATCTGTGTCTTTTTGCCACTTTGGAAGGGCCGGCATCTCTCCTTGCTGAGCAGCGTTGCAGCTGAGGGGGGAAATGCAGTGACTCCTCTCTGAACCTTATGTTGCATGGAAGTGCCCAGTTTCTTCCCATCTGCTGGTTTTTTGTTTTTTTTTTTCCTTTCAATCTCAGCTGGAGCCTGTTCTTTCTCACCAGGATTATTTTAGGATGCAGGGGTTGGATTTGGGGTTTGGTTTTGTTTTTTTTTATATACTCGTGAGTGAATGCTGGTAGCCTGCAAAAAAATGAAACGAGTTCCCTTGGTTGTTTCTTTTTCTCTCCTGTGTTTTCTTGAGATGCCACCTGGTGATACCATAGCCTTATAGCACTTGGAAGTTCAGAGGTTTCTCTCTGGGTTCTTGGTCTGCCTGTGATGGATGGACCCTGAGGCCAAGCAGAGGAGGAGATCCCTGCCCTCCCCCCGTGCCAGGGCTGTTGCTGTGCTCCCTCTGCGTTGCATTTTCAACTTTTTTCCCTGTTGTGCTGTCAGGGTCTGAGGGGGTGGGGAGCGAGGTTGGTTGGTTTGAGGTGTTCTTTTGGTTGGGCTTAGTTGGCGGGTTTTTTTTGTTGTTGTTTTGGGCTTGTTTGCTGGGGTTTTGGAGTTGGTTTGGGGTTTTTGAAATCAGTCAGTCAGTACAGTCAGCAACCCCTGACCAGCACATCTATCTGATGGTGCAAAGATCCAGTGTCCCATAGTCACTGCTGTAGTCCATAGCACTTTTAGGTGACCACTGGTTTTGTTACTCCATGGTTTACTGAGAATTCAGTTCCTCCATATTTTTATTTTTTTTTTTAATCACAGTATTAATACGGTCTACTACTCGCTTTGGGGACTGGACATGCCAGTGCAGGCTCTCCACCTGCTCTGGTTAAAAGGATTGTGCCCTCCTGAAGAAGGCTCTGTAACCTTATCGCCCTCAGTGCTTCCCTCATCCCCACCCTCAGCGTGCAAACGTAGCTCCAAAACATGATCACAAACACCGAGTCTCTGCCACCTCCGTCTAAAACGCGTACTGTCGTTTTAACATGGCATTTTGCTCAACTTCTTCCTTAAGATGCTTTAACTGAAAACTCCCTTGCCCTGCAGGATGGGGGGAATTTGTTCTCTATATCCCCAGGAAGTACCCGGGGCTGGCCCTTTAAGGATACCCCCCTAGCCATCGCACCGCGCTGCCAAAACTCGGCTATTTACAAAGGAGGTGCCATTTTATTTTCTCTGCCATTTTAGCCTTATGTCTAAAAATTATTTCCATGCCTACTGCCTTGAAAACTGTCGCACCTTAGAGCAGGCAGAGCTGGCGGACGCAAAGGCCACAACCACCACGTTTGCGTTGCGCCCTGTCCTGGTGCGTTCCCAACGCCGTCCTCCTCCGGCGCCCTGCTGTGCCTATCTATAACACCTAGGCTCAGCCTAAAGTCAGAAACAATTCCTGACTTAAAGTGCACGCAGCCGCTGGAAAGGAGACTCGATTAAGAAACATTGTCACCTAGTGGCCAGAATAAGATGTAGTTATTGTTGTTGATCTTATAACGAGATATATAGAAAATATATGTATGCGTCTCGGTGTATCATTGCACCAGTGACTGTTTTTGGTTAATACCATATGCCGACGCGTCAGCTCTTCCCAGTTCAAAAGCTCTTTAGTAAACCATGTGCATTTTGCTAAGCAAGCCAGAGCAGCAGCAGCTTGGTGATTTTGCAAAGAGAAGTTATTAAAAGGGAATTGCTCCGCAGAAATTCATAGCGCTGTATAGAGCCTGTCCCATCAACCTCCTCCCCTCCCACTCCAGGCCACCCAGAGCACCTCACTGGATGTAAGCACCCAACCTCTCTGTTTGGAGAACAAGCATCTTGCTCTTTGGCATTTCAGCTCGTGATACTCCCAGATAGCCTGCAGATTTGGAGGCAAGTTCCTCCCCTCCCTCTCTAGCAGGGGCAGCCTGGCGGCAAAGTCCTGGGTTCCTGACATATGGGGCTGTTGATGCTTCCTGAAGGCAGGCAGCTGCCCTCTTGCTGCAACATTAAACCTATCAGCCATCTTTCATCTCGTGAATGCCTTTGAATATCCCGAGATGCTGTGCAATGCCATCATGTCACATCCCTCATCAGTGCATACGTTCGCCTCTTGCTGTGTCAATAAACAGCACCCTTACTCTGGGGTACCCCGTGCTTGTGCCTGCATAGAGGGCTATGGATCAACTCTTTTCTCCCCCACCTGGTAGTTAATGTTCTACTTTGGCATTGACTGTGGGGAGCAAAACCACATTGCTCCACCTTGCCAAGGTGAAGTGAGGGCACCTGCGTCGGCAGTGGTAGAGCTGGTTTAGGGGGTGGGAACAGGAGCCAAGGGGGAGGCAGGTATGGCCCAACCTGCTGCTCAGCCCCACTCCAGCAGCCACCCTGGAGCCATCCCCTTTGCTGCTAAGTCCCGTTTTCAACACTGAGCCTGACCCTTATGAGTAAACGTTTTGTTAAAAGTCACTCGTTGCTACATGACTACATCATTCCAGAAAGTGGGATGCAAACTACCAGGGTCCTGCACCGATGGGTGGAGCAATAGCCATGCACGTTTGGAAGCTCTAGGTCTCTCCAAGCGAGTAAGTAGCTGACTTTCGCCAGATTCAGTCATCTCCCTTGCGTTTTTCCTTGTGTAACTAGACACATGCAAGTCAGGCATCTCTGTTCCAGGAGGGTAAGAGAGGACACAACTTTAAAAATAAATGAAAAAAAGACTTTAAAGCTTTCAAAAGGTCTGTTCTAAATGTATTCTTCATACAGATTACCAGGTGTATTACTGAAAAATATTCCCACCTGGGACAGGCTCTGCTGCAAGGAGATCCTAGACTGTTCGAAGAGAAGAAACTTAACCGTATGAGCTGCATTTCACGAGAGAGGATGGTAAAGTGGTGCTCTGGCTCTGTGCATGAACTTCCAGTATCTGTTATTGTACACAACGTGCCTAAGCAGCTGCGCCTTTTGGCAGAGTGTTTGTGGTCTCTGCTCCACTCTACCGATCTTTCCTCCTTCCCTTTTTTCCCAGGTGTTACATTTCATGAGTTTCATCTGTCCACTTAGGAAAAAAAACTTCTATAGGCCCTTAAATGGTGGATCTTCAACAGATGCAGCAGCAGCTCTTCATGTTTTTTCTGTTGTATTGCTGGAGTTATTCCCTTGTTCCTGCTTCTAAAATGTACCCAGCTACTTCACAAGGCTTTAATGCATAGGTTTTCCAATGGATAATCTGGTTTAATTTGTTTCTAATGGAACAAAAAGGTAATTTTAGAAGAGGTGTCACACATTTACCCACTGAACTGCTTCTTGCTTTATTTGCTTTTTGATTTCATGGATTTAATTTTTTTTTTTTCCAGGTTGGCTGTCTTGGTTTGGAAACAGCATTGTGATTTTTGTCCTGTATAAACAAAGACACCTTCTGCAGCCCACTGACTACCTCACGTTTAACTTGGCAGTATCAGACGCTAGTATCTCTGTGTTTGGTTATTCACGGGGGATCATTGAAATTTTCAATGTCTTCAGAGACGATGGATTCATTATCACATCAATATGGACTTGCCAGGTAAGACTGGGTTGCACTTAATTAGACAAAACAGGTGCAGCTATTTCTGCATATATGCTGTAACCAGACAAGCCCAAAAGAGTGAAAAGAAATACTGACTGACCTTCCAAAAGGACCATGTGCTCTTTTGTTACACCCATAAATCTATGCCTTTGATGCGTGATTTTTTTTCTATCTATTTCCAATAGTTCCTACAAGTTTGGGTTTTTTACTTCATGTCATAGCTCCCCTTCACGTTGGAAAGCTAAGGTGTAGGTTGTGCTTGTTATGAGCTCTCCTGAAGTCAACCTGGTTGTTGGCACTTTAACATTTGACTTAAAGCAATGTAGACTCCTACTTGACAAGGCGCGTAGAGCAAAGCCTCCACACGCCACTTGGGTATACCCAGATATTTTAGCTTACAACTTCTGGTACTAAATCAGTCATAACTCCTCAATCGTACCCCTGAATTCTTGGTTGGTTCGTTGCCTGTGGTAGGATGAGTGACTTAATGTTATGGCATGGTCATCCCTGAACTTGGAGGCAGCTTTTTGTTGGAGAACTCGGAAAATGTTGTTATTGTTAATTCTGAAACATACCTTCATAGACAGAATATAAATACGTCCCATGGATAGATAAGCGAAAGACTGGCTCCCTGGTGCTTTCAGTAACGTCTGTGAGGAAGGTTATACTTAGCATGTCTGTTTTAATGAGGGAATCAAAAATCTGAAAATGACAGGCTAGCCTACGGCAAGGTGTAAGAAAGATCATGGTGAAGGAAAAGGGAAATAATCCTCTTTTCTTGTTTTTTTTTTTGTTGTTGTTGTTGTTGCTGATATTTATTTATTTATTTATTAAAAGGAAGTTGAACCGTTGTGCAACATAGATGAAAGAACTTTTACAGCTCGTGTCCCCTCCCTTTCGATACAAAGGTTCAGTTTACCCAGCGAGGAAGACTTCCCACAGAAGACTCTGATTAACCTAGGAGCTGTAGCTTGATCTAAAAAACTATCGTTGGCTTGTTTAAAAATGTATGTCCGTAGCAGTTTGGCAGAAAAGGATTTATCAAAATGAAGATAATTATTTCCTCAGCAAAATCCCAGTTTCTCTAATGAGAATGCCTACAGCTGCAATCTAAGGTCTGATGAGGAGAGACTTCGAGGACATCTCTATTTTTTTTGTTGTTAATGGAAACCTTTGAAGTCATCAAAAAAATAAAGACATACCTGCAAACTGTAAAATTCACACCCACACTCGGAACTTAACAGGTTCCCATTTTTCCCTGTTTCAAGGAAGGTTGGAGCTATGATTAGGAAAGGAAAGGTGAAATCTGGATCTCCAGGTTCAGTTCTAGCTTTGCTGCAGGCTTCTTATGTAAGACAGGGTAAGGCATTCAGCGCGAAATCCCGAACCAAGATCTGCGGCATCACATAAGATTTACAGCCCAGCAGGTTGAAAGAGATAACGTTCAATGACCCTGCAGCCTCCCCAGTCCAAGCTCTTCCAGGACCCCATGTATGCTGTGGCTCCTTCTTTGGGCTGTAAAAAACCAGCACACATGGGAATCAACACGGTATGGCACGCTGCGTCCGTACTTCTTGACTCGCATGGGAGTCTGTCTTCCCTCTCTGGCCGACTTTGAGCTATGTAAAGTCTCGTTATGATGATCTGGCTTCTTTTTTTTTTTTTTTTTAAGATGTAAAAGGACTGGGATGGAGGTGTGCTTAAACTTAATGTGATGGAAGTGTGCTTAACATTACTGTGCTTGAACTGCCTTCACAAGGAGAGAAGCGGTCCATAATGTTTTTGGGGTACCCAGATAGTTTGTTGGTCAGGGTGTGTAAGTAATCTTATTTGGATCTCCTGGATTTAAACAGCATTCATTTGTAAAATATGGATATCAAGCAAAGTTTTAAGGTGTTGGGATTCAAAGATTTTGTTCAGGACATTAATAACGCATTGGCTTTTCTAAACACACTGATTTGCAAAAGTTTCTGCTTTGTTAATCCTCTGTAGGCTCTAGAAGTTAACATTTATCATTTCAAATAGGAACTGATGCTGTATTAATGCTAACTAAAAACTTATGGTAGCCTGGGAAAGTCAGTTTGTACTCTGAATGAATAGTTTGAATTGGCTGGGACTTGTCGAGTGGTTGAGCTGGTTGGGGCTTGTTGAGAGAAAATCGTGCAGGATTCCTGTTTCCATCAAGATTTTGTTCTGCGTTGGGGGGCTGTGTGTGTGTGTCTCAAACACGCGTTTAAACCCTGCCGTCCATCTTTGTGATTATTAAGCTTGACAAAACAAAAGCCAGTGATTAAAGAGTACCTTATGGAAATAGAATGGCTGTTGTTTAGGAAGAATATTGTGCAGAAATAGCGGGAAGCTTCTGTGCATGAAAAAGATGTCAATGTTTGCACGTGTGTGTGGAGAGCCAGCCCAAAGGTGATTCTAAAAATGTTCAATGCTGATCAGTGGTAGAGTTTTGATTGCTTGTTTTTTTGGTATTTATAAAATGTGATACATTCATAGTCTGACCAGAATGGGTCTCACATCTGGAACATGAGGACTGAAGAGCTTGGTGCCGGGAATGTAAAGCCCATGCTTTCTGTCACAGCTCTCCAAATTTGGTGTCCCTTGCTCCCCTCAGCGCCCTCAAGCTCCCCTGCAGGTAGCTGGGGTGACAATCCGGGCTGCTGCGCACACGGACGCGGCTCGTTCCTCAGCGCGGCCCCTGGCTTTTCCCTGACGTGGTTTGTTTTGCCGAGTCCAGAGGACAGCCTTGCTTGGCTTTCTGTCCTTGCCCATTTCACTACACGTTGGCTCCTGTTTGATCAGTCAGCTTCTGCTGTCAGGTATGCTTAGGGAAACTTTATTTTCCCAAGCTAGCCTGTCATTTCTGCTTATGAAGAAATTCCATGAGCTCCACTCACTTAATCCACCTAACTATTTTCCCTTCCTCTGACTTGGGCCTCCTTCTGTGCCCTCGGGTAATATTTTTCAAAATTACGGTTCGCCATTAGAGGTGAACAGCTAGAGGGAGTGGGGTGAATACAGACAGATATGGCTTCTCTTTCAAAACAGCCTGGACTGTGGAAGCTCCCTGTAACAAGAGATGCACCTCCAGCTAAAAGGCCCATCTCAGGGCTCGCCTGCTGAATGGGACAGATACCTGTGCTCCTGTTCTCCTCCTCCCTATGGAAGAAACACCGCTATTCTTCCCCATGCCAAACACTATTTTTCTTTTTGGAGGCCCAACGGAGCTCTCCTCTCAGGAGATGATGTTGCATGGTAGGGCTCTACTCAAATGCTGCCCCTGCTCGAATGCTGCGTCTGGGTATGGCTTTGCAAGGGTGGCTTTTGGACTCTGCTTTCACTTCTGGTTTATCACTTCCCTGCTCTCCCACCGTGTCTTAGTCCTGATCAGGACAGAGGGAGGACAGTCGGTCTCTAGCACATTCATTTTTTAGCCTCTGGTAATATTATCAGTGAGTAAACTAGTTCATATAGCAAAGTTCAGGTCAGGGAATGTAAGCCAGTGACCAAGAGTCATCTGTTCCCCCGTTGACCGTATTTTTAATGAAAATCTACCTCAGGATATATTTTTGTCCTTCCCATATGATTTTTATTTGTATATTCTGCTGAATTAGAAGTTGCACTGAAACCTGCAAATAACATTGCGTGTGAATGCTCTTACATGTAAGAACTAGAGAAATATTAATTCTCTGTGGGTAAACACCACAGTTTTTCTAAACCTTATTAATCAGCCAAGAGAAGGTTTTTCTTGTGTCTGTTAATCATGTGGTGAATACAAAAGATGCAGGCTTCAGGAAGCCTCTAAATATAGGGGAAGGATTATAACCTATCTGATCCCCATAGGGGATCATGGGGGACATCATAGGGACAACATCATAGGGACGTGACATTGCAGTCATGTCAGAGACCAAGGATGGGCTGTGGGGTGCCTTGGAATTTGAAATCCTTCATAATCCTGGTTCTTCAGTCTAAACTTGTTTCCACTAATTCATTCTTCTAATTATTTTTTTTTTTTAATTGAGAATACAGTTTGGTTATTTTGACATTAATCTTACAAACACTTCAGAATTTTACTACGAGGGTCAAGAAAATTGACTGCTCTTATCGTGTGCTCACTCTGTTGGTATAGGCTTCTTTAAAAAAAAAACAAAAAACTTTAACTTATTTCTGACTTTCTTATGTCTAAGATGTTGCACACATGCAGTGTGCAACAGAGCATGATGTAGTTATCTCCAGGTCATGGTGCCGTCACAGACACCCACTGCCATCGGTGTGCTGACTGATGCTGTTCCCACAGATGCCCTCACCTCGCTGTCGGTCTAGGTACCCCCCAGTCCATCTGGCCAGCCAGATGGTGCCGGAGCATCCCCAGCAGATCCAGCTCTGCACAGAAACAGCCTCAGGAGGAACCAAAAAAGAAAAAATTCAGCTTTGAGGTATTAGCGAGCATGACAGTAGCCTGCCTGACAGGATGGAGCCCACACCACCTCCGTCCCTGCAGCCTGCCCTCACCATCCCACCAAGGGCCAGCCTGGAAGGGGCTGCCCTCACCCTCTTTCCCTGCAGCTGCTTTGTGTTGTGTGGAATAGCAAAGCCACAGAGGGGAGCCAGAGAGGGAGGGAGATGGCTGTGTCCCCCCCCAGTGGTTGGGTTTGCTACGCAGCAGTGAGGAAACCTGGTTTTGACTCCTATGTTGCTTAATCCCCTAATGCCTTCTACAGTATTTCTGTCTGGCATACCCTGGACAGAAGCAACTGGCAATGTAGTGAGCAGCAGCGAGCCCCACATTATCATAGAATCGTAGAATCGTTTAGGTTGGGAAAGACCTTTAAGATCAAGTCCAACCGTTAACCTAACCCTGCCATCCCACCACTAAACCATGTCCCTAAGCACCTCGCCTACACGTACGCACTGTTTTACTCCGTTATCCCCAATTCATTTGTGCACAGTTTGCCTGACACCACCAGACCTGTGGCATATGTGCACCCTGAAAGGGCATGGCGTGGTTAGGAAGTCCAAAATTTTCTAGAAATGCCAGACTTTACGTGCGTGCATTGAGGAGGATGCGACCCAGAGAAACATCTGGGATTTCTTGCACTTCAACAGGCTTTTCTGAATTGTGGTGGTGTAGCTGATCAAGTTTCCAGCTGAAATCCCAGAAAAATGGGGATCTCTAAGAAAAGCTATAGATGTGCAATAACCCTGCTTTAGCAATGCTGCTGTTGGACAAGGAGGGTTCCCCTCCTTCCAATGTGTGTCTGACCACTCACGTAGGGAGTTTATCTTTGTCTCTGGCCCCGGTATTTGTTTGCTCTAAAGACAGTGGAGCATCCCCATATGATGAATAGTCTTGGGGCTTATGTTCCTAGGCAGGGGATGTGGATCTGAGCACCTTTGGGTGTAGAAAAGTGAATCCAGCTCTCCTGCACCCTCCATGGGGAAAAAGGGAGATCAGCAGAAATATAGATCAGCAATCCCTCTGTTTTTCACAGTGACACTGCTTAATTTTCTGAAAGGTCTTGCACAGTTAAGGGAAGGATATGGCTGTGAATACCAAGCAATCCTAATCTTTCATGGCCTTGATTAAAAATCAAAAGGAAGGTGAGATATGCCCCTCACCTTGTTCTGTTGGCTACTTTAGGAGCCTCGTCTGCCCGCTAGCTTTTGCCATGTCCAATCTAGGAGTCAAACTCAGAGCCACGGCCAGCATTGCACCAGGCAAGCAACCAGAGCTGCGGCCCTGCAAAGCTGAGCATGGTGGTCCTTACTCCCTCTTGTAGGTTCAGCTTCCAGTCACTGTCTCTTGCTGACACTTAAAAAAAAATCCAGCATTTTTCACGTTATTAAATGTTTAGAGGTCTAGCATGACACCTCTGAGAAGTAATAATGTCCATCTTCTGTAAAAATTAGGGGTGGGGATCTAAAGCACCAAACGGAAAATTGCAACAGTAGGAAATTCTGAGATCAATAAGGATGAAAATATATGGGGTCTTTTCAGAAGTTTTGAGGGGAGGAATTGTAATCTTGAATAAATTATTTTGTATTTTATTGATGGCATTTGCTTTCTCAGAACATGCATTTATCTCTTTTCCTATACACAGATTGTAAAATATTGCTAAATCTTTTCTGAGGAGGAAACAGAAGATTAATGCCTCCTTCTTTTAACAAAATGTTCTGTAAATCATCTGATAAATCAAAAAACCCTAAAGGCATTTATGTTCTTTTTATAAATAGAGCAGATTTGAAGGACATTGATTTCTGTCCGTTTAATATAACTGGTAAAACCAACCAATTGTTGACTTGGCTAGACTATTGACTGTTGACTCAGTTTGGGATTTCATGTGTTTGTAAATGCCAAGACAGTGCTTACATATGTGGTATGGCATTCCCTCATGTTCTGGGGGAGATGACTGACCAGGGGTAGCTCAGCAGTCAGCGCGACCAGGTAATAAAAGCAATGGCAGATGGAAAGGACCAAAATGAAAGCTTGCAGGCTTCCTTTCTCCTTCCCTCCCAATACTTGGAAGATTACTGAGGTATTTGTATACATTCCTCATCAAACTTCTTCCAGCACAACCACCCATTCACCTTGCTCTATCATCCATTTTTTCCTTCACAAAATCATCTCACTTCCAACTCACCCCATGCGTAACAAGCACCCTTTGCATCTATGTCTGACCCTCACCGCTGGCTCTCATCCTCCCCAGCAGCTCTTCGAGTACCCTACTCACCACAGAGCTCTCCCTCATGAAACCCCGACAAATCCACAAGCTGTTCCTCTTCACCCCAGCAACACCCGTCAAGGTGGATAAAGGTTTGCTCCCGCTCACCTTCCCTCCCAGCTGGCTATGGGGAAATGTAGACATGGTTGCTGGTATTGTCCTTGCCCACATGTGAGAGCACTTGAATGTTCTTCCATGTTTTTCCTCCTCTCCCTCCCATTGGGGAACTGTCTGTGCAGGCACACCTGGAGCCCACTAGTGCTCGCCCACAGTGGAGCCAGAACGCGTGCTGCAGGAGCGCCTTCATCCTCAGCATGGCCTTCTGCAGCGTCTAACTTTGGCAGAGGCTTCCCATCCAAAGACTGGGCTAGCTCAGCCTTGCTTGGTGTAAAAAATCTTGCAGTATCACTGTATATCATAGAATCATACAATGTTTTGGGTTGGAAGGGACCCCTAGAGCCCACCCAGCCCAACCCCCCTGCAGGGAGGGTTGGGCTAACCACATCAGGTTGCTCAGAGCCCCGTCCAACCTGGCCTTGAATGTTTCCAGGGATGGGGCCTCCACCACCTCTCTGGGCAACCTGTTCCAGTGTTTTACCACCCTCATTGGAAAGAATTTCTTCCTTAGATCCAGTCTAAACCTACCCTGTTTTAGTTTAAAACCATTACCCCTTGTCCTGTCACAGCTGGCCCTACTAAAAAGATTTTCCCCACCTCTTCTGTGGGCCCCCTTTAGGTACTGAAAGGCCGCACTCAGCTCTGCCCGCAGCCTCCTCTTCTCCAGGCTGAACACCCCCAACTCTCCCAGCCTGGCCCCAGAGCAGAGGGGCTCCAGCCCTTGGATCATTTTAGTAGCCCTCCCCTGGCCCCGCTCCAACAGGTCCATGTCCTCCTTGTGCTGAGGGCTCCAGAGCTGGACGCAGGGCTCCAGGGGAGGTCTCCCCAGAGCAGAGTAGATCCCAGTGTCCAAGCACGTAGCTCTAGGATTGAGGCCAGCACAGAAGAAAACAGATATTTTTTTTTTTCCCCCTCAAATCATAACAGTGCAGAAATGTGGTCTAATGTCTGTTTAGTTGAAAAATGTTCACCTATCTACCTATAAGATGTTAAAAGAAATTAAACCAAATGTAAAAAGGGAGTGAAAAATAGTTATTGACTGTCCCAGCGTAGTACTGTGCTGTGATAACACTGGGCTTTTACTTATAAATAGTTTATCATTCCTGACATTTCAGTAAGATGAAAATAACCCAAAGTCAAATCATGGAGCTGTCACTAAGAGCATTAACAGATAAAACCAGTGTTAAAGGTGCTGAAGAAAAGCTGTGCAACATTAGCTCTGTATTCAGCTCACCTTAACGCGTTGATTCACTGTGAAAGGTAGGATGTGGAGACTGATCTATAAAACAAATTAAAAAAAAAAAAGTGCCCTTTACCTTGCCTGTGCTGTGCTACACAAATCTTCCTCTCCCAGATATGTTTTTCTGAGCAATTTTAGTATCTCAGATTTTTTGAGCACTAGAATGCATCCTTACTCTTCTTTCCTTGAATAACTGAGGTTTGGATACTGAAAGAAAAAAAAAAAAGCTGCAGAGATTTTAGTCTTACCCATTTCTTTATTTCTGATCCTCCTTGATAAAATCTGAAAAGTGTGCATACTGCAGTCAAAGGGGTAAAAGCAACTCCTGTAGACATCTGTGAGCTAAATTTTAATGAGAAAAATACTTCATCTGCAGGGAAGGGGAGAAAAACCTTGCCTTTGCACAAACAGAATCATTAGCAACACCGAAGATCATTTCAGTGTAACTAATGCCACTGCGGGGAAGTTACGCCGGCTTTCATTAGCCATGAATTCTCCCTCATTTTCCTGTAAATGATTATTTCTGCAGCCAACTGCGACAAATTAGGGAAGTTATATATTTGGTACTTGAAAAAGTGTGGATGCTCAAACTATCTGTTTCCTTGTTTAATGAGCCTCACGTAGCCCGTCCCGTGCCACCCAAGCACTGCGTCAAACCACACGCTGCTGCCTGGGAAGGGCATTCCTTGTCCTACGGAACCTGGGATTTCCAAAACCTCAGTTTAGATTCCCGCGCTAGCTTTTCCTCTCGGGGGGCAGGGAAAGGCGAGCTCTGAAACATCCTTTCCTTGTTTTGTTATGAGGAAAATAGTAGCCTTCCTCGTCCTCCTGTGCTGATGTGTGTTTCTTAGAGATTAAGTGTCTTCTCTCAAAAAACGCTGTCCACCACTTACCTTTATCGTTCAAGATCTTCTCACCATGAGGCTGAACAATTCGTGTTCCTCTGGCTCCTCCCTGTGTGCCACATCCTCTCACTGACTTTTAAGCAAAATTTCGTATGAAACTTAAAAATCACTCTGATAATATCTGTGACTATCTTAAATAGTCCTACCTCATATTTACTCAGCTTCTGTTTCATAAATATATATTCCATGAAGTCACTACACGGCCAGTGTAGGAAGCAATTCCCGTTCAGGTCCTGACCCTGCCCTGACTGAATCAATGACAAGATGACCATTGCTTGCAATAGGCTGTATATGACATGACATCCAGTATTTCCACACCGCTGTGTCCCTGCAGAAGGGATGACATTGGACTTGGTGGCTTTCCAGACAGCTCTGTAAGGCCAAGAATAACCTGGATCTTTTACATTTCCTTCCAGGCTCTCCCTGGGCTACTAGGACTCCTTGGCAATGCGTGTGACTCCCCTGTTAGGAGCTGTCAGGTCCAGCTTATCGTACACGGTTGTGATGTGAAGACCCTTACAGTCCATACCCATTTTAGGACTATAAGTGTTTTCTTGGGATAAATCAGTTATCTTCTGTTTCTCCAGTTATTTTGGTACAGGATCCAGAAGAGCCAAGGGTATCAACCTATGAGGACATCTCCTAGCAGCCATACAGCTTTTTCAGGCTTTCAGGGATGTAGCATGTTCTTGTCTTGGCCACTTAATGGCTGGTACCATCACTAACCTGCCCTGCCTTGTGCCTAGGAGCTTTATGAGCCACAGAATAACTCCACTGGTGGGCATTCAGCCAGCAGTCGGAGATGCCCTTGTATTAACCTGAGGGTGGCTACGTAAGCAGATTCCTTCTTGCTGGGAAACAGCACAGACAGTTGTACTTTGGAGCACGTGGAGGGTCAATTGTAATCTGCAGACAGTCTGTGGGACCTCTGCTTCCCTTGAGACATGTGTAAGCCTTCAGAAACGTTTGCCATGATATTGTGAAAAGGCAAAGACGGTCCTTCTTTACTTTGAAAATGAAAGTGTGACTTTAATCTGATGTTAATGGATCGTAGTTATTGTGGTAGGATCACCACAGGCCACAAAGCCAAGCCTTGCTTACTGTGGAAATGTAAAGGTGAAGTAGGTGATTCATGAGGCTGTTTTCTTCTTTTATCTGTCTGTGTATTTGTTTGTTTATATTAATGGTGCTGCTAGCAATAAACAAGTAGCCTCTGAATTAACATCACCGAAGGGGAAAGGAGTTTTGGCTCAGGCCCACTGAAAAGAGTTTTACACAGTGTGGCTCAGACGTTCCCAGAGGGCAATGCATTCTTAATGTCCCTGTACAGTAATTCACAGGAAGGCAATGGCAATACAGCGTTTAACCTGAAGATGGGAATCTTTCCACTGCATCCAGCTCATCGGGTGGTATGAGCTACATGCTTGGTTGCTTCCTCTCCATTCATTCTTCATGGGCGGACGGGAGATATGAAACCTCCCATGGCACCAACCCAGAGCTAGAAAGCAGGTGCTCCCAAGCATGTGGAGATGGGGTTCTTGAAAGCAAGATTGTAATCTGATGAGGCTGAGTAAGGAAATTCTGAAAGAAATTTCTGTGTTTGTTAAATGATGTGCACTTGGTGGAGTTGTTGCATTCGTAACCGTGCTTGTTGAGAGGAGCGTGTACTACTATGAGTATAAGTTGTGACCCGAGAGGGCTACAGCTCAAACAGCTAAAAGTCAGCCCAAAGTAAGTATACGTTGCATCTCATTTGGTTAACCCAGTATATCAACCTAAAATAACTACAAGCAAACAAGTAGATTTATTCCGGATTCCCTAACATTACTAAAGCCAAAACCTGGCCTGCATTTATTAATAGCTGGCACTAAATGTATGTTTAACTATATAATACAGTTAGTATAATTACATATCTGTACACATAATTGTATAGCCTAAATATTGTATTCATATTTTTCGTATATTTAAAATATATGCCATCAACAGAAAGGTTTAATCACTCGGTGAATGCAAAATACTGAGTGTCTGATGCTCTCACTTAATGGTTTAAACTCTCTAATCCTGTAGCATATCAGTTCTCATTGCTTATTGGTAAATGAAGTGCTGTTTGTGTCAGAGATCTATACTGGCTTGGCTTAATGCAATCACCGCTAAGAAGAGCTACCCTTGAAGCCTGCTGAGACATTTTAAAAGGCAGAATGCAACCATAAGCAGAGAAATATCGCATGAGCAAAAGATGTTGTGGGAACTGTGGTAAATGATAAGTCTCTCACACTCCCTATATCGTAGTAAATCTTAAAGGAACGATTTGAGTGGTTTAGGAACACCATGCATTGGGAGTTTTAAACTTAAGTTTAAGATTATGAACCTTGGGAGTTCTTCCATTTGACAGAAGAGTTACTACAGCCCGGTTGACACGTTATTGATACACTGGAGGGATGGTGACGTTGTGTTGTCATCAGACTCGAGTGGAATATTTTCTCACTTACTGCAAACTTTAAGAACTTGTTAAGTTTTAAATCATACTCTATTCAAAGGTACCTACAACTATTTTTCAAATGTCTTTCTTAAAGACTGATTTAGGTGTCTTTTTGTCCCTTGAGTTTGAAGGAGGTTTATTGTCATTATCGATTTACATTATGATCTTGGAATAATCTGATCTGTATTCAAAAAAATATTCTTATTGTGATGACTTTAAATATATGCAATAGACCAATAATCCCTGTTTAAGGTTTACCTTTTTCTTTACATATTCATTATCTCAAATTTAATAGATAAGAAAGACAGGACATTGTGGTTCTGAAGGGAAACAAATGGACATCAGAAAATTGCAACAGATTCACCAGCTGGCCAGAGGAGGGAGCGATGCAGCCTTTCTGGCTGGTGAGATCAAGCTCTCAGCCTAAATTGAAATGCAATAGCTATTTTGGCAATCTGCTTTTGTGCCATTAAACCTTGATTAATCCAGTAATAAGAAAAATAGGTTGTATTTTACTCTGCTTTAAATGAAGACAACCGTTATGAATTCACTAGGGCTGCATAAGTACTAAAGGTAGTAAAAGTGGGGCACACCCAAGCTCATAGCTAAAAATTTGATAGGGCACAGGGGATTCCTGACTCTCCCCGGGCTGAAGCAAAGCTTAAGAAACGAACTTGCATGCAGTAGGAGCTTTATGTATTGTGGGTTGTAAATAGTACACCAAGAACATTAGTGAGATTTAAAATCAGGCACAAGTACAAAGCAGAAAAAAACACAGCCTTTTCTTCAGCTGTGTCCTAGCTTCCAGGCAACATAAAGATAATGAGGAAGTTCTGTGCGTAGCTATAGAGCCAAGGGAGTAATATTGGTACAGCACCGAGAGAAAAGCTTTTGAAACAGCTAATCTACTCCTGTTGCTTAATGGGTAAAAAAGAAAGCTGGCGGATCAAAATTACCATGCAATCAACTTCGTGTTTATGTCAGAATTTGCTACTGCCTATTAACACCACTGCTATTTGGTCGTAATTAATAATAGGAAGGACAAAATTGCATTACACAAAGATGGAGGATATATGATGACTGTGGAAGGAAGGAGCTGGCTGGGGAGGGAGGCTAAAAGAAAAGGAAAACCAGAACTGGGGAAGGGGAAGAGCATCAGTCTTCCAAAGTAATTAAATGTGATCTGTTATTCTAATATTTCCTTGGCTGCCATTCCATATATCTTTAAAGATGCAGAGAACTGAGAATATCGTATATTTTTGCTACCTACATATATTAATATCTCTACCTATAGAAATCAGGATTATGATAAAGCAGTTTTTCTGTGCTAATTACTTTGGGTTCCAAGCAGTTGCTTTGGTTGCTACCTACAGCCAGTGCTGTCTGTTCAGGAGCAGGAAAAGTAGCAGAGATCTTTCTGCCGTACCCAGTAGGTGTATGCTTGAAGTAGGTGGGCTCCAGCTAGAGTAAGAGCCCTCGTTCTCTTCTGAAGACATATGTCGAAGTGACAGCAATATAAAAGTATTGCAGAATCAACAGACTTGCTGGGAAATGGTGTATGCATAGCCAGGCTCAAGAGCTAACTTGTCACTGATAGAAGTTTGGCAGGGACAATACTGCCCTAACCCTGCTGGATGCTCTCTCGTGTTTTAATGTTCCAGGTGCCATGGCCTCTGTATGGGCTGTTCTGCAGCTTGGGAGCCACCTTATTTATCATCTCCTTTATTCATTTCATCCCGGCACTCTTGGCATCCCCAGAGCTCCCTCTCCTCCTTGGCATTTCACCCTCTCACTGGTGAGCCCATGGCTAGCACGGGGGCAGTTAGTACAGCCACCCCTGGGAGACTGCTCCCACTTTAGCCGCTGGCTAACCTTATGGCCCTGGTCAAATCTCTGATGATAGCCCCCACACTAGCATAAGCAACAGTATTTTCATCTGCTGAAATGCTGCTATGAAATAGTATGAAAATGAGACATGACACAGACACGGCTCAGTCCTATGAACTATGTTGATTTAGGTAAAACTGCATATTTTTTTTAGCAAGGTGCCATGCCAAAGAAAACATTTTGGCTTGTTCTTTCTTATGGCGGCACAGTTTCATCTTAAATTTACCTTAAATGGTGAAGGGCAAGAGTGTATTTTTAGACCCGCTTTCCTCCCATGTAAGTGTGCTCAGGGGCTGTTTGAACTGATCACGTAATGTAATTGTCTCTCTCTGGTCTGATGGCAGGGGAGGGGCAGGGAGGGAGAAAAATCATAGAATCATAGAATGTTTTGGGTTGGACGGGACCCCTAGAGGCTATCCAGTCCAACCCCCCTGCAGGAGCAGGGACACTGCTAACCAGATCAGGTTGCTCAGAGCCCCGTCCAACCTGGCTTTGAATGTTCCCATGGATGGGGCCTCCACCACCTCTCTGGGCAACCCCTGCCAGGGTTTCACCACCCTGCAGATGGTCACATCTGCAGGTGATAAAACATTCACTGATGCATTTCAGAAAAACTCAACCAGTTTCAGCATCGGAGGGCTATGATACACACTAAGAAGCTTGTCCTACTACTTTAATATTCAATCTCGTAACTCCGTAGATTTAATTTCAATTTGTTTATTTGCATCACCGCTGAAATACTGCCTCCTTTCTAATCTAATAACTAATGCAATTGCTTAAGCTTGTGCAGCCTGGTTTCTCAGTAGTCCTTGGCCATGCTGTTTTCCACATCTATGAAGCATTGTTAGAGCGAATGGAGAAATGGCAGCAGTTTGCATCAATAGGGCTGATGAAATGCAGAGCACCTTTACATCTCCAGGTATCTCCACAGCACACAGCGGGCCAGCTTCAGCCAAGTGCAGCTTCTAGCATGTAGCTGAGACATTCAAGGAATTCTTTTTTTCTGGCGTAAACATGGTTGCATTTATATACCAGGCATGAACTGATGAGTGGAGCACAGGTGGATGTAGATTATTGTAGCAGCAAGTCTTGCGTGCATTTAAAATGTGGTGGGTCTGTAAAAGTTGGCATTAAGACGTGTATAGAGTCAATAGAAGAGCGCTGGTAGCAAGAAAAACCACCAGTGAAAGAAATGATGAAGCAGCCCCTTCCTAACCCTTCACCCAATTTAATTTATACAATCTGCCATGGTCTCAGCTTTAAGCCTGGATTAAAGCCCCAGATTCAGTGCTGGGATAAATTGAATTCCATGGGAGTTGTGCCCATTCGCACAAAGACTGAGTTTGTTCCCATAGAATAATGATGTGCCTTTCCGCCGACAATTTTACCACTTGAATGCCAAGTTACAGCCCAGACACACTTGCTTAATATTCCTGCTTCGCTCGGTGCAAAACTGGCACCTCCAATTGCTCTGGCCGGTTTGGTATATCATTGCAAGCTTTCAAAAAACAAAAAGGACTGCCTTCAGCATTTTACCTGGATCGTTTCCCAGTCATATAGTGCTCCCTAGCAGATGGCCACATCCATCTCCACTACAGTCAGCAGCAGCTTCCTTCCTATACCCACAAGCAAAGCTAGCAGAGTTGTAGCCGTCCTAGAATCATAGAATCATAGAATAGAATCATAGAATGTTTTGGGTTGGAAGGGACCACTAGAGGTCATCAAGTCCAACCCCCCTGCAGTCAGCAGGGACACTGCTAACTAGATCAGGCTGCTCAGAGCCCCATCCAACCTGGCCTTGAATGTTTCCAGGGATGGGGCCTCCACCACCTCTCTGGGCAACCTGTTCCAGTGTTTTACCACCCTCATTGTAAAGAATTTTTTTCCTATATCTAGCCTAAACCTACCCTGATTTAGTTTAAAACCATTACCCCTTGTCCTAACACAGCTGGCCCTACTAAAAAGATTTTGCCCATCTTTCCTATAGGCGTATATCCTGTGCGTATGTCGCCGAGACGTGGACATCAGTGGGAATCTACGCAGCCGTAGGGCTCTGCCCACGTCAGGCAGAGGTGGTGAGGATCAGGGCTTAATAAATAGCAGGCGATCAGTACCACCAACATTGAGGCTCAGTCTATTGGAATGATTTAGCTTTGGATGGTTTTATTTAATTTTTTAAAAAATATTTTCTCACTCAGCCAAGCCCATTACCTCCTACGTTCTTCCCTCCTTGGCCTAAATTTCATGGGTTCAGTTTGAATGTTTGTTCTGCCTAAGTGGGTCAGCTTCATCCAGTGCATTTTTGCCTACTCAGGGCTTTTCGTCTTTTCAGTTCAACCTTTTTCTCTTGCATTTGGCAAGTCATTTCGGGGAAGCATAGATGTAAGGGTGTGTTTGCTTGTTTATTTTATGTACATGACAGAGCACTTACTTATATAATTTTTGAACATTTACTTGCTCACTGATCCTACAGAAGATAACTGCACTTGACATTTTATATTTCCCTGCTAGTTGGGTTTCTGGAAAACCTTTCGAGAGCATTAACATGAGAATGACAGGCGCAATCCCTGTGGTTCTTTTCCCCTTCAGCTCCCTGCAGTGAAGGAACATCCTGCGCTGCTTTGTTTTTCAGGTTGATGGCTTCCTGACGCTCCTCTTTGGCCTGGCTAGCATTAATACCCTTACGGTCATCAGCGTGACTCGCTACATCAAGGGCTGCCATCCTGAGAGAGGTAAGGAATAAAGGCAAGTCCAGTTCTGCCTTTACTGAACCTGCTCCAAATCTGTATTTCTTTCAGTCACGAATATAAATTGGATGCATTGGAAACCAGAAGACAACGCGGTCATTTACATTACAACCATGTTTGTGTAGAATCCTCCAGGGTTAACTCCAATAAGAGCCAAATTATTACTAGTACACTTTGGTCACCATGGGTTGAATTTACCCTTGTGCCAAAGGTACCACAGGTCCTGCTGACCCTCTGTATTCTCCAAAAGGCAACTTAAATGACTGCTAAGTGATGCGCGCATCATTGCCTGGATCTCACTGTAAGCAACGAATTTTATCTTCTATGATTCTATGTTTGAGAAGTTTCCAGTGGTTGATAAGATCCTTGGTTCGGAAGGCTGTCCTACACACAAACATTCTCACCCTTCGGGATGTTTTTCCAGGGTTTGTGCACAGGGGGCATCATGGACTGCTTTAGATGGTGCTGGGACCATTCCGCCTGCACATCTTGCCTCCAGCTTCTGTAGCACAGCGCAGCCTGCCATCCCCACGTACCTCTCTGGCCTCCCCTCAGTGGACAGTTTCACACCATGGGAGATGAAAACTACTCCTACCATCCTCAGAACTGACCATGACCCAACTCTGCCCAGATGGTCACTGTCTTGTCCCTGTCTCCTCCCCGTCTCCCAGATCTGCAAAGCATCATCACCACAGCCTCACACCCACACTTCTTCCTTCTCTAGTGCCCTGTTGATCTGTAACCTGAATCTCTCAAATGACCACTGCTCATTCCAGTGCTAGAAACCTCTCTCTGGTTTTTTGAATTTCATTTTTTTTATTAACCTTTAGTATAAATGCCTCTGTAAAGGCATACAGGTGTCCCACGGTACAAATCTGGTGTGAAACCCTTTACAAATTTCCTGCCTTGTGAAGCCCTCACCAGCAAGTCTCTCTAAACATGCCATCATCTACCCCTTTCCCTTGATGCCTCTTTATACCAGCACACTCACCCCAGGCGCTCCCTTTCACAGGATCAGTAGAAAGCTTTCCTTACCGTTTATCCCAGACCTCCTGCCTGCTGAAAACTTTTGACTTCCACCGAGAGCCTTATGTAATCTCTCTTCTTTAGAACTACACCTTCCATAAATTCCCCCTAGTCTTCCTTTCACCCATCCTTAGATAATGTATTATCAATTTTCATGCCTTTGTTATGACTGGCTAGCACCATCTTTTAGGCAGGAACCTATTAATGTCCGCAGGTAAAGCATGCATAAATACACCAGCTGCGTCATATGAATTTTTCTCTCTAATAGCACGAGTAGCAGCTGTGACAAGAACTTCTGCAGGGAGGTCTTTTGTCCACAGGAAGTTCTTCTGCAGTCTATTGTAACGATAGACTTGTTGAAGTTAATTTTCAGCACAAACTGCTGTTGGAGCTGCTAGAATTTGGCTGTGACATATTCTACATCTTGTATTCAGTGCATATTATAAAGTCTTATTTAAAACCCATGTTTCTCTTTTGCAAAGCTGTATCGCATCTTCATCTGAGGGGGTGCGTGATTTATGTTTGCCTCTCGAGGCAATCTGAGCAAGTACCCATTTACAGAAATGTTGAGGAACAGAGATTGGTAGATGCATAAATATTTCCCACATGAATGAAGAAATAACTACAATGTATGGCGACAGCAAGACAGATTAAATAATTTGTATTGAATGGCTAATGTAGTTTGAGCATCTAATGTATTTTCTCCTTTTTAACGAGGAAAACTTGAAGTGGATAATAAGAAAATCCTCCGAATTTAGACTTACCTTGTTTGTTTCTATGTAAAACTTAACATACAACTGTTTCCTGCTTTTTACAAAATTGCAAAATATAAGTCTAACGTAGAATCTCCTAATTCTGTAGTGCTTGACACATTGTCTCCTGCTTAAAAGGCATTCATTTCCACTGCTCACAAATGGTCTTGAACACAAGCCTGACAGATGCTTTCAAATTTAAGCTTTTCTTATGTATATGCATTTTTTTGGTCTTTAATATTCTTTTAAGTAGCTGTATTTTCCTGATTAGCCGTTGGTATAGGAGTGCATTTAGATTTCAGAGATACGTTTGCCTTTCTAGATGTTGTTTTGTGACTAAACCATGCCATTGCAGGTCACTGCATCAGCAACAGCAGTATGACGGTGGCTCTGGTTCTCATTTGGGTAGCAGCTTTCTTCTGGTCAGCAGCTCCATTACTTGGCTGGGGCAGTTACACAGGTAACGGGTATCTTTCAGTTGTACTTATTTGGTGCCTCTCCACTTAACTGAACAAAGATGCTTACCTCCTTTTCTTGCTCTTTGTGATAAACCAGACCGATTCTCAGTGGAACTGAGACAATCATTCATCACGCATGACGTACGCACGGAGTGTTGCCTGCTTTGGTACCAGCTATAAAGAGATTTTCCTGCAGATATCGCAGGAAAGACTTGGACCAAGTGCATATTATCTATGAAAAAAGAGGGGCCAGAAATATTTGGCATGGTTAAGCAATGAGATAAAGGAAACTATCAAAAGACATCCTTCAAAAACTGTCAAGATTAGGAAGCTAGAAAAGAGCACAAGTTCCAGCAAGTTAAACTTGAAACTATAAGACAAGCCAGAAAGATTTAGTGAAACAGTTCATTGAAAATATGAAAACTTACATAGCAGAAGAAGAAAAAGATGTCAGAAAGTTTGTCAGTCCAAGAAGCAGTGATTAGGGTGCAAGATAAAGCCATAGAAAAAAAATGGAGGGAGAAAAAAAAGAAAAAAAATTCAGTAGTGTGTGCTGCAGCAATTCAATGGCTAAGGGATATTCCCACACCAGAAAATTTCTTCATGGGGAAAAGTTGGAGAAATTGTCTCAAATTAAGTCCCTAAAAATTCAACAAAACAAATCTCTAGACCAAATGATAATGATACAGGAGTCCTAACTGAAATCATGTGACTGAAAGTCAGTTTTCTGCCTGGATCCTGTAGGCATCTGCATCCTTTGAGAAGTTATGAAATCTATGAAGACTTATCAAATCAGCTATGGGAATATATCATCTTGCTTATTAAATACATAAGTTTTTAAGTATCTCTGGACCCTTGAAGTATGGGGGGGAAAAAAGCATCCATTTCTATGATGGGTTAAATCTTCTATCCTTCCCAAACCAAAACGTTACCAGGATATCACGCTCAATGGATCTTGTTTGACACAAACCCAAACTGTTTATTAGACTGTTCTAATTTTATGTCATGTTTTTGCACTCTGGATATGTCATAAACTTGGGGGGGTTTGGACTGGTCATTTTCTGTGTATCATCTGGTGATCTGTATTTTCTTTTTATGTTAATCTTACTAGGTCTTCATTTGCAGAAGGATTTCTGTTGTCCCTTTTTGGCCTTAAACTGGAGCCAGGGACTTCTTGGGCGTCACTGCCTTGTCAGGGCATCCAAGTGCCCCCGTGGATCCTGTTTGTACTTTGGATTCAATTCCTTGACAGTGGGCTTCAAGACCGCTTCTAGGAGCACTTTCCCCTAATGAGAATCACAGCGGTTTTGGGTTCCTGGGCTGGCTGTCTCTAAACACGTTTCCATTGAGGGCACCCAAGAAAATGGGGGGACCCCAGCAATGGCCAGTTTGGCAGCAGGCAGTGGGTGCAGACCACAGCCCATTACACATGGCCACCTCGGACCTCTCACTTCTGCAGAGCAGCTGCAGGGGTCCCCAGGACCCCCCTGATTTTTGGAAATACCACTTGCCAGTGTCTCTGTAGAGAGGGGGGGAAACACAGCTCTGAATTCTGGCTGGCAGAAAATCAGCAGGATTATCTTTTCATGTCATCCGGAGGCTGCTTTCTTTTTCTCAGTCAAATGTTTTCACAAACCAGAAACCTGGAATTAAGGCAGATTTTGTGGTTATCTTTTTGAATCTTGGGTCTACTGATGAAAAAGGCAAAGGAGACAAAAAATCTGTTTCTATTACTGAACACATCCAGACAGCAACACCTAGAGCTTTTGGTGTTAAAAATACTGAGCTCTTTTTGATGGGAATCATAAAAGAGATTTTAATCTTTTGCTCCTTTAATACATCCTGTCTAAACCTCCTATCACCTGTGAGGAATTAAGGGATTTTTTTTTTCTTCAGAATTATCACTGGATGTCAGGGAGAGATCTGTTGCTAAATCATGCAGGCTTCACCTGTATTATATCTCCAGGACTTGTTAAAACTTGACTTACATAATTTTGGTTCACGCTTCATTTATTTATAATTCAATTTGCTGCCATAGCTGTCAGAAAAAAAACCAGCTTTTTTCCACTTAAAAAGAAAAATCAACAATCTGCAATCTATAGAAAACCTCTAACACTATCAAATTCAAGTCTTATATCAGGACATGTTTGCAAACACATCAGAGGGTCCAAAGAAGTCAACCGTTGTTCCTAAAAATATTTAAGCAGAGACTGCACCTTATTCCCACTGCTGTTCCCTTAAGTACCCCATCAGCTCCTGTCCTTTTGTAAATCCCACCAGCTGCAGAGCCTGTAATCTGCCTAATTACATTTTTAAGAGCCTGCAGCTCCTTTGTAGCTGCAGAACTGTATGCTTCCCATTTAGCAAAAGGTCTCTCATCTTTCTAAGTATCTATACGTTTCATCTTCCCATAATCTTGATCATCAGCTGTATCAGTTTGCTTTCATGGCTCTCACTACAGTAAAAATTTCATTGCCTTTTTGTTTCTATTAAAAAGAGAACCTCAATATTTTTGTTTTCTACTTTGGTGTGTAAGGAGTGGCTTTTTACTTTGGCATGTTGTCTCTTTACAACTGCTTGTTACGCTGTTACAGTGCTCATCTTAGGAAGTCAGTATGTAGAAGATTATGGCAGTAAGAGTAGGTAACACTCAAAAATACCAAACCTACTGAATGAATACCCATTTTATTTTCTAATAAAGTCACAATTTCCTATTCAGAAACAACAGTTTGTGCATTATGGATTTACGCTGGAAATCTAAACTGGACAGAATGATAATACGTATTAAAACTTGTTACGGTCTAGCTGGTCTTGAAAAATTGTTTATGTAGGAAATTATGTCACAGCTTATTAAATCAGAAAGATCAGTCCACTCTTTAGCGCTCAAAAGAAGAAAAATACAGCATTTGAAGTAATAAATTAATCTCTCAAAGGCAGATAAATGTTCTAAAAATGCTAATCAATTTATTTTTGCTTTCCAGATCGCATGTATGGCACATGTGAGATAGACTGGGCAAAAGCCAACTTCTCTACAATCTACAAGTCCTACATCATCTCCATTTTTATCTGCTGTTTTTTCCTACCTGTAACAGTCATGGTCTTCTCATACGTGTCCATCATCAATACTGTCAAGCTAAGTCATGCATTAACAGGACTGGGTGATCCCACAGACAGACAGAGGAGAATGGAGCGGGATGTCACCAGGGTGAGTTTGGGTTTCATGTTGGGTGGGATTTATCTCAATGAAATCTGTCTTTCCAAAACATCCAAAACTGTCTTCCCAACTAGAACAGAACAAAATTAATTAGTCACATTTAATTTCTCTATAATCTCTAGTGACAGAGTCTGAATTCAGTGAAGAATATGAGGATTGTTTAAAACTCCTACCCCATCAGTTAGCTAAAATATTGGTGCTACATCACATGTGAAAAATAATCTAAATATAATTGAAGTGGGTTATACCACACAAAAACAAAAGTTTGGTTTGGCATATGCTCTTTTCTTTCAGAAGTTACATTACTTCTGAGCATACACAGAAGTTACAGTGGAGCTTTCAATTTACTTACCGTTGACTTAAGTCTACCGGAAACCCTCTTAATTCTTATAAACATACAGAGGACTGTAGCTATTTTCATTCCATTAGATGAGGCATTGCTCAAGCACACCACCATGCCAAAACTAGATATAGAGCTCCTAGGTCTGCCTGGCTCCATCAAAATTCACCTTCTGCTTGCCTGTGCACTCCTGTGGACCATACCCTCAGGACAATCTGAACGTTTCCCTTCCAGCCAACTGTCCAAGCTACTACTCCCAGTGCATTTTGTCCTTGATGTAGTCTTCCAGAATAGATTTAAGACTATTCTTCTTCTGTCTTTTAGGTTTCTATTGTCATTTGCACAGCCTTCATTATTGCGTGGTCACCATACGCCGTCATCTCTATATGGTCGGCCTACGGTCACCCTGTGCCCAATCTTACCAGCATCCTTGCCAGTTTGTTTGCTAAGTCTGCCAGCTTCTACAATCCCATTATTTACTTCGGGATGAGCTCCAAATTTCGGAGGGACATTTTCATCTTGTTCCATTGTGCCAAGGAAGTCAAGGACCCTGTGAAGCTCAAACGTTTCAAAAACCTCAAGCAAAAACAACAAGAGCCTTCTCAGAAAGAAGAGAAATATGCAGCAGAAATGCACCCTGCACCAAGCCCTGATTCTGGGGTGGGAAGTCCAACCAATACCCCGCCTCCGGCAAACAGGGAAGTGTATTTTGGTATTCTTGATACACCATCTAATAACCCTGATATTGAATGTGATAGACTGTAAGTTTTGTGGCCACTTAACACATGCACCCACTTTGCACCCGGGAAGACCCTCTTCAGATCAGCGCTTGAGTGATTTCCTAATTCCCAAGTCCATCTGTTTCTTGCTATAGCACTGATGACTATACAACTCAAGCAAATCAGACGGTAAAGTGATATTTTCCTTCTATGTAGGTACAAAAAGCTACGAAGCACATTACAATGTGGGCAGCACACCCAGTGCCAGGAACATTCGATTTTCGCTTGCATGCAGGAAGACTGGCTTGTGAAGAGCAGGCATCAGCTAGCAAAAATAACTAATATGTTCCCATCCAAATTTTATTAATTAGGAGATTGCGTTTCCAAATATGTTCTTTGCTCGTCAACAGTCCCAGCCAGAGAGGATCATTTTAGCTCAGCAGTCCTGCTGCACAGCCCAGGCTGCAGAAGATTGGGCCCTGCTGAGGTTGCTGTGGTGCTGCTGCAAGCTCCCATGGCTGCAAGCTGGTAGGCAAAGCTCCCTGCGGGGCACGAGGATGTCCCCACCGGAGGGGTCCCAGGCCCCCTGTGTGCACGGCCGTGCATCTGATCATCTGTGCCTGACTCCGTGTGCGTCTGTGCAGGTGCTAGGAGTTGTAGATCTTGGCGTTTTCTGGTCACTGTAGTCCCAACAGTGGCTTCATACTTTTCCTTGTTGGTCTGCAGAATTATTTTCACCTTCCCGGTGAGCAGGGCCTGGCTGTAGCGTGCAGATTGAGGAAAGCTGGCCTTTAATTTTACTGATCTGTCTCCAAACTGCTTGTTTTTCTACCTGTTAAGGTGGAGCAAGAGATGTTGTACAGGCAATGAAACCAAAAATGAGACTAAGGTTTTAAGAGTACTGATGAAGTGTGGCATCAGGCTTATTTACAAAATATAATCCAACACTTCACTGCTGCTTCTAAAGAAACTTTTGTACCTGCCTATGGGTAAAAAAATGACTTGTAGGTAGACATAACTAAGTAGCAATTAAGGATAGTGATTTAAATAGCTAAGCTGTAGGCTTAAATCAGTAGCAAGACTATCAGATGTTACGATAGCCAATTTTTCCACCAAGTTTATTTTACAGGTTCAAAGTGAGGAGGTATATCTTCACAATTCCCCATCTTGGAAATTAACTGCATACTCAGAGACTTCTGTAAAAATGTCTCTGTATTAGCTGTGGAAATTGCAGGTTCATTTAGTACGGTTTGCAAGTTAAACAAGGGGGGGGGGGGGGAAAGGAAAAAAAAAAAAAAAAGAAGAAAAAAACCCCAACAACATTGGTTGCTAACCTCACTGCTATTCATGACTATCTGGAATCTCACTGTCTAGGTGTGCTAAAATGTAGTTGTTTTGCAAAAGTATGCTTTTCCAGATGTGTTTCTTGGGAAAGGTACAAAGAGAGCCCGCCTTCATTTCCCCCATTACTTGATTTGTTTTGAGAAAATCACCTGTGTTTTGAAGTTAAAAGCAAATAAACATTATAAGCAACAGTGGGGAACTGTGTTTTCTTTCATGGCCACCGATCTGAACTACAAGAGTATTCATTTCTGTGGAAAATTTTGAGATATGGGTGCTATTTCATTACCATAAATAATTAAAAGCAAATAAGTCAACGGTTTGCTTCCAGATAAAAGTGCATGCTGTGGCTGCAGAAATAGATTAAATCATTTAGGGCAAAATCCTGTCACAGCTGGATGAAGCCAGGCTGGGGTAGCCAAAGCTAACGCATGGGTTTGAAAGCTTCTAGGTGTAGCACAAAATCCACCTCGGCAACCCTGCTGGACTGAGCCTTCTCACTGCTGAGAGTGCTTGGGTTTGCCTCCAAAGAAAGAAAAAAGTGCAGCACATCCCCATCGGTCACCCTTCTCGGAGGTACCTGCAGCCATAGGTGTGCTGGTCACCTGTCTGTAGAGCGTCCATGGCCAGACATGCTAGGCTGGCTTTTAATCTGCATTTCTGCTAATTTAGAATCATAGAATCATCTAGTTTGGAAAAGACCTTTAAGATCATCAAGTCCAACCTTTAACCTAACCCTGCCATCCCACCACTAAACCATGTCCCTAAGCACGTCATCTATCCTTCTTTTAAATACCTCCAGGGATGGGGACTCGACCACCTCCCTGGGCAGCCCATTCCAGAGCCTGACAACCCTTTCGGTGAAGAAGTTTTTCCTAATGTCTAGCCCAAACCTGCCCTGGCGCAGCTTCAAACCATTCCCCCTCATCCTATCATCTGTTACCAGGGATATTTACGGATAACTAGGGAAAATTCTTGCCCTGCTGCACTGTAGCAATGCTGTTGATCTGTAGGATTCAGCCTCTGACATAGAAAGATGTGAAAAGGGCAAGGGGGAAGGTGGAACAACACGGCCATTTCCAAGAGTGCCCCCAAACTCCAGCTGGAATCTCTACTAGTTCACAGGCCCTGGGACATGGACAGGGAGCTTAGGCTGGGGGAAGAGGAGGGAGCAGTAAAAGTGAGCCAGAATAGGAGCACAGCAGAGAAAAAAATGTAAAATGGGGAGAACCAGATAAGCAGGTGAGCAAGGGGCCAG
The DNA here is from genome assembly GCA_017310255.1 of Butorides virescens. NCBI lineage: Eukaryota > Metazoa > Chordata > Aves > Pelecaniformes > Ardeidae > Butorides > Butorides virescens. The sequence goes on along the minus strand of JADKXX010007137.1, from coordinate 10,458 downwards.
GAGCCGAAGGATGCATACCTGCTGAAAGACAACTGGAAACAGCCAACACAGAAAAAGCCTTGACTGGGCGATGGCAGACCTCCCACCTGCAAAGCCTATGGCTCCCACCCTTTGTGGCTATACGGTAATACCATGGGAGAAGAGCAGAAGAGCTGGTTTTGCAGGTTACAGAGGGTAAAAAGAGGATGGATGCCTCTACAGGCACCAACCTGTGCCCCAGGTTCACAGAATCACAAGGGTTGGAAGGGACCTCAGGAGATCACCCAGTCCAACCCCCCCTGCTAAAGCAGGTTCACCCAGAGCATGTTACACAAGACATTGTCCAGGTGGGCTTTGAATATCTTCAGATAAGGAGACTCCACAGCCCCCCTGGGCAGCCTGTTCCAGGGCTCGGGCACCCTCAAAGTAAAGAAGTTTTTCCTCATATTCAACTGGAACCTCTTATGTTTCAGTTTGTACGCAGCAGGAGCACATTTGTCTCTGAAGTTACTCAGGTTAAAAAGCTTCCAGCCCTAAAGTACCAATGCCCAGTAGCTGCACCCACGACACCAGCAAGTGGCTGAAGGTAAGAAAAAAGGTCCAGAACCCATTACCGCTCGAGTGCAGGTAAGGAAACGTGCTTCAGCACTTCAAGTGTGTGAATCAGCACAAATCGGTTTGTAAAACACTTTGCCTGTGTCCTACATGTCCTCCCCTTTTGTCTCTGGTCCCACACGTGCCCGGACAAGGCTGGGCCCCGTTGCTGCCTCCACGGATGGGCTCCTCTGCCTGCCGAGCCCATGCTGCCGGTCAGGGAGGAGCAAAGGGTTTGGGGGCTTGAGACAGTCAGCAAGGATAGACATGGTCTAGATATGCTGAAGGCGGGGTGATGGGGTTTTATGCTTTTTACTTAGCATGAAGTGCAGCACAAACAGCACAGAGAGTCACGGAGCCAAATCACTGCTCCCCACAACCTTGCTGTTCCCCACAACCTTGCTGATCCCCACAACCTTGCTGCTCCCCACCTTAGATTTTCTTTTACAACAGACGAGTTTTAGCAGGAGAGAAGTGAGAAGGCTGTTGGTCTGACTGATATTCTGGTGACAAGGATGCTTGCCTGGGAAACCGCAGCTTTGAATGCTCTCTGTCTGAGATGGTCTTACAAGGGAGATCCCACTCACCTTGAGGAAGCAAAGTCCTGCTCCCAATGCTTCGTCTTTAGAAACGCTATATTTTTATATTTTTCTGATGCAAAAAGCCGATGGGTGCGCCAAAGGCAGGGGCGGGTGTCATATCTCCATGAGATAGGACATCCCATCCTAGTGCTGCCACTTCACCGCGTGTGAAGGCACACGGCAGGCAGCATGGGCTTGCTGATAGGACCTAGTCCTTCCACTACCTCTACCAGGGCTCTTTTTCAGTGTGCTTTGTACTGAATGGATTACTGCCAGCCTGCGCAAATGAGACCTCATGACTATTGCTAGTGTGCAAATGGTCTCTTGGGTTGAGGGAGGAGAACAATATTCTGATCTCCCTCCCTTTGGCAGAGAAATTCTGGCATGTAGGCTCCTTCTGTCTCTCTTGCTCAGCCCTGGATATTACTGGGAGATTTTTGTAATCGCTGGGGTTGGTTTCATGTACGACACGCTAAAACTAAGTAGCATCATCTGGCAGAAGGCAGTAGGCCAAGCAATTCTACCATTTCCAAAGGATGCTTCCAGCATTTGCTGGCTTGTTCCAGCAGGATCTGAGATGGAGGTTAGCTCTCTTTTATCCTAGATGCAAGAAACCCAGCCAAAAAAAAACCCGAAACACCTTACTAGCTGTTCATTATCCATTTCTGTGCTCACAGCCCTCTTGACATCATTAGAGCACTTCGGCAAAAAAGACACTTTGCAAAAAGCTTGAGGCCTTTAAGCCACCCTTTAAAGTATGCCTTTAGCTACTCTACATATTCATTTCCTAACGTTTCCCAACCGTTCTGATTAGCTACTGACTAGTACAGTCAGCAGCTGAGCAACGGCTACACGATTCATGCATTTATATATGTATCAAACTCTCATCAGCCCTTACCTGATTATTTCTTACTATCAATATTATTCATAATTATCAATGTATCAGTATTATACCATAATCACTGCAGTTATTAATCATTAAGTGCAGTTATTAATACTCACATGTGCAACTTGGCCTTGCCGGTGAATTACCAACAACCCTACCACTGACACAACCTTTTCACTTGGGCTACACAGTTCAAACAACCAAGTTAACCCAGGCTTGCTTCTGTTCAATTTCCACATTTAAAAAAAAGCATCTGGTTGGGTTTTTTTGGGGGGTTGGGGGGGCGTGGGGGGAGAGTTATAGTAATCATTTGTTTATTTATGCCAAGAAAACCTTTTGGGCTCACATTTCCCCTGCTGGCTTTTCTGCCAAGCTGAAAATCCTTTAGGGTGTCAGCACATTGAATTACATAGCAACATTTCTTACTGGCTTTCACATTTCTCATGGTAACACAAGTAACTTGAGCGTGTGGTCGGAGGGGTGGGATAGCCTACTGCAGTCCAGTCCCTGTTCTCAGGGCCATTATACCTTTCTATCTAATGACTCTTGTAAAAGTATTGCTTGTAGCAGAGACCAGAAAACAGGCAGTCCCCCCCGCCGTGCCCCTTAAGACAGTGACCTTATTGCAGTGTGAATACTCAGGCTTGGACCCCCTTGCAGGCTCTCTCTCCACCCCTATAAATCCTTCACTCTGTGCTGCACAGACCCACCGCATCTGAGAGGGGACCTCATCAACACATACAAATATCTTAAGGGTGGATGTCACAAGGATGGAGCCAGACTCTTCTCAGTGGTGCCCAGCAACAGGACAAGGGGCAATGGGCACAAACTGAAGCATAAGAGGTTCCAGTTGAATATGAGGAAGAACTTCTTGACTTTGAGGGTGACAGAGCCCTGGCCCAGGCTGCCCAGGGGGGCTGTGGATTCTCCTTCTCTGGAGATATTCAAAGCCCACCTGGACGATGTCCTGTGCACCCTGCTCTGGGTGACCCTGCTTGAGCAGGGTGGTTGGACTGGGTGATCTCCCGAGGTCCCTTCCAACCCCTGCCATTCTGGGATTCTGTAAGAGATCCAGAGTGTGCCCATCCAAGCATGGCCAAAGGTTTGACACTTCCCTCAGGAGACAGAGATAGAGACAAAATCCCTTCCTGAGGGGAGGGCTGGACGAGAACGTTGTTTTCCTGCTACCCTGGTGAATGCTCTCACCCCCGGCAATAACGAGAAGGGTGGGTAACACTGCCACATCTGTATTTGCAGCTGTCCTGGAGATAAGCCAGCCTGGCAAACCAGGTTCTCTTGCAATGCTGTGTATGTCCCTCTGCCTGCCTCTCAAACTGCTGAAGGCTTGAAGCCTGAACCTTCTCAGAACATCAACAAGTGCAAAGGATTTTTGCAAGCACTCTGAGACCAAGGTGAAGGTGCCTGTAGGGTCAAATGGGTCTGTGTCTAGTATGGGGTCTGAAGTGCCTAATTCCTGCCTGCAGCAAAGACCTCACTTTAGCTGGCCCCCAATCCCTTCCTGCATTGATGTCCTAGGAATGTGGAAAGCTACAATACCGTGCAAATGGAAAAAAAAAAGTACGTCCAAGGTCCTTATGATTAGTATATATTCCTGCTTTCTGGGCGATGGCAATTAGGTGATTCCAGATGAAGCAGGCTAAAAGCTGAAAATGAGATCTTCTGCAGAAGAACAGACTAAAGGTACTACTGGATACACTCCACATAGATCCTGCAAGAAGTTTTGTGCCTGGAAGACTCTTATAAAACTTCATATACCAAACATTCAGATTAAGAGAGGTAGCCAAGTGAATTGCACTGACTGCAGCGGAGAACAGGATCCCATCATCTAAGGCTGTATTTTTGTCTACAGCTTTGAGTACAGAAATATGTATTTAATACATACTCTGAAAGTTTGTTTTCTGGGTTGGAATTTATTTTTTTTGTAATCTGTCTATATAACAATAGTTCATCATAAAAGGGAAACAAGACTGAGACCTTCTTGATGCGCAAGAGAAGCACAAGAATAAATTTAAGATTCAAAGGATGTCCAAATAGTACTACAATAAGAACACAGAACGATAAGAAAATTCCTAAATGAAAAATAATTATCCCATTACTAATACAAAAATCAGGGCCACACTGAAGGATAAAAACAAAAAAAAAGAACTACCAGCTGCCTGTGCCAAAACCCATCATCTTTAATGCTCACTGAATGAGACAAAAGCCCTTTGGATATAACAAACACGCAGCATTTAATTATGCAATGGGATGGAACTTAGTAAAATGGGAGTGGAAGGATGTATAGAAATCACTGCAATCACACCCTCCCTCGCCGATATTTGGCACTGATATTTGAGCCTTTGAGACCGCGCACCAGCCAGCCTGGCTGCCGGGAAGAACCACCACTGGAGCACAGCCGGGATGGTCCGGGAGGGTGGACTGGGGGCTGGGGGCCCAGGCACTGGGACCAGTACGAGGTCAGCATGAGCTTCCCTGGCAGGAGGCGCCTGCGTGCGGGTCGCATCCGCTGCCATATTTGCGAAAGGGAAGTATGAAGTCAGGAATACTCTTTGGCAGCACAAAGGAGAGCGTGAGCGCATCTTGGTGATGTGACCTGGCAAAGCCTTACCACGTGCCCAAGATAAATTTCAAATGGATTTGCATCATGTAACGTTCATACAGAGAAAGTGGAAAAAACGTAGTGAACTCAGGGGATGCTTCACCATACCAGTAAACTGCTGTAGGGAATGAACAAAACTAACTTCTCTGAGGACAAGCTAGCCGATCCCTGGGATAACCTGTGGCCTCTGTGTGGATTTAAAGGGAATGGAAAACAGGCTTTAGCTCATCCCTGACTGTATTACCCGACAATCAGCTTCCTTTGCTGAAAGGCAGTCAAATACAGCAACGTTATCATCTGTCCTATCAGAAAAAAAATCATCCCAGGCAACCGACCAGTTCAAGAATTTGAACGTTTAGGCCCTAGCTCTAGAGTGGAGACCTGCATCTCCCCACAAGTTGGAGGAGCTGTTATCAGAGCATTCCCCATCCTTGGAGTCATGGCAAGTGAAAACATTTACTTTTGGAAAGCTGATACACCTTATTCTTTGAAAGATGCTATACATTCTTGGAAATACACATTCTTGGAAAGATAATACACCTTCATGTGATGGCATGGACAGGGAGTCCAAAGGAGGGAAGGTAGAGCATCATGAAAGCCACTGATCACTGTCTGACTATCAAAGCACAAGAACACCATTGCAAATCAAAAAAGACTCAGACTGGCTGTGCAATATAGAAAGGGAGAAAGAAAATGGACTACCAGGACAGTAAAATTGCTATGCTTGGCTCATGTGTCACTGTTTCCTGAGATGACACAATCCAACTGAGGCATGCAAACATCTGCAAGGACCAGAGGTGTAGCATGGCATATCTGCCCTGCAGATTGCTTTCATGGGTGGGCAGGCTGGGAGAGCAGGTTAGACCCGTGTCTGGGGAGCTGTTGCCTATTTGGTGAGCTACAGTACTGCTTGGACTGGCTGTCTTGTCTTTGAGAGACAAATGTCACTGCTAGACCTTGGCTAAATTCACAAGAAGGTCTTAAACACTTCAGCTTCTGAAAGAAGTCGGAGCTTTTACAAGTGGTGGAGCACATGGGCTCAGAAAGAGTGGGAAAAGGTAGCTCTTAGAGGGCTGTGAGGAAAGACCAGGTGGGCCCCAGGATAACTAGGCAGGTATGCCTGCAGATAGAGGAGCCGAAAACATCGACATCACAACTTACAACTGAGAAGAGCAAGGCGCTATCAACTTCTGGGCTGCAGCATGTCCTGGTTTCAGCTGGGATAGAGTTAATTTTCTTCACAGAAGCTAGCATAGTGCTGTGCTTTGGATTTAGTGCTAGAAGAATGTTGATAACACAGTGATGTTTTTAGTTGTTGCCAAGTAGTGCTGAGACTGCTCAAGGACTTTTTGAGCTTCTCCTGCTCGGCCAGGTGCATAACAAGCTGGGAGTACAGCACAGCTAGGACAGCTAGCCCAAATTGACCAAAGAGCTATTCCATACCATATAACGTCATGCTCGGGGGGGCTTAGTCGGTCAGTTCAGTAGTCGGTCGGTTCGGTCGCGGGGAGAGTGGTCGCTGCTCGGGGACTGATCGCGGCTCGGGACGGGCTGGGCATCGGTCAGCGGGTGGTGAGCAATTGCATTGTGCATCATTCGTTTTGTATATTCTGTATATTTTGTTATCATTCTCATTATTACTATTATTATTATTATTTTCTCTTATTAAACTGTCTTTATCTCAGCCCTCGGCTCTAACCTTTTATTCCTTCCCGATTCTCTCCCCCATCCCACTGAGGGGAGGGGGGGGGGAGTGAGCGAGCGGCTGCGTGGTGCTGAGTTGCCAGCCGGGTTAAACCACGACACAGCAGTATTTAGCAGCCTTGAGCCTTCCTCAGGTTAGCTTAGACCTCCTGTGTGCTTATGCCCCACTCACTGGCTCTGTGTAACGGTTGCTGGTGCCCATCCACATCTCTGCTGATTCGCTGTGATCCTGAGCAGAAACGGCATCCCAGTTTCACATTTCCAGCCTAACAAAAATGCCACGTTTCAAGCTTTGGGTTTGCAGCTCGGTTTATTGCCACATCCCATATTATACCCAATATGCACTATTGGTAGGTGCTTCAGCAACAGATAAGTAAGAGCTCAGCCAACCACCAGAAAGCTAGCACGAGTGAATACAACACCGAAACACTTTCTAATAAGAATTCTTATAGTGAAGCAGGCACCATTTTTCCCAATTGCTTTCCCTCATCCAACCTACTATGAAAACGGAGCATCACCATGGAATAGTGAAACACGGGGAGTTCCCACAATGTTAGCTCTTACCTGTTCTGCCCATAAAGAGCCCTTTAAGCGTTTACCACACTAGCAGCAAAGAACAGACCTAGCATATACATCAAAAAACACTACCGAGAGAAATCTCCCTGAAGTCCTCCTGCAAAGACAACATGGCTATGGGGCCATTCCCCATTTACAACCATATGCAACAGAAATTAAATCAACAATGTTAGGTATATTGCCACAATCTGTACCTGGGATGATACTTCTGGTCTCATAAAGTTATATTCTCCAAGTAAGACCACTCAGTGAATCCGTTCCATAACCTAAAGACTTTTCCCTAATGCCTCCCTCTGCAAAATCTGGAATTGTACTTCACCCAACAAGATCAGTTGCAGTTCAGTGGGCACAGTCAGGTCTAGGGTTGCTCAGCATATGGTCTCTCAGCTGTAGATCCCAAAGGTTTTTAATTGAGATGACATGCCTCAGCTGCTTCTAATCCTGAAGAATCAGGTTGCTTTCTGAATAGCCGAATGCACCCAAAGCACTTCTGCCATGAAAACGTTAGGTTTAGCTTATTTTCAGCATGGGATCTTGCACAGTAAGCAAAGTAAAAACTAGCTGTAACCTGGGCAGTTGCAGTCAAGAACAGTGTTGAAATTATTTTCTCTACTTAATCACAACAGCAGGTTTTACCTCATCTATTGGTCTCGTGGACTTACAGCATTTCACTGGCCTACCTAATCTTCAAAGAGCAGAAGCATCCTGCCATCCTAACCTACAGCTGACCACAGGAAGCCCTCATTTTGAACTGACCGTTTTCATTCCTTAGGGTAAGGACAACACAGCAAAGCAAGCTTTTCCAGACTCCCCACGAGAAACCCAGCTCACCCTCATCGATCTGTAAATCCCTGTAGAGCATCAGGGTTACAAATAGAGGACGAAAGACGAGACCATCAGGCAGCAAGGGAGCATGCTCCCAGGCTCTGGCTGCCATTCAAGCCCTTCCTTGACACCTGGATAAACCCAGCAAGGATTAAGTACGCTCAGCAGGGCCAGGAAACGAGCCTGGTCTGTGTGGCTGGCCTCCCCCTTCAGCACTGCTTTGACTTAGTCACAATTATTTCAGGCTTTGTTAACCAGGCGTGGGTCGATTTGACTTGCTCAGCAGCAAGCTTAAAAAACAAATAATCCAATTACTCAAAGAAGCAGAGTGTAAAAGTGTTTGGAAGGGGTTGGGAAAGCCCAGGAGGAGCAGCTGGCACATCCCTGGTGGGACGCCTCCTTCCAAACCAGGGCACACAGAGGTCCCTTGTTAGCTCGGCGGGGACAGCGGCGTGGCTGCTCTTTGGACCCCGCAGTCCTTGGGACCGTGACATTTCACTGGGATTCAGAAAACCAAGGCGGAGGGGGGGGGACAAAGCCCCGTATGCCATGCAGACATTCAGGCTTGCAGTTAAATAAACTCCAGAGATAAATGTTAACCTTTGCAACCGCTGCCCACTTCCGATCCTACGATGACGTCTCAGCGAGGGCTTATATAAAACTTTCCTGTAGCCCATCAACCCTGCCTTCGTCAGGCAACAACAAAGAAATGTCAGAAGTTATTTAAGAGTATATCTTTAGCCCTGAAATGAGTGTTTGTGCTTGGGCTGAGGAGGGAGAGGGGAGTGGGAAGAGGAAAATTGAGGAGCGTTCACAATTATTCACACTGCAGCCAGGGAATATATGTGTAGAGCTATTCATTCGAAATGTTGTCGTTGATAATGGCATTCAGCTGCAGAAATCCCTAAATATCATTGAGAGAGAGAGAGAGGCAACTCCTCTGCCCGCCTGGAGAGATGAAAATTCAGGGCTTTGGCTCAAATTCCTTGTACCACCATTCCAGTCCCAACCCTCACCGTGTAAAAAGCCTTGCGATTAAGAAGCCACGTGACTGCAACAAACCCCACCATCAATGCTGTCCTTCAGAAAGGGTCATCACAAGCATCATCCCTTGCAAATCCAAGATGAAACCCCCCATCCCTGAGTAATGGCTCAACTTTGGTGTTTATGGCCACAGCAGTTTCGAGACATGAGCAGGTCTGTAAGATCGGCTGTTGGGTCACTGAGAAAAGCCCCAGGTCTTCCCCAACCGCTACGTTTGTTCTTGCCAGACCCAAGCAGCCAGGATCACGTCTGCATCCTCCCTACAGCTTCTCCTCACAGTGCTGAGGGAAGGAGACACAGAGGGCATCGGAGGGGAAACATCTTCTCTCCCTTTTCCATGATGCCCTTGCTTATGTCTGTCTCTTGGAGCAGGGGCAGAAAAGGTCTTCCCTTCTTATCCTAGAGATATGGGACAGAAATCCTACTCCCTTGCAAGCAACAGCAAACTCATCAGTTGTAACTCACAAAGATTTGATCCACAGCATGTCAAGATGGGACCAAGTCCCAGAACAACCAAAACGTTCAGAGACAGGAGGACACCAAAGCCGAGTACTTGGGTGCTGCAGGATAAGGTTAGTCCCTCTTATCAAAATTCTTGTGCATAAAACTGTTCTCAGACTTTTTGAAGTTTTGTAGATTAGAAGCAACAGCCGCACCGACAGCAGTAAATTACGTACTCTCCAACAACCATTTATGGCATAGAGGCTCATGAAGCATGCACACACACCACCGCTGCCATCCCGCTGGTGGGGTCTCTGGGACCGCTCGTGGTCCAGCCCATTGATTGCCTCTCTATACAACAGCTGAAGGCAGAAGTGACGATGTTGCTCATCTCTTCTGAAACACCAGCCCAAGCGCTCATGTCTAGTTCCTAGGCACCATCTTTTTCATAGCAACCGACTCCATGGAGACTCGCTTGTACTGTCACAGTTTCCTACAGATGAAACACCAAAGACATCACCGAATGTCTTCAAAAACACTTCCAAAAAAAAAAAAAAAAAAAAAAAAAAAGAGAGAGGTAAATGAAATCTAGCATTTGTACCAGCTTCCTCAGTTACAGGTGCTGCTAAGTTCTTGATCACACATCTCTCTGAACACTGCTTGTGTTCAGGAGCGCTCTTGTAGAAGCACAGATGTGATGATGGAAAAAGCTGGTGAGCAGAGGGCCGTACTCCAGTTTTCTTTTGAATTCCATTTATCTGTTGTCTTTCATTTCTTGAATCTCTTAGCAGGCATCAGCCTGATTTTATGCCTCTGACTGTGTGACCCTCAGAAAGTCCAGCCTTGGAAATGTGAAACAAGCTAAACAGGGGGTTCAATCAAAACTTCCCATAAGGAGGCAGAGTTGTTTGGCAAACTGCATCCCTCACAGTAACACCAATTCCTTTCCCTGATGGATGTGAAAAGAAGAAAACAGAGCAACAGACTAAAAGCAAACAATTCCTTACCACAAATTAACCCAATTTATTTCATGCAAATCAGTACTTGTTTCAATTCTCTTACTCATCCTTGTAAATTGAATTTTTACTAGATGATGAAAGGCATTCACTTATTGAAAGGAAAAGAATAAAAAAGAAAGCTGTAAAGCATTCATTTTGTGAAGACCAAAGAAATTAGCTTCAGAGCAGCAGAAGCTTTAAAACTTAATT